>PYHW01009372.1:7225893-7244829 GCA_013186435.1 Turdus rufiventris
TTTTCCTCCATTCCCCCTCCATTTTCCCCCATTTTTTCCAGATTATTTGCCCCCATTTTGCCCCTTTTAATTCCCATTTAATTCCTACTTTTTCCCTTTTTATTCCCCCTTTAATCCCCATTTTCGCCCTATTTTTTCCCACTTTTTCCTCTTTTATTTCCGATTTTTTGTTCCCCCATTTTCACTCTTTTTTCCCATTTCATTCCCATTTTTCCCCTTTTATTTCCCTTTTATTTCCCATTTTTTCCCTTTCAGTTCCCATTTTTCCCCAATTCCCCCCCTTTTTCCCCCCTTTTAATTCCCATTTAATTCCCCTTTTTATTTCCATTTCCCTCATTTTATTTCCTTTTTATTTTTCCCTTCCCCCCGCTTTATTTTCCAATTTAATTCCCATTTCCCCCTCTATTTTTTCTTTTTTTCCTTTTAATTCCCATTTTCCCCATTTATTTCCCTTTTTAATTCCCATTTTTTCCCCATTTAATTCCCATTCCCCCCCTATTTTCCATTTTCCCCCTATTTATTTCCCTTTTTAATTCCCCTTTATTTCCCATATAATTCCCATTTTTCCCCTTAATTTCCATTTTTTCCCCACTTTCCCCCCTTTTAATTCCCATTTTTCCCCCTTTATTTCCCATTTAATTCCCATTTTCCCCTTTTATTCCCCTTCTTAATTCCCATTTTCCCCCATTTATTTTCCTTTTTAATTCCATTTATTCCTTTTTCTTCCCTTTTTAATTCCCATTTTTTCCTTTTAATTCCCATTTCCCCCCAATTTTTCCCATTTATTTTCCTTTTTATTTCCATTTTTCCACTTTTATTCCACTTTTAATTCCCATTTCATTTCAATTTTTCCCCTAAGTTTATCCGATTTTTCCCCATTTTATTTCCCACTTTTCCCCTATTTCTCTCCATTTATTTTCCTTTTAAATTTCATTTATTCCCCATTTTTCCCCATTTAATTACCATTTTTTCCCTTTTTATTTTCCTTTTTCCCCGTTTTTCCCCATTTTTTCCCTTCTTAATTCCCCCAAACCCCCCAAAAGAGGCCCCAAATTCCCATCTTTTTTTCTGATGGAAATTCCCATCTGCTCCTTCCCCACTCCCTGCTGGGTTTTTGTTCAGTATTTCCATTTTTTATTTATTTATAGCTCGTTTCTGGGAGCAGATGGAGCCCCTGGAACCCAAATTCCCCAGGGTTTGGGGCTTGGACACTTTGGATTTTTTTTTCTGATTTATTCCGATTTTATTCCCTTTTTTTTTCAGATTTAATTCCTATTTTATTCCCATTTTTTCCTGTTTTCCCCCCAATTTATTCCCATTTATTCCTCAATTTATTTCCATTTTTTCCTGATTTTATTCCCATTTATTCCCCAATTTATTCCCATTTTTTTCTGATTTTATTCCCATTTATTCCCCAATTTATTCCCATTTTTTTTCTGATTTTATCCCCATTATTTCCCCACATTTCCCATTTCCCAGCCCTGCTCTCTGCTGGGTTTTTGTTCAGTATTTCCATTTTTTATTTATTTAGAATTTGTTTCTGGGAGCAGATGGAGCCTCTGGAACCCAAATTCCCCAGGGGGTTTATTCCCTTTTTTCCTCTTTTTATTCCCAATTTATTCCCATTTTTTCCTCATTTTATTCCCATTTTTTTCTCATTTTTTCTCTCAATTTATTCCTTTTTCCCCCCCTGATTTTATTTCCATTTTTTATTGATTTTAGTCCCAGTTTTTTTACTTTTTGTCCCCCAATTTATTCCCATTTCCCCCCATTTTTTTACTAATTTTATTCCCATTTTTTCTCATTTAATTCCCATTTTTTTCTGATCTTATTCCCATTTTATTCGCATTTTACATCTTTTTTTCCCATTTTTTTGTGATTTTTTCCGCAATTTATTCCCTTTTGTTTACTGATTTTATTCCTTTTCCTGATTTGTTCCCTTTTTTTCTGATTTATTCCCTTTTTTTTCCTGATTTATTCCCATTTTTTTCTAATTTTATTCTCATTTTTTTCTCATATTCTCCCCACTTTTTTGTGATTTTTTTCTTTTTTCCCAATTTATCCCCATTTTTTTCATATTTTATTCCAATCTTTCTCCAATTTATTCCCATTTTCCGCAATTTATTCCCGTATTTTTCTCTTTTTTCCCCATTTGTTTTCTCTTTTTTCCCCCCAATTTATTCCCATTATTTCTGATTTTATTCCCTTTTTCCCCCTTTTTCCCCCCCATTTTATTCCCTTTTTTCTCTTTTTTTCCCCATTTTTCCCATTTCCCCCATTTTTTTCTCATTTTATTCCCATTTTTTTCTGATTTTATTTCCATTTTTCCCCATTTTTTCCCATTTTTTTCTGATATTTAAATCTTTTTTTCCCCAATTTATTGCCATTTTTTCCTTATTTTTTTCCCCATTCCCTCCCTCTTTTCCCCCACTTTTTTCTAATTTTATTTTTACTTTTTCTCATTTTTCCCCCATTTTCCCCCTCCCTTCCCCACAAATTTCCACCCAAACTCCAGATTTTCCAATAAAAATCTTTTATTTCTCTTTACACAATTTCCACCTTTATTTTTAATTTCTTATTTAAATTTATTTTCATTTCCATCTATAAAAAAAATCCTCTTTTTCTTCTTTCTATTAAATTTAAATTTATTTACAAAAAATTTTATTTTTTTCCCCTCCAACTTCTAAAAATTCTCAGAATTATTTTTTCTTTAAAAATAAAAAAAAGGGAAAAAAATTCAAAATAAATTCAGTTTTTTTTTCTTTTTTTTTCAGGGATTTTTTAGAATTATTTACATCCAAAAAAATAAATTTTTTTATTCCCCCCAGAAAAAAAAGGGAATTTTTACAAAATTCCCTCCCCAAAAAATTTTATTTTTTATTATCTTGATTTTTTAATTCCTCAGGAGTCACCAACAAAAATTCCAAAGGAACCGAAAGTGCCTCGAAAAAAATAAAAAATTTGAATTTTTTTCTGTTTTTTTTCCAGGAATTTTCCCCCTGGGAATCCAAGTACCTGGGAAAAGAAAAAAGAAAATAAATCTTTTTTTAGGAATTTTTTTTCGGTGGATAAGAAGGGAAAAATTCAGGAAAAAATTCTGATTTTTTAGAATTTTTTTTTTGTTTTTTTAAAATTTATTTTCCTCCATATTTTTCCAATTTATTTCTCAATTAAAAATTATTTTTTTCAATTTTTTCCCAATTCCCCCCAATTTTCCCCCATTTCTTTCTCAATTTTTCCCATTTTTTCCCTCTCATTTTTTTCATTCTTTTTCTCCACTTTTTCCAATTTTTTCTCAATTTTTCCCATTTCCCCCCAATTTTCCCCCAAATTTTCCTCATTTTCTTCCTATTTTCTCCAATTTTCCCCTCATTTTCCCCCATTTTATTTCCATATTTTTCCCAATTTTTCCCAATTTATTTCGATTTTTTTCTTATTTTTTTTCCCATTTCCCCCCCATGTTTTTTCTCATTCTATCCCATTTTTTCTCCAATTCCCCCCCCCAATTTTTTCCTATTCCCCCAATTTTTTTCTCCATTTATTTCCCATTTTTTATCTCAAATTTTCCCCATTTCCCCCATTTATTTCTCCATTTTTTTCTCCATTTTCCCAATTTTTTCTCAATTTTTTCCCATTTATCATTTTTTCCCCAATTTTTTTATTTCCCCCCCATTTTTTTCCCCATTTTCCTCCCAGTTTTTCTGCCATTTTTTTCCATTTATCCCAATTTTTCCCCCATTTTTTCTCCCTTTTTTCCCATTTATTTCTCATTTTCCCCAAATTTCCCCCAATTTCCCCCAATATTTCTCAAAATTTTCCCCACTTTTCCACCATTTTATCCCAATTTTCTCCAATTTCCCCCCATTTATTTCCTTTCCTCCCCCAATTTTTCCCATTTACCTTTTTTTCTGCATTTTTTCCTCAATTTTCCCCAAGTTTTTCTCCATTTCCCCCCAATTTATTCCCATTTATTTATCTTTTTTCCCAAATTTTCCTCCCTTTATTTATCTTTTTCTCCCCATTTCCCCCAAATTTTTCCCCACTTATTTATTTTCCCCCCCAATTTTTTTATCATTTTATATCCATTTTTTCCCCATTTTTTCTCCAATTTCCCCCCAATTTTATCCCAATTTTCTGCCAAATTTTCCCTCATTTTTCCCTTTTTTCCCATTTTCCCCCTTTTTTTCTCCAAATTTTCCCCATTTATATTTATTCCCATTCATTTCTAATTTTATTTGCATTTTACCACCTTTTTATTCACACTTATTTATGATTTTTTCCCATTTATTTCTGATTTTATTCCCATTTTCCCCCAATTTTTCTCCAATTATTTTCCCTTTTTTTTCCGAATCGATTTAAATTTTTTTTTCTCATTTTGTTACCGTTTTTTTCCCTTTTTCCCCAATTTTTTCCCATTTGCCCCATTTATTTCTCCATTTATGTCTCATTTCCCCCCTTTTTTCCCAATTTCCCCCATTTTCCCCATTTTTTCCCCAATTTTCCCCATTTATTTCTCATTTTCCCCCATTTTTTCTCATTTTTTCCCAATTTTATCTCAATCGTCCTCCAAAACTTTCCCTAACTTTTCCCCATTTCCCCCACAATTTTTCCCATTTCCCCCATTTTTTCCCCACTTATTCCCCTTTTTTCCCATTTATTCTCAGTTTCCCCCAATTTTTCCTCATTTTTCCCCATATATTTCTCATTTTTCCATCAATTTTTTCCTATTTTTCCCAATTTCCCTTTTTCACCAATTTTTTTCAATTTTACCCCAATTTTCCCCAATTTTTTCCCATTTTTTCTACAATTTCCCCACAAATTTCCCCCAAATTTTCCCCATTTTCCCCATCTTTATCCCTAATTTTCCCCAATTTTTCTCCCATTTTTCCCCCTTTTTCCCATTTTATTCCAATTTTTTCCCATTTTATTCCAATTTTTTCTCCAATTTTATTGCCATTTCCCCCATATTTTCCCTAATTTTTCCTATCTTTTTTCCAAATTATTTCCCATTTGCCCCCAATTTTTTCACAATTTTCCTGTTTTTTCCCCATTTTCCTCAAATTTATTCCTATTTCCCCCAAAAGTTTTCCCAATTTCCCCAAATTTCCCCCCATTTCTCCCTTCATTTTCCCCAAGTTTATTCCATTTTTCTCCATTTTTTTCCATTTATTTATCATTTTTTCCCAACTTTTTCTTTTTGCCCCATTATCCCCCCAATTCTCCCCCCAACTTTTTCACAATTTTTTCCAGTTTTTCCTCCAATTTTCCTCCATTTTCCCCCAATTTTTCCCAGTTTCCTCCATTTTCCCCCAATTCCCCACCTCACTCCCCGTCCCCATTCTCGGTTCGTTTCAGGCTCTCGCAGCTGCGGGACAGGAAATCGGCCGTGAGAGCTTCCTGCAGCCTCCTCCTCACTTCCTGCACCCTCTCTTCCTGCTTTCTGCAAAACAAAAATTCAAATTTTTATTAAAAAAAATTAATATTTTTAATATAAAAATTCAAAAATTTCCCCCCTAAAATCTCATTTTTTCACAAAAAATTTCCAATTTTTAACACAAAAATTTAATTTTTTTGGTCCCAAAATTCAAATTCCCCCCACAAGCTCCCATTTTTTATCACAAAAATTCAGATTTTTTTCCTGCAAAAATTCCAATTTTTTTCCCCCAAAACTCCCAATTTTTCCCCAAAATATCTGATTTTTATCACAAAAATTCCCATTTTCCCCCTAAAATTCCCGTTTTCCCCTCACTTCCTGCACCCTCTCCTCCTGCCTCCTGCAAAACAAAAATTCAAATTTTCATCAAAAAACTCAATTAAAATTTTAAGACAAAAATTCAAGTGTTTTTCCACCAAAAATTCCATCTTTTTCCCCAAAAAATCTGATTTTTTGTCCCAAAATACAATTTTTCCCCCCAAAATTCCTGTTTTTGCCCCAAAATTCCCATTTCCCCCTCACTTCCTGCACCCTCTCTTGCTTCCTGTACATAAAAATTCAAATTTTTCATAACAAAAATTCCAAGTCTTTAACACAAAAATTTCCATTTTTTTCCTTAAAAAAATTCAATTTTTAATGCAAAAAAATCCCTTTTTCCCCACAAAACTACATTTTTAATCACAAAAATTCCCATTTTTTGTCCCAAAATTCAATTTTTTTCCTCCCCAAAAATTTGCATTTTTATCACACAAAAATTTTTTCCATCAAAAATGGGTATTTTTGGAAAAAGAAAACGAATTTTGGAGAGGAAAAAAAATGGAAATTTTTGGAGATAAAAAATTGGGAATTTTGGGAGAAAATTGAGTTTTGGCTAAAAAAAAGGAATTCTGGAGAGAAAAAAATACATTTTGGGGTAAAAAATGGGAATTTTTAGTAAAAAATTGGAATTTTAGAGAGAAAAAATGAGAATTTTTTAGGGAAAAAAATTGGAAATTTTTGTGTTTAAAATTAGATTTTTTGGTGAAAATGGGAATTTTGGGAGTAAAAAAATTGAATTTTCGGAAAAAAGGGAATTTTTTTGAAAAATGGCATTTTTTTTGGGAAAAAAAGGAATTTTGGAGAGAAGAAAGTGGGAATTTTTGGAGAAAAAAGGGAATTTTTAGGAAAAAATGGGAATTTTTGGGGGGTAAAATGGAATTTTGGAGAGAAAAAAATGTGAGTTTAAGGTAGAAAACAGGAATTTTGAGAAATCAAAAAATGGGAATCTTTTGAGGAAAAAAAGGAATTTTTGAGAAGAAAAAATGGGAATTTTTGGGTAAAAAAATGAGAATTTTTTTTGAAAAGTTACAACTTTAGAGAGAAGAAAATCGGATTTTTCGAAGAAAAAATCTGATTTTTTAGGGGGTAAAAAATGTGACTTTTGGTGGAACAAAAAGGAATTTTTGTGGAAAAAGTAGGAAATTTTCACGGATAAAAATGGAAATTGTTATTGTAATTTTTCGCATAAAAAATAGGATTTTTTGGGGGGAACTTTTCCCATTATGCATTGCGTTTCCCATGATGCTTTACGTTTCCCATGATGCTTTGCGTCTCCCACAATCCCCTGCTGACCGGATGTCAGTGACCACGAAGGCGTGGCACAGGGGCTGGGCCGTGTTCAGCCAGACGTCCGTCGCTTCCCAGAGTGCCTCCATTTCCCACAATGCCCCAGTTTCCCATCGTGCCCTGCATTTTCCATAGTGCCTTGCGTTTCCCATCATGCCTTGCATTCCCCATCATGCCTTGTGTTTCCCAAGATGCTTTGCATTTCCCATCATGCCTTACGTCTCCCCAGCATTTTTTAACATAAAAATGGGATTTTTTTGGGCGAAAAATGTGAATTTTGGTTTAAAAAAGGTTTTTTTTTTTTTAGGGGAAAAAGTGGGAATTTTGAGGGAAAGCAGTGCGAATTTTTAGGGGAAAAAATGAGAATTTTGGAGAGAAAAAAATGGGACTTTTTGAGAAAAAAACGAGAATTTTTTTGGGGAAAAAAGGGAATTTTTGAGAGAAAAAAATGAGAATTTTCAGGTAAAAAATTGAGTCTTGGAGAGAACAAAAATCTGTAAATTTTAGGGAAAAAAATGTGAAAAATATGGAAATTTTTATGTTAAATATCAGATTTTTTTGAACAAAAATGGGAATTCTTGAGATAAAAATGCAATTTTGGAGAAAAAAATTTGAAAATTTTAATGTTAAAAATCATATTTTTTGGGGAAAAAAAACAATTTTGGTGGGAAAAAAATTTTTTGTGAAAAATGATAAAATTTTGAGGAGAAAAATTGGGAATTTTGGAGAAAAAAAAGCAATATTTGGGGAAAAAATTGGGATTTTTTGTCTTAAAAATCAGATTTTTTGGGGAAAAAATTGAAATTTTTGTGTTAAAAATCAAACTCTTTGGGGCAAAAAATGGGAATTTTCTAGGTAAAAGAATGGAATTTCGAAGTGAAAAAAGCCAGTAAATTTTAGGAGGAAAAAATGGGGAAAGAAATCAAAATTTTAATGTTAAATACCAGATTTTCGAGGAAAAAAATGGCAATTTTGGGGGGGAAAAAATGGGAATTTTGGAGGGAAGAAAATTAGATTTTCTTGGGTAAAAAAATGGATTTTGGAGAGAAAAAAAAGGGAACTTTTGGCATAAAAATCAGATTTTTTTTTGGAAAACAATGGACTTTTGGTCAGAAAAAACCACGATTTTTTGGGAAAATTTCAACTCTGGAAATTGTGATTGCCCACAATCCCCTGCTGACCGGATGTCGTCATCGGTGACCACGAAGGCGCGGCACAAGGGCTGTGCCGTGTTCAGCCAGATTCCCGGGTTCTTCTCCACGGCAGCCGAGTTCTGGCCAGTGATGGGAGCCGAGCTGGTGTGGAGGGCGCTGGCAACGGCCGACAGCAGCGACTCAGTGCTGGCCCCGGGACCCACTCCTGTAACAAAAATCACATTTTCGTAAAATGAAAATTTGCCTGAAATATCAGGTTCTTTCCCCCCCAAAATTAGCTTTTTTTTCAAAAAAATCACGTTTTTTTTTGCAAAAAAATAAAAATTTTTCAGCAAAAAATTCAAATTTTCCCCCAAAAATTCCATTTTTTACCAAAAAAATTCCCATTTTCTCCACTAAAATTTATCTTTTTTTTCCATCAAAAATTTCCCATTTTTATCTCTGAAATTTGCTTTTTTTCCCTCTAAAAATCCCCATTTTTTCTAAAAATTTCCAATTTTTTCTCTACTAAAATTCCATTGTTTTCCTAATTCTCCCATTTCTTTTCCCCAAAAACTCCCATTTTTCTCTCTAAAATTCCTTTTTTCCCCAAAAATTTCCTTTTTTTACTCCAAAATTCCCATTTTTTCTCTCCAAAATTCCATTTTCCCCCCCAAAAAATTGTTTTTTCTCTGCAAAATTTTTTTTACCCCAAGAATTCCCATTTTTTTCGCTTCAAAATTCCATTTCTTTTGCCAAAAAAATTTTCATTTTTTCCTCAAAAAACTCCCACTTTTTCTTTCCAAAATTCCTTTTTATCTTCCAAAAATTTCCACTTTTTCTCTTCAAAATTCCCCAAAAATCATGATTTTTTAAATTAAAAAATTCCATTTTCATCTCTGAAAATTACATTTTCTGTAAAAATTCCATTTTACCCCAAAATTACATTTTTTTTACTCAAAAATTTGGTTGTTTTCCATTAAAATTTCCAATTTTTTCGTCACTAAAAACTCCCATTTTCCCCCAAAATTCTGTTCTCTGTGCTGTCCCAAGGACCCACTCTTAAAAAAATTTCAATTTTAATAAAATTGAAATTTATCCTGAAATTTTACTTTGTTTTTCAGAAAAAATTTGAATTTTTTTGGCAAAAAATCCAATTCTTTTAGAAAAAATACTATTTTTTCCCCCTCAAAAATTCTATTTACTCCTCCCAGAAATTGACTTTTATTTTGGCAAAGTATTGCATTTTTCAGCAAAATAATGCTGATTTTTTTACCCCAAAAATTCAAATTTTCCCCAATTTTTGTTGGATTTTTTCCACTTTTTTAACCCAAAATTCTCTCAAATTTTTAAATTTTTCTCCATTTTTAATCCCAAGAAACACCCAAAAATTCAAAATTTCCCCATTTTTTTGCTTTTTAAAACCCGAAATTCCCAAAAGATTCAAATTTTCTCCAAATTTTTAAAAAACATTCTGTTTTTTAACCCAAAATTCCCTCAAAAAAAATCAAACAATTTTTTTCCATTTTTAACCCCCCCAAAAATTTAAATTTTCCCCATTTTTCCTTGGATTTTTTTGGTTTTTTTTTGCTTTTTTTTTCCCCCGACCCCTCCCAAATTTAGGAATTTTCCCCAAATCCCCCCATTTTACATCAAATTTGCCCAAACCTTGCAATCCTTTGGGCAGCTCCATGGATTTGATGATTTGTTCGCTGACGTCTGAGGCACTCAAGCCTTGAAGTCTCTTCTCCCAAAAAAGCTAGAAAAAAAAATTAATTAACAAATTAATTTAAAATCTCAAATTTTAAAAAAAGAATTCTGTCATCATTCTCACAAAATTTTGCAATTTTCTGGAATTTGATTTTTTAAAGTTTTTTTCTCTCTTATTTTTCAAATTATTTTCCCAAATTTAAAATAAAATTTTCCCCAAATTTTCTCAATTTTTACCCATTTTTTCTCCCAAATTTTTCCCAATTTTCCCCTAAATTTCCTCAATTTCTCCCCATTTTTCCCCATTTTTTCCTATTTTCCCCAATTTTTCCAATTTTTTCCCAGTTTTTCAATTTTTTTTCATTTTTTCTGATTTTTTCCCTTTTCCCATTTTTTCCCTAAATATCTCCAAATATTTTTCCCAAATTTTCTCAATTTCTTCCCAATTTTTTCCCCAAATTTCCTCCATTTTTCCCAATTTTCCCCCATTTTTTCACAGTTTTCCCCATTTTTTCCTATTTTACCCCATTTTTTCCAATTTTTTCCCAAAATTTCCTCAATAGTTTTCCCTTTTTTTCCCCAATTTTTTCCCCTTTTATTCCCTAATTTTCCCCCCAATTTTTTCCTGTTTTTCCCCAATTTTTCCCAAATTTCCTCCAATTTTTTCCTTTTTTCCCCATTTTAAAAAAATTTCCCTCAATATTTCCACCCAGAATTTTGAAAATTCTGGGAACTTTTTCTGCCATTTTCCCCCTAATTTTTAAATTTTTCCTCACTATTTCCACCCCGAATTTCAGGAATTTTGGTAATTTGGGAAATTTTGTGAATTTTGGGATTTTTAGGAATTTTAACCATTTTTCCACCATTTTTTCCGCCATTTCCACACCATTTTTCCACCATTTTTTCCGTTTTCTGCCATTTTTCATGCCATTTTGTCCCTGATTTTTCCCCAAATTTCCAATTTTTCCCCCCAAAATTTTGGGAATTTTGTGAGTTTTGGGAATTTTTTTCTCTGTCCACCTTTTTGTCACCATTTTCCCCAGCATTTTTTTACCATTTATTGCCATTTTCCCTACCATTTTCCCTCCAATATCCACCATTTTTCCCGTGATTTTGTCCCCAATTTTTTTCCCAAATATTTAAATTTTTCCACCTCAAATTTTGTGAATTATGGGAATTTTGAGAATTTTGAAATTTTTAGGATTTTTTACCGTTTTTCCCACCATTTTCTTTACAATTTCTGCCATTTTTTCTCCCACTTTTTCTTGGATTTCTGCCATTTTGTCCAGGATGTTTTTCCCAATTTTTAAATTTCCACCCCCCCCAATTTTGGGAGTTTTGGAAATTCTGAGGAATTGCTACAATTTTCCCCCCATTTTTTCTGCCATTTCCCCTCCAATTTCTGCCATTTTCCACCATTTTCTCCCTGATTTTTTTCTATTTTTTTTTAACTTTCCCCTCAATTTTTCTACCCAGAATATCAGGAATTTTGGTAATTTGGAGGATTTTGGGAATTCTGGGAATTTTTAGGAATTTTTACCATTTTTCCACCACTTTTTCCTGTTTTCTGACATTTCTTCTGCCATTTTGTCCCCGATTTTTTTCCAAATTTTTAATTTCCCCCCCCAAATTTTGGGAATTCTATGAATTTGGGGAATCTTGCGAATTTTGGGATTTTAAAGGAATTTTTACCATTTTTTCCACCATTTTTTCCACCATTCTTTCCACCATTTTCTCTCAAATTTCTTCCATTTTATCCCAGATTTTTTCCCACATTTTTTTACTTTTTCCTCAACTTTATTCCACTCAAAATTTCAGGAATTTTAGGAATTTTGGGAATTCTGTGAATTTTAAGGAATTTTTACTATTTTCCCCACTATTTTTTCTGCCATTTTCCCTCCAATTTCTGCCATTTTTCTGCCATTTTCCCTCAGATTCCGGCCATTTTGCCCCCGATTTTTTCCCAAATTTTGGATTTTTTCCCCCCAAAATTTTGGAATTTTATGATTTTTGGGAATTTTGGGAATGTGGGGATTTTTTAGGAATTTTTACCATTTTTCCTACCATTTTCCCTCCGATTGCCACCATTTTTTCTCCATTTTCTGGCGATTTCTGCCATTCTGTCCCTGATTTTTTTCCCAAATTTTGTACTTTTCCTTCCATTTTTCCACTCAAAATTTCAAGAATTTTGAGAATTCTGGGAATTTTGAGGCTTTTAAGAAATTTTTACCATTTTTCCCACAATTTTCCCTCAAATTTTCACTATTTTCCCTCCGATTTCCGCCATGTTGCCCCCAATTTTTTCCCAAATTTTGGATTTTTCCCCCCAAATTTTTGGAATTTTGTGAATCCCAGGTCCCCACCTGGCGGGGCTGCTCACTGAGGCGCTGCGGGTCACAGCGCACTTTGTTCCCCGGGTGGTTGGTGACCTTGGTGACAGGCTGCTTGAAGATGGATGCTGTCTGCCGGATGGGCAGCGTCGTGTTCAGGTCTGGTTTGCCCTGGAGAAGGGGGAAAAAGAAAAAACAGGAAAAAATCAGAAAAATATAGGGTAAATAATTTTTTAAAAATCTAAAAATGAGGGGAAATGAGGAAAAAATTTAGGGAAAAATGGGGAAAAATTAAAAAAATATATAAATTCAGGAATAAATTAGAAAAAAATAGGATAACACGGGAGGAAAAAGAAAAAATGGGAATAAAATCAGGAGGAAATTTAGGGAAAAATGGGGGAAAATGGGGAAAAAGGGGAAATTATCAGAAAAAAAAAATGGGAAAAACTGGGGGGAAATGGGAGAAAAGATGGGGAAAAGAAATGCAAAAAATAGAAGAAGGGGAAAAAACTTGGAAAAACTTGGGGAAAAAAGTAACAAAATTGGAAAAATTTAGGAAAAATTGGGGGGAAATTGTGAAAAATTGGGGGAAAATGGGACAAATTGGGGAAAAATTGGGAAAATATTTTGGAGAAAATTATGGGGACAAAAAGGAAAAAATTAAATAATAGATAAAAAAAAATTGGAAAAAAGTAGAACAAAAATTCACAAAAAATCTTAAAAAAATCAGAATATCTCAACAGTGTTAAAGCAACAAAAAAATGAAGATTTTAAAATCTTTTTCCTCACCTTGTTAGGGTTGAGGGCGTCGTTCCTGAGGCGCTGTTTGTTCTTCTGCAGCTTGCTGGGCATCATCTTCCCCGTGCGGAAATCGAAGGAGCTCAGGTCCACGGAATTGCCCAGGTACCGAGCAAGTTGGGGCTTGCTGCGGAATTTTTTTCCACTTGGGCTGGAAAAAATCAAAATATAGAAGTGAGAAAGGTTTTGGGAAATTTTTTTGAATTTTAAATGTTTTTTTGTTTTTAATTTATTTTAAAATTTTTTTGGATTTTTTAAGGGTTTATTGGTAATATTTTGAGAAATTTTAGGGGGGGGTTGGGGGGTTTCTTTGGGAATTTTGCTGAATTTTTTGGGATTTTTTTGAGAATTTTTTTGGGATTTATTGAGAAATTTTGGGGATTTTTTTGGCATTTTTTTTAATTTTAAAATATTTTTAAATAGTTTTTTCTGTATTATTTGGATTATTTTTGGGACTTTTTAGTGGTTTTTTTGGATTATTTTTTGCTCTATTTTTGATTTTTAAATAATTTTTTGGAGATTTTTTTATTTTTATGGGATTTTTTTCATTTGTTAAAGATTTTTTGTATGATTTTTTGAAATTTTTTGGGAGTTTTTAGGTGGTTCTTTGAGAATTTTTAGTGATTTTTTGAGAATTTTTTGTGTATTGTTTTGTTCTATTTTGGATTTTTAAAGAATTTTTTTTTGAGATTTTTAAAATTTTATGGTATTTTTTTCATTTTAAAAAAATTTTTTGGTGATTTTTTATTGAAATTTTTTGGGGATTATTTGGGGAATTTTTTTGGCATTTTTTGGATTTCTTCAAGAATTTTTTGGATTTTTTGTGTATTATTTGGAAATTGTTTTACTTTTTAGTGATTTTTTGCAGAATTTTTTGCTTTTTAATAAATTATTTTTAAAATTTTTTGGTCAATTTTTGGAGAATTTTTAAAGAATTTTTGGCAGGTTTGGGAATTTTTCAGGAATTTTTGGGGGATTTTTGAGAATGTGGGATTTTTTGGGGGCATTTTTTAAAATTTTTAAAGAATTCTTTGGATTTTTTGTATATCATTTGGGAACTTTCAGTGATTTTTCGTGGATTTTTTTTATTTTTAAAGAACTTCTTTGTGATTTTTACAGATCTCATTTCATTCTTGGAGGTTTCTTTGGAAATTCTGCAAATTTTATGGGAATTTTTTGGAACTTTTTATTTGGATTTTTTGAGAATTGTTTTTGAATTTTTGGGGGGTCTCTTAGGGAATTCTTAGTGGTTTTGGGGGATTTTTAGTGGACTTTTATGTATCTATTTGGATTTTTTTAGGGATTTTTAAACAATTTTTGGGGAAGTTTTTGGGAAGATTTTGAGAATTTTTTTGGAATTTTTTGAGAATTTTGTCGTGGATTTTAAAGAATTTTTGGGGACTTTTGGGGAATTTTTGGGGGATTTTTGGAGACTTTTTTGGATTTTAAAAAATATTTAATTAATGTTGCGAGGCTTTATTTGTATATTATTTGGAAATTTGTCTGAATTTTTTCAGAATATTTTGGAAACTTTTTTGGCATTTTTGGTGGATTATTAGAAACCTTTTATTTTAAACAATTTTTTTAATTTTTTGTGCATTATTTGGGAATTTCTGGGGGAATTTAATGTGGATTTTTAGCTTTGTTTTGGATTTTTTTGAGGATTTTTTGAGATATTTTGATTTATTTTTGGAGTTTCTTTAGGAATTTTGCAGGAGTTTTGGGGATTTTTTTGAGAATTTTTGGGGGTTTTTGTGGATTTTTTGGGCTTTTTTGCCTTTTTTTTTTGGTGCATTATTTCAGAAATTTTGGTGAATTCTCTGTGATATTTTTAGGCAATTTTTTGTGCATTTTTTTGCTTTTTTAAGGATTCTGTGATTTTTTTTTTGAGAATTTTAAAAAAAATTTTTGGGTGGTTCCTTTTGTATTTTCCAGTAATTTTTCACAGAATTTTTAAGGATTTTTTTTGCTTTTATTGCTTTTTAAAGAATTTCTTGTGATTTTTTTTTTTTATTTCAAATTTTTGGGGGTTTCTCTGAGGATTTTTTGAGATTTTTTTTGGCATTTTTTTGGATTTTGGTGCATTTTTGGGGAATTTTTTTATTTTTAGAGATTTTTTTGTGATTTTTTGAGATTGTTTTTGATTTTGGGGGCGTTTCTTTGGGAATTTTTAGTGATTTTTAAAAAAATGTTTTGTAAATTTTTTGCTTTATTTTGGATTTTTAAAGAATTTTTTGGTAAATTTTTAGAGATTTTTGGGAGTATTTTGGGGGGTTCTTTTGGAATTTTAGAGATTTTTTGGGGAATTTTTTGAGGTTTTTTTGGGAATTTTTGGGGGCACTTTTTGGAATTTAAAAGATTTTTTTTGTGTATTATTTGAGAAATTTAAGTGATTTTTTGTGAATTTTTTTAAATTTTTTGTTCTTTTTTTGATTTTTAAAGGATTTTTTTGGAAGTTTTTTTTTTATTTTTGGGTGTTTGAGGGTTTTTTGAGAATTTTTGGGGGATTTTTTTAGCTTTTTTTTTATTTTAAACATTTTTTGGTGGATTTTTTGGGGTGCTTTAATTTTTATTTTAAAGATTTTTTGGTGGATTTTTGGGGTGCTTTAATTTTTATTTTTAAAGGAATTTTTTTGGGTTTTTTTAGATTGTATTTTAATTGTTGGGGATTTCTTTGGGAATTTTGCAGATTTTTAGGGGAGTTTTTTTTGATTTTTAGAGAATTTTTTTGGGATTTTTTGGGGAAATTTTTTGCAATTTGCAAATAATTATTTTATTTTATTTTTCTGTGTGTTATTTGGGATTTTTTTAGTGATTTTTGGGGGAGGAATTTTTTAGAATTTTGGGGGGGTTTCTTTGGGAATTTTTCGAGAATTTTTTGGGGATTTTTTTAATATTTTCTGGAATTTTTAAAGAATTTCTGGGATTTTTTTGTGTATTATTTAAGAATTTATAGTGATGTTTTAGGGAATTTTGGGGGGTTTTTTTGCAATTTTTTTATTTTTAAAGGAATTTTTTAATATTTTTTGAGAATTTAAAAAAAATTGGGGTGTTTGGGAACTTTTTGCAAGCTTTTTGAGAATTTTTTGCGGATTTTTTTTAAAAAAATTGGGTTTTTTTGGCATTTTAGGGCATTTTTAAAGGATTTCTTGGTGATTTTAAGAATTTTTTTAATTTTTGGGGGTTTCTTTGGGAATTTTGCACATTTTTTGGGATTTTTTTGAGAACTTTTTTAGATTTTTGGGCATTTTTTTTAATTTTTAAAGAATTTTTTGTGCATTATTTAGGAATTTTTAGTGATTTTTTGTGGAATTTTTGTGATTTTTTTTTGCATTTTTGCGATTTTTTTGCGAAATTTTTTGAACTTTTTGGGGGTTTTCTTTTTGAATTTTTGGAATTTTTTTGGGACATTTTTGAGATTATTTTGAGGATATTTCGGGATTTTTTGTGCATTTTGAGGGGGAATTTTTTGGGATTTTTGGGGTATTTTTAAAGAATTTTTGGAGGATTTTTTGAGAATTTTTGGGGCCATTTTCTGAGAATTATGGGGGACTTTTCACAACATATTTGGGGATTTTTTTGGAGAGGTTTCAGGCATTTTTGGGAAACTTTTTCAGGATTTTTGGAGAAATTTTAGGGATTTTGGGGGGATTTTTTTTTTATTTTCAGACATTTTTAGGGATTTTTTTGAGAAATATTCTTTTTATTATATGTAGATTTTTCAGGATTTGTTTAGATTTTAAAAGTATTTTTCTGAATTATTTGAGAATTTTTGGGGAATTTGAGATTTTTGAGGAATTTTTGGGGGATTTTTTCGGGATTATTTGGGAATTTCTTTGGAATTTTGTGTGGATTTTTGGGGATTTTTTTTTGGGATTTTTTTAGCGATTATTGAGAATTTTGGGGGCATTTTTTAAAATTAATTTTTGGGATCTTTTGAGAATTTTTGGAGAATTTTTTTGAGATTTTATGTGGATTTTTTGGGATTTTTTTTTTTTTTGAGATCTTTAAAGGATTTTTTTCTCGACTATTTGGGAATTTTTTTTTATTTTTTCAGGATTTTTGGCGTCTCTTGAGAATTTGTGGGGTGGATTTTTTTTGAGAATTTTTTAAAATTTTTGAGAATTTTTTGAGATTTTTTTTTGAGTTTTGGGGAGTTGTTTTCAGGTCTTTTCAGGAATTAAACTGGATTTTTTTGGAATTTTTGGGTGATGTTTCAGGAAATTTTGGTGATTTTTTTAAACAATTTTTGTGACTTTTTGGGCATTTTTTGGCAGTTTTTTTAGTGGGTTTTTTTTGCAAATTTTAAATTTTTTAAATTTTCTTTTTTGGGGGGGTATTTTTGGAGAAAATTTTGGACTTTTTTGTGTTTTAATGAGATTTTTTTGTGGATTTGGGGGACTTTTTATTTTTATGGGGCTTTTAAAGAAACTTTTTGGATTTTTAAAAGAATTTTTGCAAAGTTTTTTGACATTACTTGGCAATTTTTTAGCGATTTTAAAGAAATCTTGCGGCAATTTTTGGAGATTTTTTTGGGGATTGGGGATATTTAAGAAATTTAGGGGGAATTTTAAGAGATTTTTGGGAATATTTCAGAAATTTAGGGGGAATTTTAAGAGATTTTTAAAATTATTTTTTATTTTTGGGGGGAGCTTTAGGGAATTTTTGAGGATTTTTTGGCGAATTTTAGGGATTTTTTGTGGGGGATTTTTTTAGTGACAAGAGCCTGGTTCCCCCTCAGAGAGAACCGGAATTGCCCCGGCACAAAATCCCGAGCTCCACCCGGGACAGGAGCCCCGGTTCCCCCTCAGAGAGAACCGGAATTGTCCCGGGACAAAACCCCGAGCTCCTCCCGTGACAGGAGCCCGGTTCCCCCTCAGAAAGAATCGGAATTGTCCCGGGACAAAACCCCGGGATCGCTCCGTGACAAGAACCGGAAATTCCCCTCACAGAACCGGAAGTGCCCTCGTGACGGGAGCTCGGTCCTCCCTCACAGAACCGGAACCCCTCCGTGACAGGAGCCCCTGTTGACCCTCACAAAACCGGAATTGTCCCGGGACAAAACTCCAGGACTCCCCCATGACAGGACCCGGTTCTCCCTCAGAGAACCGGAACCGTCTCGGGACAAAACTTCGGGATCCCTCCGTGACAGGAGCCCCGGTTCACCCTCAGAACACCGGAATTGTCCCGAGACAGAAGCCCCGTTCCCCCTCAGAAAGAACCATAATTGTCCCGGGACAAAATCCCGAGCTCCTCCCGGGACAGGAACCCCGTTTCCCCCTCAGAGAAGCGGAATTGTCCCGGGACTAAACTCCAGGACTCCCCCATGACAGGGCACGGTTCTCCCTCAGAGAGAACCGGAATTGCCCCGTGACAGGAGCCCGGTTCCCTGTCACAGAACCGGAATTGTCCCGGGACAAAACGCGGAGTTCTCCCCATGACATGAGCCCCGGTTCCCTCTCGGAGAACCGGAATCGTCCCGGGACAAAACCTCGAGATTTCCCCGCGAAAAGAACGGGGAATTCCCCTCCGAGAGAACCGGAACTGCCCCGTGACGAAATCCCAGGATCTCNCCCTCACAAAACCGCAATCCCCCCATAACCACATTCCGGAATCTCTCTCAGCCCAAACTGGGAATCCCTCTGTTAAAAGAACAGAGAGAACCGGAATTCCCCCCAAGCTCCCCCCGTGCCAGGATCCCGCGCTCCCCCTCACACCGGGAACCGGAATCGCTCCATGACAGGAGCCAACCCTGCCACAACCATGGCGGAAGCGAACGCGCTGTCACAAGCGGCACCGAGGAGTGCCCTCCCCGTCTTCACCCACCAGCACCGCCGCCATCGCTCGGATTTATTACCTGAAGTAATAAACATCGCTTTTCCCAGCGCTCAGGCCTGATTTACGGATCACTTCTTCCTTTTTCCAT
>PYHW01009372.1:7244879-7263635 GCA_013186435.1 Turdus rufiventris
GAGGGGGAAAAATGGCGGGGTCCGTGAGGGGGAATCGGAGAGGAAGACGGGAGGGGGAAACATGGAGAGGAGCGGGGAGGGAGCCATAGTGGGATACCTGAGGGGGAAGGCAGGGCGGGAAATCTGAGGTGGAAACCGGAAGGAGACCCCTGTGGGGGGACGGTGGCGGGACCCCTGAGGGAAATCATGGAGGGAGCCCGGAGTGAGACCCCTGAGGGGAATCATGGCAGGATCCTTGAGGAGGGCGCCATGGCGGGACCGCTGAGGGGGGGACCATAGCGGGAGCCCTGAGGGGTGGGGACCATGATGGGACCCCTGAGGGGGGAAAATGGCGGGGTCTCTGAGGGGGAAACCGGAGGAGACCCCTGAGGGGGCACCATGATGGGACCCTGAGGGGAACCATGATAGGACCCCTGAAAGGAAACCATGGTGGGAGCCTGAGGGGGAGCTATGATGGGACCCCTGAAGGGAAACCATAGTGGGAGCCCTGAGGGAAAGCCATAATGAGACCCGAGTGTAAGCCCTGAAAGAGAACCATGGTGGCACTCCTGACGGGGAAATCATTGCAGGACCCTGAAAGGGAAACCATGATGGGACCCCTGAGGGGGGAAATCGGAAGTGACCCTGAGGGGAAACCATGGCGGTACCCACGCAGGACACCTTCCTCACCCCACGATGCTTCTCCTTCATGCTCAAATTCCCAAATTCCTTTCCCCTTGCTGAATCCATTCCGCTTTTCCCCCTCAGCCGAGCTATGGCCGTGCCACATCCGGCTTCATCTCCTTCCTATTTCCGCTTCAAGATTCCACGTTTTCGCCATGGATTCCCAAATTCCTGCATCAAATCCTGCAATTTTCAAATATGATACCAAAAAGTTAAAAAAAAAATAGAATTTTAAAGGCGATGCTTTTTTGCTGTTGCAGGGAGAAAAGCGATGCTGAAGCTCGGCCTGGATTTTTGTTTTAACACATTGAGAAATTCGGATTTGAGCTGCAGAATTTTAGGTAGGAATTAAATTTTTTAGGAATTTTTTGTAAATTTTTTGGGGGAGGGAAATGGTGTTTTATGTTTTTTATTTTTTTTAAAAAAGGATATTTTAGGGGGAATTTTTTGGAAATTCTTTTTTGGGGGAATTTCTGTGGGAATTTTTTAGGGATTTTTTTCATTGTTTAGAAATTGATTTGGAAATTTTTTAGGGGAATTTTTTGGGGATTTTTGGGGGAAAATTTTTTTTTAGTGGGATTTTTTTGGGAATATTTTTGAAATTTTTTGGGGAATTTTTTAGGGGGAGTTTTTTTGGGAGTTGATTTTTAAAATTCTTTTTTCCTTACTATTTGGGAGGTTTTTTTTAAGTTTAGTTTTCTGAAAGGAAATTTTTTGGAAATTTTTTTGGGGAATTTTATTTTTGGGGATTTTTTTGTAGGAATTTTTTTAAGAAAAATTTTTTTTTGAAATTGGGTTTTCTTTGGGATTTTTTGGGAGAATTTTTAAATTAATTTTTGGGAATTTTTTTAGTGGGAATATTTTTGAGGAATTGGTGGTTTGGAATTATTTGGGGAGTAATTTCAAGAAAAAATTTGGTGGAATTTAAAATTTTTTTTCTGGGGGAATTTTTCAGATTTTTTAATGGAATTTTTTTGGGAATTCTTTTTTGAGAATCTTTTAGAAATTTTGGGGGGATTTTTTAATTTTTTTAATTTTTTGGGGGAATTTTTTTGAAAAAAATTTACTGAGGAAGTTTTTTTTAAATTGATTTTAGGAAAATTTTTTTTGGTTTTTTTTGAAAATTTTGGGGGATTTTTTTTAGGAATTTTTATGATTTTTTTGGGGGGAAATCATGGAAATTTTTTTTGTTTAATTTTTGTGGATTTTTTTTTTTTTTTGGGGGGGGAATTTTGGGATTTTTTGGGTAATCTTTTTGAGGATTTTGGGGGTTTTTAGATTTTTTGGGGAATTTTTTGTGATTTTTAAAATTTGATTTTGGGGTTTTTTTTAGGGGGGAAAAAAACCTAGAAATTTTAGGGAAAATAAATGAAAATATTGGTAGGAAAAATGAAATTTTTTTTTGGGGGGGAAATGGGAATTTTGGGAGAAAAATTTTGAAATTTTTGGGAATTTTTATTTTTTCCACAGGCATCCAGTGGAGGAAAATCCAGGAATGAAAAATGGGGCAGAAAAATGCCAAAAAAAGGAGGAAAAATCCGATTTTTTTTGTGGAATTTATGAGGTAGGAAAAGAAATGGTAGCAAAATAAAAGAAATTAAAAATGGAAAAAAATTGTTTTTAAAAAGTCAAAATGTTTTGGAATTTTTTGTTGAGGGGGAATTGGAAAAATGGCAAAAATGGGGAAAAAATTAGAAAAAATTGGGAAAATTAGAAAAAATGTGAGAAATGGGAAAAAATGGGGAAAAATTGGGAAAAAATGGGAAGAAAATCAGGGAAAAATTGGGGGGGAATGGGGAATAATGGGGGAAAAGCTGGGAAAAAATAAAGAAAAAAAATTAAAAATTGGGGGAAAATCAGGAAAAAATAGGAAAATATAAAGAAAAAATTGGGGAAAAAATCAGGAAAAATGGAGAAAAAATTGGGGAAAAATTCAGATCAAATTAGGAAAAAATGGGAAAACGTGAAGGAATGGGGGAAATTGGGGAGGAATTGGGAAAAATTGGGGGAAAAATTCAGAAAAAAATCACAAAAAATTGGGGAGAAAATGAGGAAAGCCTTAAAAATTGGGAAATAAAAAAAATTTGGGGGAAAAATGGGGAAAAATTTGGAAAAAATGGGAATATATTCAGAAAAAAATGAGATAAAATATGGAAAAATCACCCGCAAATGGGGGAAAATTAGGAAAAAATCAGTAAAAAATCAGTAAAAAATGAGAAAAAATTTCAGAAGAAAAAGTGAAAAAATGGGGAAAAATACAGAAAAAATGGGAATAAGTTGGAAAAAGTTTGGGAAAATTTGGGTAAAATGGGGAAAAAATTGGGGAAAAATGAGAAAAAAATTGGGGAAAAATGAGAAAAAAGGGGAAAAAAAAGAAAAAAATGGGGAAAAAGGTGGAAAAAATTGTGATAATTTGGGGAAAAATTCAGAAAAAAACGGAAAAATGGAGAGAAAACGAGGAAAATTTAGAAAAAATTATCCAAAAATTGGTGAAAAAGGAAAAAAAATGAGGGAGAAATTGGGAAAATTTGGGGAAAATTTGAAAAGAAATCAGAAAATAATGGGGAAAAGTCAGGAAAAAATGGGTGAAAAATTGGGAAAAAATCAGGAAAAAAATTAGAAAAAAAATCGGGAAAAAGGAGGGAAAATTGGGAAAATATTGGGAAAACATTCAGGAAAAAAGGGAAAAACAGCGAAAATGAGGAGAAAAGCTGGGGAAAAATTATCAGGAAGATTGGGGAAAAATTATCAGGAAGATTGGGAAAAATGGGGATAAAATCAGAAATGAGGGAGAAATTGGGAAAAATTTGGGGAAAATTGGCAAAAATTGAGAAAAAAATGTGGTAAAAATTAGGAAAAAATTGGAAAAAGTCAGAAAAAATTGGGGAAATACCAGGAAAAAATTGGGAAAAATATCAGAGAAAAATTTGGAGAAAAATCTTGGGAAAAATTGGGAAAAAACCCAGAAAAAATTATGGGAAAATCAAGAAAAATGAGTGAAAAATTGGAAAAAAAATCGGGGAAAAAATCAGAAACAAGGGAAACATTGAGAGAAGCTGAGGAGAAAAATTGGGAAAAATTATCCAAAAAATTAGGAAAAAGTGGGGAAAAATGAGGGAGAAACTGGGAAAAAATGGGAAACAATCAGCAAAAATTAGGAAAAAATCAGATAAAAATCAGGAAAAAGGAGGAAAAATTGGAAAAATTTTGGGAAAAATTCAGAAAAAAAAGAAAAAAGAGAGACGAAATGAGGAGGAAAATTGGGAAAAAATTATCAGGAAAATTGCGAAAAAATGGGCATAAAATGAGGGAGAAATTGGGAAAAATTGGGGGAAAATTGGGAAAAAATGAGAAAAAATTGGTCGAAAATCATGAAAAAAATGGGAAAAAATCAGAAGAAAATTGGGAAAAATCAGAAAAAATTTTAAAAGGTCAGAAAAAAATTCAGAAAAAAATGGGAAAAAACCCAGAAAAAATGGGGGGAAATTAGAAAAAAATTGGAAAAAATCAGAAAAAATTGGGGAAAAAAGAAAAAAATTGGGGAAAAAATCAGTGAAAAATGGGGGAAAAATCAGAAAAATTGGGAAAAACTTAGGAAAAATTCAGAAAAAAAAATTGAAAGAAAATGAGGAGAGAAATTGGGAAAAACATTGTCAAAAGTATAGGAAAATTATGGGAAAAATGGGGAAAAAATCAGAAAAAATTGAAAAAAATTTGGGAAAAAACCAAAAAATCGGGGAAAATCAGAAAAACTTGCATATATAGTTAAAAAAATGTGGAAAAAATGGGTCAATAATCATTTTAAAAGTTAAAGATAATCAGGAAAAATTGAGATAAAATTCATAAAAAGTGGGAAAAGAGCAGAAAAAATTGAGAGAAATCAGGAAAAATTGGGAAAAAATTGGGGTAAAATCAGAAAAAAATCTAAAAAATCAGAAAAAAATGGAGAAAAACTCAGAAAAAAATGGGGAAAAGATCAGAAAATAAATGAGGGCAAAATTGTGATAAAAACCAGAAAAAAAAGTGAAAAAAACCCCAGAAAATTTGAAAAAAAATCAGAAAAAATTGAGGAAAGAATTGTGATAAAAACCAGAAAAACTTGGGTAAAAATCAGGAAAATGGGGAAAAAAAAGAGAAAATTGGGGAAAAAAACAGAAAAAAAGAGAAAAAAGCCAGAAAAAAAATCAGAAAATATTAGGGAAAAAAGAACAAAACAAAAAAAAAAAAAAAGAAAAGGAAATAATCAGAATAAAATTGAAAGAAAATGGGAAAAGATTTTGAGTCCAAAAATAGGAAAATTGTGAATAAAAATCAGGCAGGAAATTTTTGTTTTCCCCCGGGGATGTTTTGGTTTCTATTTTTAGAGTTAGATCTGATCCAGGAAAATCCAGGACAAGCTCCGGGATTTCCTGGTACTCGCCCAGTGGTGATGCCATCTGGAATGACATCATTGGGGATGATGACATGGGGGCGGGGCTGATGGGAAATTGACAGGGGGAATTCCCGTCTGGGGGGAAACAGGGAAAAAATGGGGGAAAAAATGGGGGAAAAAATGGAAAAATTGGGGGGGAAATGAGGGAGAAAACGGAGAAAAAAAAGGAAAAAAAATTGGGGGGAAGCAGGAAAAAAACTGGGGAAAAATTAGGAAAAAATGGGGAAATTGGGGAAAAACGAAGAAAAAAATTGGGCAAAAACTGAAGAAAAAAATTGGGCAAAAAGTGAAGAAAATGGGGGAAAATTGGGAAAAAAATAAGAAAAAATGGGGGGAAAACTGGGGGGAAATGGATAAAATGTGGAAAAATGGGAAAAAAAACAGAAAAAAAAGAGGGAGAAATGGTGAAAATTCAGGGAAAAATTACAGGGAAAATGGAGAAAAAGTCAAAAAAATGGGGAAAATTTGGGGGAAAAATTAGGAAAAAACATTTTTAAAATAGGGTAAAATTGATACAAATTTGGGGGGAAATAGATTGGGGAGAAAATGGGGAAAAAAAAAGGGGAAAAATCCAGAAAAAAATNAAAAAACCAGGGAAAAAAGGGAAAAATCAGGGGAAATGGAGGGAAAAAAATGGGGAAAAACCAAGAAAGAAATGGGGAAAATTTGGTGAAAATTTGGGGAGGGGGAAATGGAGAGAAAAAGGGAAAAATGGGGAAAAATTAGGAAAAAAATGAGGAAAATTTGAGGGAAAAGCAGGACAGAAATTGGAAAAAAGTGGGGAAAAAATAGGAATAAAAGGGGGGAAACTGAAGAAAAATCAGAAAAAATGGAGAGAAAATGGAGCAAAAATTGGGAAAAAATCAGGGAAAAATGGGGAAGAAATTTGGGAAAAATTGGGGAATAAATGGGGAAAAATCAGGAAAAAAATTGGGAAAAAATGTGGAAATTCAGGAAAAAATGAGAAAAAAATTGGGGGGAAAATGAGAATAAAAAATTGGGAAAAATTGGGGGAATTCAGGAAAAAATGGGGGGAAAATTGGGAAAATTTGGGGAAGAATTGGAAAAAGAATGAGATAAAAATGGGAAAAAATGGGGGAAAATCAGAATTAGAATTAGGGAAAAAATGGGGGGAATAAAGTGAAAAAGAAAAAAGAGAAAATCTCATTTTTAGCTGAAAAAAAAATCCCATTTTAGCTGTAAAATATCCAATTTTTTTCTGAAAAAAAATCCCATTTTTACCTGTAAAAAAGCCAGTTTTTACCTGTAAAAAAGCAATTTTTTTTCTGAAAAAATTCCATTTTTAGCTGAAAAAAATCCAACTTTTCGCTGAAAAAAATCCCATTTTTACCTGTAAAAAATCCCATTTTTACCTGTAAAAAACCTCCCATTTTTAGCAGAAAAAAAAATTTAATTTACAACCTCGTTTGAAACTTCAAAAAGAAGAATTAGAGATTTTAAAATTTTTTATGGTTTCCCAACTGGGGGTGGAGCAGGAAATGAAATTTTAGGGCTGGAAGTTCCTGGAAGAGCTGAAATAAAAAAACCTCAACGGAGCTGAGGAGCTGCTGCAGCCTGGAACATTCAGGGTGAGTTTAGGAAAATTTTCCTGCAATTTATGGATTGGGAAAATTGAGGTTTTTGGTCATGAAATTCTGATTTTTTTCGCCCCCAAGAATTCTGATTTTTTCCCCAAAATTTCCCCATTTTCCCAAAACACTCGGATTTTTTCCCCTAAATTTCTGTTTTGTTCCCAAAAATTCTGATTTTTTCCCCCAAAACTCCCTTTTTTTCTCAAAAAAATCTGATTTTTTCCCATAAAATTCTCCTTTTTTCCCCTTATTTTTCTTTATTTTTTCCCCCAAAAAGTCTCAGTTTCTCACCAAAATTTCCCTTTATTTTTCCTCAAAAATTCTGATTTTTTTCCCTAAAATTTCCAAATTTTTCCCTAAAATTCTGATTTTTTTTCTCAAAATTTTATCTTTTTTCTCCTAAAACTCCAGTTTTTATGCATTTTTTTCTTTTCTTTTTCTCCTAAGTTTCCCCTTTTTCCTCCTGAATCTCCCAATTTTTCCCCCAAAATTTTCTTTTTCTCCCCAAAAATTCTGATTTTTCCCCTCAAATTTCTGCTTTTCTTTCCCCCAAAAATTCTGATTTTTTTCCCCCCAAAAATTCCCATTTTTTCAACCAAAGAGCTGAGGAGCTGCTGCAGCCTGGAACATTCAGGGTGTGTTTGGGAAAATTTTCCAGGAAACTTTGTAAAATGAAAACCACAAAGACTTAATATGATGCAAGTGCATACAGGAAGGCATTAAACCAATGAAAGATGTTATCCCAAAGAAAAATGGGAATTTCTATTAAATTCAGTTCTTACTGGAAAGAGCTGATTTTTCCCTGCCTTAAGTTACAAACACATGCATGTAATACACCCTTGTAGTCAGGTGTGTTGAAATTCCATAGGACTTTCTTGAACCACCCCTCCAATTACTTTTTGTTATTATGCTGCGTAATGTTCGCGTGAATTATTTGCTTTCTAAGATGAGCAAATGATGTACAGTGAGGAAAAATAGTAATTATTTGCTTTCAGAGAGACTGATTATTTTTCCCATCTTTATTTGCTTCAAAAGCTGGTAATGGTGTTAATTTTTTGCCTGAATGAAGGAATTTTAAAAATATCTTTAGAACACCTGACATTTCTCCGTGCAAAATCTTCTTCCTTGAAAAGCAGAAGTACAGCAGGTAACAGGTCATAGTCAGGGAATTTCTGTAGGTGGGCTGATCCGTGAAGGTAGATGTGGTGGGCTGATCCGTGAAGGTAGATGTTCTGCTCTGAATCACAGAGATATCATCAGTAAGGACAGAAAAAGAGATACTTAAAAAAAACAAAAACAAAACAAAGCAAACCAAAAACATACTTCTGTTCTTCTTTCTCCTGTTTTTTGGCATTCCTAAAGGAGGAAAATTCAACATCAAGTGTCACAGTACCATGGTGTAAATATCTCAAAACAGTCTATTAATCTTGCCTAACGAAATGCACATTTTTCAAATTTCTTAAGGCTGGTGTGATGCAATCTTGGGCCAGTGTGGTAACATCTTAAAAAAAAGTGTGTGCACATGTATGCACACATTCTTTGAATGTCCCCTTCATTCTTTAAATAATGGAATTGTCCAAAATGTCTGCTCTTTGTGCTAAAATCAGTTACAGTAATTTCACGACCATAAGGTGCACCAGACTATAAGGCGCATCCCCGGGAGTCGGCAACTTTTGCAACTTTGTAGATCATATAAGGCGCACTTTTTTTTTGCAGCGAGGAGCCACGTGGCACGCAACAAAGTAACGAATTACTGGCAGGTGATCAATTTGCAAACACTTTTCAAAGATCAGTGTAGCCTTTAAACGCAGCCCCAGGCGCCCTCCCTGTGCAGCGGGCCCCGGCACTCCCACCCGCCTCTGGCGCCAGCTGGCACAGCTTACAGACCCCGGCTCCCACCGCGCAGCCGCGCTGTGTCCCAGTTTCTTCTCGGTTAGCAGCGGCACCGCTTCTCGGTGCTTCTCGGCGATTTTTCGTTGCTTTTTTGCTGCTTTTCTCCACTTTTTCGCCGCTTTTCGCGGCGCTTCTTGGCACTTCCCCGCAGCTGCACCACTTCCCCCTGCTTCTTCCCAGCTGGTGGCCACACCGCTTCCTGGTTTTCCCTGCCCGGCGGCTGCGGCTCCCGAGGTTCCCAACTCCCCCTGCATGGCCGCAGCTCCTGCGGGTCCTGGCTCAGCTCGCAGATCACACTTCTGAGTTCGCAATTTTCTGAACTTTGCACATCAGATAAGGTGCACCGGACTATAAGGCACACTTTGGGTTCAGGGGAAAATTTTAGTCAAAAGGGTGTGCCTTATAGTCATGAAATTACTGTAATTAAAAATATCTGGTTAATGTGACCTTGCTATTTTTAGACCTGCAGAATGGATTATCCGTATACAACTACAGCTTCGCTGTTTAAATTTATTCTGTCTTAAAATAACTGCAACACCTTCTCTTGCTTTCTTTAGTCCTAAAAATAACAATTGTCACAACCAAAGAACACACCAGTACTTCAGTTATTTGTCACAAATCACTCACAGACAACAGCTTCAGCTCCTGGTTATATTGGACAGTGAAAGTGTTGAAGAGTTTCTAAAATAGAGGTGTTGGCCCCTTTGATTGACAGGTACCATCTAACTGCATCTGTCCAACCTTTTTCCCAAAAGCCGAGATCTCCTTCAAAACCTCAGGAAAATTTTTATACTCAATGGAAGCATATTTAAAGCATTGGTGCATGGAAATGAGTAATAAATCAATCAGCTTTTGCCGTCGGTCAGCAGGTGGTGAGCAATTACATTGTGTATCACTTGATAAGTTGTTTTTCTTTAATGTTATCTCTCTTTTACTTGACTGTTGTAATTTTTTTTTTTTGCTTTGATTATTTTACTGTTAGCCTAAAAGTTTCATTTTTGCTTCTTCTCTCCATTCCACCTTGAGAAGGTATGGAGTTTGGATTTAGTGAGCAGCCGTGTAGTGCTTAGTTGGCAGAAGGGTTGAAATAACTACGGTCTGGCCAGAGTGTGTTAAAAGAAATTTGTTATAAACATTCATTCTACAGGTTTTATAGACCAAAGTTGGTTGCATTGTCGATTTCTTTGCTCTCACAGTTGTGCTTGTTCTCAGAGTTCTGTCTGGAACACCCATAATGCCTTAGCTGCAGAATGTGCTCCCTGTGGTGATGTTTATTGCCCTTGGGGCCTGGGCTAAAACTGTCACTGTAGGTGCTTTCTAGCATTGGATTATGATCTGATAGCATTGCTGGTTGGGAAACCAATCTTTTGCATGTATTCAATATTCCAGGCACCTCTTCTCTGGGAGTGATATACTGGGAACAATTAATCCCACCTTTTCTTTTAGGCAAAAGGCCTTTTCTCTTTAGAGAGAGAGGCAATCATCTGGGTGGGCACCTGCAGTGTAGTTGAACCTCAGCTCTGAACAAGTGTTACCTCAACCCTTCCTAACCGTACATTGGGCTCCAATTAAGGCTGTCATGGTTTAGGAGCAGTACTACCCAATTTAAATGGAAAACCACAAGCTGGTTGCCCTCTGTCTCCATCCTTTTAGTGGGAAACAGGAAGAAGTTATGGGTTGAGATAAGAACTATTTGCTGGAAACAGTAAGGAAATAAGATATATAAAGAAAAGGTGATTTGCATTCAAAAATGCTCACCAAGCCCAGGACAATGATGGATAAACAATGGTGGACAGCTCCTCTGCTTGCCACAATTTCCTCTGACTGCTAGCCATGTCCACCCTCTTCTCAGCAATAAGACTTCTTTTCTTCTGCCCACCAGCAATGAGGGGAAGTGGTACAGATATTCCCAGATATACAGAGATATTCCCTCACAACTACTGCAAAAAAATTAACCTTATCCTGGCTGAAACCAGGACACATGGCTGTTGTGCAATTCAAGGGCAAATCAATGTAGTCTGTGTTGTTTATGTTCCATGAAAAAAAGGGCTATTTGGAGTCAAGTGATAGGAAAAGACTTACATCTTTGGAGGTATATCCAAGAATAAGATAATACCAGATGGAAGAGAGAGTTTCATAAATTTCTTGCATTTAAAGCCAATGAAAAGAGAAGACAGCAGCCAAAATACTTCACACAGAATACATGGCCCAGACCACTGCCCACAAAAATATACTGGTGTTAATAGAAGTTTTTATTGATTAAGGAGTGCAGAATTGAGTCTTGAGAGAGTGCAAGTAGTTAAATGGAGGAATGCACTTACAAAAGAGTACAGTAATTTCACGATTATAAGGCGCACCCTTTTGACTAAAATTTTCCCCCTAACCTGGAAATGTGCCTTATAGTCCGGTGCACCTTATGGTCATGAAATTACTGTAGTTAATTAAGTACTGCAGTTTGACTGCAGTTATTTTGTGGTGGTGAGGTGGTTTGTTGGTTGAAAATGATGAGGATTGTGGTGCAGTGATTTGAGAATTTCTATTGGTGTATTCACTGGAGCTAAATGTAAATATATTTATGAAGTTGAGCACAAACTAAAATAGCTGTTGTGAAGAAAGTGGGTTGATTGGATCCATCACTAAACAGAGGTGCATCTTTTCTTTGTGAATAAAATAAAACTATTTTTCACATCTAGACACAGGTCCAAATTTCTTTTTGTGGCCATCTGGCTAATATTAACATCCTGCTTTAAAACTATGCTCTTGCTAACTTCCCAGACTTGCACCAGTCTTTTGAAAAAGTTTTATTTTTCTTGATTAACAATTCACACATTCATTTTTAATCAGGAGAAACAAATATATTTCATCCTAAGAAGTGAGCTAACAACAGAATATGCAAGGAAATGCTCCTTTATTATTTTGTTTCTGGGCTGGTTTTTTGGGTTTTCTTTCTGGCTAAAAAAATGATTTAAAAAAAATGAAAAAGAATAGACATCAATATGTTTTACAACTGGTGAACTGAATTTGTATTTCCACTGCTGAGAGCTAAAAAATGGTGAGAAGAACACCCAAGCTAAGGCTCTTGGAACCGCTTGGAACAAGTAGAGCAGGCAAGTTAGTAGTCCATAAGTCAGTTTTTATCCCATGATGTTCTGAGTCAAAAGTCTGAGCTCTTGGGGCACACTTAGTACTCAGATTACCCAGACACTCTTGACCTTCTGTTGGCATGTTTCTTGATACATATCAAGAAGTATGGAAGTCTGTAGAGCTCTGACTCAAGGCAGCACTTGTAGACTTATGGCTTTGGAAAACCTGATGCCTCTGTGGCTAAAACCTTCCATAAACTAATAAATAAACAAGGCTGGGACATGTGTTTGGGCATTATTTAGCAATTATTTAGACTGTTCAATTGTAGACAAGATTCCTGGCATGGTTTTTGTCCAAGAAAACTGCAGTTTCCTGGTGAGGATCTGGGCAAGTTCAGGAATCACATTAGGCCAGGGAACAGAGAGTGTGCTGGGCATTGTGGTGGATGAGAAATTATTGTAGTAGAAGAGAGGGAGTTTTGGTTTCATAAACACACACCATGCCATGGTGTTTGGCTTAAAAGCCAGAGAGCAGTTATTTAAGAGTTTGCTTTAATAATGTATCATAGCTTCAAGGCATCCCGTCACATCTAGATTTTATAAAGTTTACCTGTCATGTTTTGCAGGTGGTGTGGTTTAACCAAAGCCAGGATGGCAGGTTTCCAGGATCTGCAGCTCTGGGTTGACTTTGCTAAAGGGGCCGCCACAGATTTAGACAGAAGTTTTTACTGCTTTGGGCTAGATTGCCTGTAGTGAAAACACTCCACATAATAGGGTTGTCCTAGGGCTATGATAATCTAACATTTCAAATATATTCCTGCTCTCCATACCATGTATTCTCCATTCCATAACAAGTATGACCCCACTGATGCTCTGTAAAATGGTACTTTGATGATGTTTCTTTATTTATATCAGGGTTTATTGAGTTAATTATTTAATTGCAAAATATGAAGTTCAAGTATCTGTTCATATGTAAAGGCTGAGTTTTTTATGGATGTACGAAAATGTCTTATTTTAATAAACTTCAAGATGCTATACTAACTCTTATCAAGGCTTTCACACCTGCCACCTAAGGTATTTAATTTATCTTAGAGATGTAACTGAAACTGTATAATTTCAAAAGGTTCAGATAAAGGTTGTTTTTGCCCTTCTACCTCCCTTTTTCATTTTCAAAAAACAGAACAAATGAAAATAAGCCACTGGAATATTCAAATTCAGTTGAGTGAAGGTCAAGGTTTGCATCCGTATCGCATTTTTGCTATAGAAATAGACATTCACGTTTATAATTTATTACCTGAGGAAAATACAGTGGTATCTTTTTCTTTAATCTCATCATTTTTTCTACTGAAGGTCTGAATTTTGGTCAGTACAATAAAGCTTTTCAATATAGTAGTTTAAGACGCTGCAATCCTTTTCTTGTTTATCTACAAGTCAGTCTTGGTAGCTTTAGTGTTCACAAGACGTAGTGGTAATACTACTTATGTGGTCCCAGCCCATGGTTACCTTCATGAGATTCTAATATGGTGCTGTTGATTTAAAATGCATTTCAGACCCATAAAAGTAACATATTCATCTGGCAGGATTTTCAGCTAAGGCTATTTGTCTGGCCTGTATGTTCCCTGTAATATTTGTTCATCTTCAAAGGAAGATTGCCAGAGTTGGTTCTTAGTAATGGAGATAGGAATGAGTAAAATCATATCCCAAGGCTCAGAGACATTATTTTATACCATTTGTCTATTAAGACTCTGTGGAGAATTAGGGATAGACGTGCGGAAGATATCGGGCTGCATGGTTAGAGAGAGCCCCTTTCCCTCTGCAGTCGAAGCTGTGTGCCCCCTGCTCAGCATCCAGCCGTACCCAACCAGACGTGACCAGAAGGAAACTATGCTGACTGCCCAAGTTATAAAAACCCCTGTAACCCCTTAATAAACGCCATTTGCTGTCCACCACGTTGGTGCCTGTGAACAGATGGACCGAGTGACCCTGGGGTGGGTCTCTGTGCCGCTTCTTGGACCAGGTCGCCACGCCTAGAAAGGCAACAAGTGTTGCTGAAACCCGGGACACGATTACCACCCGGGGTTTCGGGTATCACCTGCATGAGTGAACCGGTGGCTGCACGGCTGGACCTGTGCAGCGGGGAAGGACACTTCCCGGACCAGCAAGACGAGATGGAATCTCTTGCAAAGGTCGTACGTGAGATCCACAGGCAGTGGGGTATCAATTGTAACCTTAAGGATTTTATTCTTGTGGTGCTGAGACTGATAAAGATAGGGGTTATAGAAAGCCCAGTAGAAATTCTCCATCCGGAGATACGGGACAAATGCACGAGGGTCCTGGCCAAGGAAACCATATCCTCAGGCTCAGGAAAAACCCTCAAATCATGGGGCAGAGTCATTCAGGCTCTGCAAAAGGCTTGGCAAGAGCAGGAGACCTGGAAAGCTGCACGAACTTGTTTATTAGCGGCTTGGGATCGGGGCAGCAATGCAGACCGCAGAGGAGTTTGACCAGGCTGAGCGCACAGAGGCGTGGTAACTGGAACTCCCTCCATGACCCTGGGGCTGGACTCACCATCGGAGGGAGGGGAGCGAGCATGGGCATTTTGGCAGGGGCGCACGGAAGAGGCACGGAACGCCGCTATAATATCCGAGCACGAAACAGCTGCGGAATCGCTGCAAAACCCCCCCACCCCCGCTTGAAAATAGCGCCAAACCTTGTGGTGACGGGACTGGCGATGACATAGGAGGCGGAAATACAAGGAGTTCGCTGAACAGCGCAAGCGCAGGCGAGTGAGAAGGAGGGGCGGCCCCCGAGAAGGAGCTTAAGACCAATCAAAGCGCTCATTTTAAATCATGTCCTTATTGGGCAAGAACCTCCCCCCAGCAGGAGGCGGAGGGAGCCTAGGGGGAGGGAACAACCCAATCCCCAGAAGAAGGGGTGGGGTCAGAGCCCGACAAAAAGGCTCAACAGCCCGCAAACAACCAGCCAGTCGACTTCTGGCTCAGAACTCTGACTTGAGCTGGGACAGGCAGCTCGATAGATGGTCTGGGACCGATTCCGACACCAGCTCAGGCCTTTAACAAAAAGGGAGCAGCAGCACATAAGATCACTAGCTGCAGCGCTCCTACGTGGATTAAGGGGATCTCAGAGAAAGATCGAACCCTGCTTACAGACTGGCGAAAAATTAAAATAGCTTGTGCCGAGCGGGCTCAGTCAGCCATACTGGTGTTCCTGGTCCGTGTGGGGGGGGGGCAGGCGGAAATCAAAGAACTTACTCGCCAGTAAACCCGAAAGACATGCAGGCAATTGTTAAGGCAGTTGCGAACAGGGGGATTAATTCTGCCATGGTTTCCACACTCATTGACAGCGTTTTTGGAGGCGATGATATGCTTCCCTTTGATATCAAACAGACCTGCAGGCTGATTTTTGATGGGGCGGGAATGATAATGTTTAAACAAGAATGGGAGGACACTTGTGTAAAGCAGCTAGCCTTAGTAACAGGAGCAGACCATCCACTGCACGGCTCCAGTATACAGCGGCTAATGGGCACAGACCCAACTGTGCTTTGTATCAAAAGCCGAAGGTGGATCAATTTCAAGAGATAACAGCACAAAAGGACATTCAAAACATGTAAGAAAAGAACACAAGCTATCCTGCTGATATTATGAAGCCAGAAGTAACTTCAGCTCCATCTGACCCAGCGTCCACGGAGAAAGGAAAATTTCTCCCCGGGAAATAAACATTTACACACTAACCTCATTAAGCTATAAAGGAGAAAGACACAGATATAAAAAGAGAATGTTTGCAACCAAGTATCATTTCCAAACGGCCCCAATCACACGAAAAACCACCATCTCAAGGAAGATGTGGGACTCAAACACCTACACAAATTAGAATGTAGAAAAAACCCTTAAAAAATATCCTCCAAGTAAAAATAAAAACTAGAAAACTTAAGGACATTACTCCAAGCTATGTTTACCCTCAGGAAAGTTCAACAGCTGCTTTACCCATCTCAAAACTAAATTTGTCAAAGCCTGTATATTTTTGCAAACTTTATTAAGTTAATACTTGCCTTGTTAACTTGTTCTCTTGCAGTTGCTAAAAACATGTTTTATCAATGCAGAAAATACATGTTAATGTCTTTTAAGTGTATATTGAAGTTGGCACCACAATGTTTGGTGATGTAGTTGGTATACATTGCAGTAGCATAATATAGTATTAACCATCCAGAAAAACTTTAAGATGTTACAGTAATTTCACGACTATAAGGCGCACCCTTTTGACTAAAATTTCCCTGCAAACCTGGAAGTGCGCCTTATAGTCCAGTGCACCTTATATGATGGTCAAAGTTCGGAAAATTTGCCTACCCGGAAGTGGGGGGAGCCGGCAGGGCCACGGCTGCCAGGTGGAGGCGGGGTGGAGTCCTGGCAGGCATGTCCCAATCCCATGGAGGGGGGGCGGAACCCCGGCAGGCATGTCCCAATCCCGTGGAGGGGGGAAAGAGTCCTGGCCGGCTTGCCCCGGCCCCATGGAGGGGGGGAAGACTCCCGGCAGGCTTGCCCAGGCCCCTTGGAGGGGGAACAGAGGGGCAGTGGCCACAGCCCAGCCCCAGGGAGTCAGGGAGGAGCAGTGGCAGGCATGCCATGACCCTGCCGGGTACAGGCAGGCCGAGGGGCCCGTGGTGCTGCCCCTCGCGCCTGGTCCGGGTGGGCCCGGGGGCCCCTGGTGTCACCCCTGTCGGGTCTGGGCAGGCCTGGGGGCCCATGGCTGCCGGGTGGGGGCAAGGCCTTGGCCAGCAACCTTGCAGGAAGAGCTGGGGGTGGAACCTCACTGCAAAAAAAAAAAGTGCGCCCTATAGACCGGTGCACCTTATCTGATCTACAATGTTGCAAATTTTGCTGACTCCCAGGGGGTGCGCCTTATAGTCAGGTGCGCCTTATGGTTGTGAAATTACTGTACTTCTTTTAACGTTATCAGTCTAATGAATCAAAATTATATGAATTAGTTTAGTGTAAAATATTGTCAAATTGAAATTGCATAGTTTTCTATCACTTTTCAAAATTGAGTAAAAATTTAATTTAAAAATATAATAGAAAAAATACTTTGCCTAGTTTAATGTTTCAGCCCTGGCCAGGTTGGAATATTAGCTAAGCAAAAGGATGTTTACTGTCAAAACCTTCTCAGTCTATTTCAATTGTGGCCAGATTGGAACTGACTGACAAATAAAAAAATTATAAAATTCAGATATTTCTGAGTTAAAATTGAAATCAAGTAATTTGGACTGGTTGATTTAGCCTAGTAAAAGCTAAAACCTTCTCATTTGAGATAAACATGAAGAATCTTATCTGGAGAAGATTCTCCTGAGTTATCATTTAAAAGGAAAATTCTCGAACAATATTAAACACTAAAATGGAATTGTAAAATATCAACAATTATAATTTTCACCAAACTAAGGTAATTAAAAATGCATGTTTTCCTCTGTTGTAATTTCAAAAACAAAACAAAACAAAACAAAACAACAACAACAAAAAAAAGGGGCCAGGGGAGAAAGACAGGAAACTTGCCTAGAGACACTGGGCCACTCAAGCACTAGAGAAAGGCCCGCTGGTTATACGTAAAACTGAACTAGGGGAGTGGGAACGAGGATGAAGGTTAGTGCTCACGGGGTGAGGGTATGTGCTGCCCACTCAAATCTATCAAACCAGACCTTCAGAGTGGAACTAGTGAGAATTGTGAGACTTTATTTGCAGGACTGGATCATCAGATAGCCCCGCAACCTGTACGCCTCACTACCTAAAAGGAGAGAGAGATCATCAAGAAGCCCAGCACAGCCCGAGAAGCCCGCACCATCAAAACCAAAGCAGCAGCGGTGTCTCTGTGTGATCTTGTTCCTAGGGTTTGTAGGCAGAGGACAAGCAGACACAAAGCATTACCCTCACCAGCCATTCAGGTGGGTTCTACGCCATCTCTCAGGTGAGAGGGTCATCAAAGAAATTGTTACAGCCGACACCCCATCTTTTGAGTTCAGGCTAAGAGACATTTTTCCCTCGCATACAGGGCACCCCAGATTTGGGGAAGCGACATTATTTCAGACCTACTGGTGCCCTGCCTCCAACCTGGGAAAAGGTTACTGTAATTACCCAGGGTATGGATATTGTGGATATTGGGGGTGTGAGACTGTTGTGATGAGCAATAGATGGCGACCACAACAGCCTGATAAGTTCTTGCAAATTGGGTATACTCCCCACGGCTGTCGTGAACCAAGATTTGATTGGGATGGGTGCGTGCTCATACCCCAAGACAGGGGAGGGCACGCGTGTGCAGGCTATGTAATGACAATACTGCAACCGACCCATGATGGTTGATCCATGGGCAAAGCGTGGACAGCGTTTGTTCATACCTCTCGCCACATCGGGGTGTCACGGTCGCACAACCTGAGCGGGGGTCGTGATGGTTCGTTTGACCGCAGGGTGCAAAGGACAACAACTAGAGACTAAGGTTTTGTTCAGCAGCAAGCAGCAAAGAATTTTATTGGGAGCAAACAATTGGTTTTGGGGTAATGGTGAGAAGGAGAGAGATAAAAGGGTGACGAAGAGAGGGAGAGAGAGAGAGAGAGAGAGACAGAGGGACAGAGAGAGAGACAGAGACAGAGAGAGAGGGACAGAGAGACAGAGAAAGAGGGACAGAGAGACAAAGAGAAAGAGAAGACAGGGAGAATAGGGGGGACTAGCTACCAACAGGTGAGAAGTCCTCAGGTCATCCAGCGATGTCTTCCATCCGTGGGGGAGAGAGAAGTCTCCAAAGGTGTCTTCTGAGAGTGATAATTTTCTAGTCCATTTCAAGGCGAGGGGCCGCTGGCCAAAAGGTGGGGAGATTTATGGATTTATGGTGAGTGAGGCCTGCTGTTCAGCTGCAGAAAGTACGGTTCAGCCTGCACCTGCTAGGGCGTAGTGCACCGTGACAGTCACACAACCAAACCCAGTCCATTAGAGCATCCACCTTGGCCCAACTCAGCGGCTCCTGCCCAGCACGAGTGGTGGGGGTCTCAGGGTCTCAGTCTCTGACGATGATTGTGAGGCAGAATCAGGCAATCTTC
>PYHW01009385.1:0-11702 GCA_013186435.1 Turdus rufiventris
ATATTTCCCGCAAATCCCCATAGAAACTGCATGCTAAGCACTCTGTACCAAGCACCTTCTTATCTTTTGCATTCTTTCTCCAAAATCCCGCTTTCTTCTGCCAAGGCTTGGGCCTACTCACTCCTGCCAAGGCTTGCAGCCTACTACGGCTAACAGATCCACATCGGTAGTGACAAGCTGAGCCGTACTAGCAGTTCTGCTCTCTAGTTGTATTCCCACAAATCTTCACACAACCTATAATTAGATTGCAACAATTTATAAGAATTAATAGGAGAATAACAAGTCACATCCAACAACTATAGTAAAGTTACAAACATGAGTCATTTGAGTGATTGCTTGCATCTACAGTAATGTGATCTACAAATATGAAATCACAAAGGCTTCTCATAGAAACACTTCCTTTTCCAACATATATGAGTACAGTTTCAAGGATTTCATCAGGATGTATTTCAAAATGACAAACATTTTGTTCAGTGTCAAGACAAATGTCTTGGGCTTTGGTGTTACTCTCACAAATAAATCCTTGTTGTCCTCATACAATGCATGCATTAGCATCATCAGTTTGCCATTTATTTCTGTTTTGTTGGGCCCATACTCTATGTTCTAATGGCTAGAACAGCTTCATGGTGATTTAATACTAGTGCAACAAGCAGGTATATGGTATATGCTAAAACATTGTGTATGCTTAAGACAAAAGCTGTAGCCTTATTGTTGATGGGGTCATAAGTGAAATTGACTAAATACTACCAGAATTGGAATTCCCTTTCAAATTTGGCTGCATTATCCCAGATTGTCTTTCAAATTTCAGTGGGTAAGGTGCCCTATCTATCTTTTCTTATAATCATTGGTACCATAGATTGCATCCACAGTTGAGCTTGGATACAACTAAGAGATAGCATTCATTATTAGCTGATGATCCTTTTTGTCAATCCTCTGCTGTTGAGGTAATATATCTGATAAGAACCTTTGATTAGTTCCTAATGCTAGTAAGGAACATCGTAATAGATGTTCCAGTTGGTATAAATAATTTGTTGCTGAGTTTATTTCGTTTACTAGGACTTCAGCATCCATGCTATTACTCCTAATCCTGTCCCCAGGATACCGGTCACATCTCTCCTGGATCATTTTGGAGAGCTGAGGGTCCATCCATGCAGCCATGCCGACCACCTTACATAAGATGTAGAGAAGAGTGGTGACCAGACTAGTTTAATTGCAGAGATATTGATCTGCATTGATATTTCTAATAATTTGAGGGACCATGAAGGATTAAATAGCACTTATTGCTGGCCTGTATATTTGATGGCATAGGGTCCAGTTTTAGAAATCTGTGGGGATAAGGTTTCAGTAGTCTTATTGGGGGTCTCAGAGGTAGCAGGATGCATTGTGGAGGCTAAGTTAGTTTTTGTTGTGCCAATATACATTATCCCAACTACAGTTGTGGCTATATTATATCTCCACGTGTGTACTACTTCCTTTTCTATATTTTGTTTTAATGTAACACTTACTGAACAGTTACTGGCCTTGTAGCACTATTCCATTTTTTGAAGGAGGTATTGAGAGGGACCCATCTGATTTTTTTTTAATGTCTCAACATATGCTACACATGAAGTGGGAGATTCCTATAGGGACTGTGCATGTACTGGCGGCCCTGTACCCTGGGAGACTTCACCTGGCAGCCGATCAGGGCAGAGAAAGCCTCCACAATCGGACTGCAAGCGACCCCCTACTTGCCGGTGGGGCAGATGCCTGGATGCCAGTGAAAAGTGCCCACCAAAAATACCCACAAAGTCAGGCTATGAGAGGAGCCTTAGCATATAAAAGCAGCTAGCTGCAACACAATGGGAGCCATTTTTCTTTGGGTACCTTGGAGGGAGCAGGGGCTCTCACCTGTAGGGTCTGCTTGGCCCCCCCCTCGCTTTTTCCTCCCTGTGGTCCTGCTTCCCTGCCTGTATCTGCTTTACCGTTCCTGTAAACCAGCTTGTCATCGTGACGGCCTCGTGCTCCTCTGCGTCCCCGATGGAGTGGGCACCACTGCAGCCAGCCACCTCTGTGGTGTTTCCCGTGCACAGCCACTGCTGCAGTGTTTCCTGAGCTGCCTGCCACACCAACCTGCCATAGCACTAGCCCATAGCAACCCATCTGTCACCACCACTTGCACTCAGATGTGCCTGCATCCACAGTGCCCCAATCCTGAGAACACACAGTTATTCCAGAAGTGTGCCCGTGGCCACGGCAGCCTGTTCCCTGACGGAAGGAACACGCAACCTGCTGCTGTTTGCAAATCGCATCCAGCCCGCCACAGGAGCTACACAGATGCACTGCGGTTCACAGCACATACACTCCGTCTGCCAAGCTGACACTGACAGAGTGCTGGCATAGGGTTGTTGTGGCAACGCTGTCCCTGTCTTCTGTTTCTTTCTCCCTCTCTCTTTTTCCCCTCTCTGCTCCTGTTCCTATCCCCCTTTAGTAGGACCACTTACCCTTTTTTATCAATAAACAGTTCCCAGATATAATATTGCTGTATTTGTGCTTTATTTTCATCAGAGAAACCATTGAAAAGAAATCTTCCCTGATCCCCTCTTATAGCGGAACGAGACAGGTATATTGAAAACTGAGTAAGTAAATTTTCCCATTGTTGGTAGGAGATTGTGTTTCATATATTATGGTTGTATTTCCTTCTGTCAAATTCATGTTATTAGGTGGGGCTCCTAAATTTGTGCAATTATAACTTCTTTCATTAGCAAGTATCACTGAAATGCATTTGGGCTTAAGTGTGGTTATGACCATTACCATAGTGATCATTGCAGATAAAAGAAGTGAGGGTCTCCATCTGATGGGTCGAACTTTTTGATGTGTATGCTACATTTGGTTCATGCTGGTGCTGATAACTCCTATGCAAAGGATAAGCAGTCTGTCAATGATTAACTTAATCTTCAATGGATGCATGCTGGTATCATTCCTGGAATTGTTCCTGAAAGGTAAAACCATACAAGTCTTAGCAGGGTTTGTCTGGCTGGATTACCCCATTAAAAAGATTGGAAAATCCACTGTGCACTAATTCTGTGCATTGCACCACTGCTGTCAGTAGCTTCCCAAAGAAGTGGTCCGCAAGGTTTAGTCAGTCATAGGCACAGTTCCAATCTGGTAAACTCACCATAAGATTATCCTGGTTGTAGTGGTATTGGGCGTTTTCTCTCGTTGGCTGGTGGAACATGAAGTCCCACTTTTGCAAAGAACACTCATCCCACAAGACTCCTGATGGGCCCATATCTGTTATTTGATTGATGAAGTATTTTGGAAAGTTGAGCAGCCCACTGGGCCTCATGTGGTTTAAGGCTTCCTTTCAATAAGGCATTGGTCCTTTCCACTATTCCATTTGATTTGGGCTAATATGGAGTGTGGAATATCCATTGAATTTCTTCCTCTTTAGCCCATTCTTGCACTTCGTTACAGGAGAAATGTGCACCAGTATCACTTTGGATGGTATCTGGGGTGGGCAAGCTTGAGAACCAAGACAGCAGCCTCCATACTGTATTTCATCCAAGTTCTTTTTTGTTGGCCTTATGGCACTTAGTTGCCATAAGTATGCTGGAGACCACTTCCACCCCTGTTAGGATGTATTGATATCCTGCAGATGGTTTGAATGGCCAGATATAATCAATTTGCCAGGTAGACCGCCTTTACTCTGTGCAACAAATTTCTTCTCTAGCAAGTGTGACCTAATTTCTGATGTAGTCATTCTCCCAATTGATACCACTCAGAATTTAAATGGTCCTCTATTTTTATCTCACTGATATTAGTCAGTTCATCCACCTTTTGATTCCAATGTGTGGCTGGTTTATCATTCTTGGCATGAGCTTTCACCTATCCCAACTTGAATGGTGTTTTTCTGGCTATATATAGCTCTAATTGCCAATTTCGAGTTCTTCAAACTAGAAATGTTTACTTCCCAGTTCAGTGATTCCCATTGACAGAGTCACTGTGTGGTGCCAGCCCAAACAGCATAGGAGTCTACATACATCACTTTTTCTCCATTCTCAGCTGCTGCCTGTATTTGTCCTACTTGTGCACTACCTTCACCTTCTTCTGTTACTTGTTTGCCAGTGTGAATGTTTAATGCAGTAGCCTTGTATTGACATTTACCATTTATCCTCCTTGCTGAGGCACCGGTGAAACAGATATCTCCTGTCAGTGTTTCTTTGTTAAAGGGAGATGCATTTAAAATCGGTGAGGATCTAAAAGGTTGGAGTAATGCTAATGTATTACGGTGGGTCGCAGTTTTGGAGACAGGCACACGACTGAACAGAGTGAAGATCATTGCGACAACAGCCGGGGTTTATTGAGGAACATCCCCTTTTATAGGGGGTTTAAAATTCCCACACTTGAACAACCAATTGGTCGAAGTTTCAACAACGCCCAGCTTACTGGCCAATGATATGTCTGCATTCAGGATTGAATGGGATTGGCTGGGGTCCCCTGTTTTAGTTTGAATCCAACTTATCATTGTCCTACCCAGGGACTTGTTTACTTCTATAACGAATGAGGGTAGCTGAATTGGGTTTCTGTTATGGCCAAATTTATCTGTGAAGCTTCAGACCAGCTGTAGCTGTGACACTCATGCGTCTGCATTTATAGGCATTTGACATGTGGTTATTTTAGTATGTCTTTTAGTTAATTCTATTCCCTCTGCAATCCCTGCCATGTAGACATACTATTTCCTGCATATAAATTTTTGTGCAATTCCTTCTGGGGGAGCAGTCCCCTTTAGAATGGCTTCCAGCAAGTTAAAGGGTCTTCTGGTTTGCACAGGCTGTTCCTGATGCATTTTTTTTTCAGCTTGTATTGCTGCTCAGACTAAAGATAAAAGCCCCTTTTCCCACTTGGACTATCTCTGTTCTGTTTCTTTAAAAGCAGTCAAGCTGAACATTAACAGTCTCTTAGGTCTATCTGGGCCAGTTTGAAGAAGGTTACAGTAGGTGCCATGCTCAGCAAAACCCCATTCTGCTATAATGGGGTCCTGGGGATATACTGGTCCCAGCAATTGATATGTTCTTAATTCCTGTGTTAGGGTTTTGACTGCTTCCTCGTGTTCTGGATTCTACATCTATGGTTTTCCCTTTTGTAAAAGTGAATTTGGGGGGGAACAATGATAGAAAATCCAGGTACATGCTTGTATTGTGTTTGCATGGCCTGGTTTTTGGTAGCAGGGGGGCTACAGGGGTGGCTCCTGTGAGAAGCTGCTAGAAGCTTCCTCAATGTCCAGCAGAGACAATCCCTGGTGGCTCCAAAGATGGACATACTGCTGGCCAAGGCTGAGCCAATTAGAAGTGATGGTAATGCCTCTGTGATAACATATTTAAGAAGAAATCAAAACAAAAAGTTGGAGCACAGTTTTAATTGTGGCCAGAAAAGAGCAAATGAGAACATGTGAGAAGAGCAACTCTGCAGACACCAAGTTGAGTGAAGAAGGAGAGGGAGGAGGTGCTCCAGGCACCAGAGCCGATTCCTCTGCAGGCCGTGGTGAGGACCATGGTGAAGCAGCTGTCTTCCTGCAGCCTATGGAGGACCACAGGGATGCAGAGATCCATCTGCTGCCCATGAACCAGCCCCATGCTGGAGCAGGTGGAAGCCTGAGAGGAGGCTGTGACCCCATGAGAGGCCCGTGCTGGAGCATCCATGAGTATGCAGCTGCTTGTATTGTGGCTATTAGGTTTGCATTATTGGGTACTGCAGCTGTTAGTGAGGCTGTGTTGGTATTTAAGTGCTGGTGATCAACTCTTAATTGCTACCTCCTGTGTGGTTTCTGGACCGGCCAAAGCAGTGAGTTATATGGGAAGTGGCTTCTGGAGATGATTTGTCACCTTTTCAAATCAGCTATAACTTGAGAAGTTCCTTTTTGTGCTGCAGAGAGAATTGGGTATTGAGGTACATTAGTAACTTTTGAATCAGGGAGTGGAGGTGCTTCACAGAGTAAAAGCACTGTAGTGTCCCAATTCCTTTTAGGTTTGGGGTTGACATTTGAACCAAAGGACCACACACTGCCATCTGGTAAATGCCAGGTTCAGCCACACCGAACGTTGAAACCCAAAATGTTTTCATTGTGATCTTTAATTGCAAAGCAAATAGATGTCATGTGTTTCTCACCCGGGAGCCATAAATTAACTTTTGCAGTTTGGCACATAACACTTGCTCCACTCACTCCAGCGATTTTAACTCTTTGCCATCAGGGTCATATATCCAGCTTGGCATCATCCTGTTTTGTTATTATTGAACGTTGTTCTCCTGTATCTATTAGAAATTTCAGTAATTGTTGATGGGGATCAACTGGAATCAGAATGTATGGGCCATTGTTATCTATCCATTGATGGGGTGCCACTCACTGGACTGGTGGGTCCAATTGCCGTCCAGGCACAATTTGTTTTTTGATATCCGATTTTGGAGAGGAGTAGGGTTAATACATCCTCTTGGAATTGGCACTGATGTCTGAGTAGAGTATTTTCTCTCTAATTTCTGCCATCATTTTTCTGAACTGAGGGTCCTCTCTGAACCACATGAATTACACCCTTGGTAAGGTGGTAAGGTTGTCAGGCTGTCTCTGAATTGCAGCTCTTAGAATGCTTAATGCTAATGTTTGATTATATAGGTGTCCATCTCTGAGTCTTGAGTGTATAATCAGGGGTTCTGGTTCCAGGGCATTGATTTTTCTGACTTTGTTACCTGTATTTTTGGCTTCACTAGATGTATTATCCCAACCCATCTCTGTTTTGCCAGTGGGCACCGAAGACTCAGACACCAACTTAAGGAATAAGTGTAATTTACTATAGTGCAAAACTGAAAAGTAGTATAAAAGTTCTAAGCTTTCCAGTACTGAGACTGGCCGGTGCCCACATAAATTTTGCAGGGGAAGTACCCCTCTTTCTCTCTCCCCTGCTGGCACCAGCTGTTGCCACCCGGAGAAGTTCCAATCCCGTCAGCGCCCCCTGCTGGCTGCAAGCCAGTTAGTGCAGTATCTGCTGCCTGATTCGTGCCGGCACCCTCTGCTGGCTGTGGTCATAATTACACCAAAAAGAAAAGATGGTACAGTAAATTCACGATTATAAGCCGCACCTGATTATAAGCCGCACGTCCGGGTGTCGGCAATGTTTAGGTCTTTGTCCATGTATAAGCCACACCGGAATATAAGCCGCATTTTCGTTCGCAGGGAGGACCCACGTGCAACAAAGTAACAAATTAGTAACGGAATCGCGGGATCCCTCGCCTTGGCCCCTAAGTCACCAATATCACTTAGACAGCCAACCAACACCCCATGGGCAGACAGGTATGACAAAATGAGTGCCAAGTCATAGGCTGCAAGGGACCTCTGGAGGTTGTCTTTTTCAGTCCCTCCTATTCAGAGTTGGTCACGAAGCCACATTGCTCAGCATCTTGTCCTAGTGAATTTTGAATATAGCCAGGGATGGACATCCTGTGACCTCATTGGGGTACCTGTTTGTGTTTGGCTATTCTTGGTGAATTCTTTTCCTCCTAATATCTAATTAGCTTGCTGTGTTCCAAGAAACATGCTGTGTAAGAAAAACAGCAACATCTTTTCCTACCAATCCCATATGTATGCTGATCAATAAGGGACTTAAAATGTATCTGTTTTATTGTTTATACAAGGTAAATTATGTATAATTAGGGCAGAATTCTACAGCATTAGCCTGATATGTGGATAAGACAGACTGTGCCTCAGTAAGTATGAGGTTAGTAAATGAAAGAATTCTTATGGGGTGACTGTGACATTCTTCTTGTGTAAGAAACACCGATCAAGTCTTGTTTTAAAAATGTTATTATACCTGATCATGGAATCATTAAGGTTGGAAAATTCTTCCAAGATCATCAAGTACAACTTTCAACCAAATACCACCATGCCCACTAAACCGTATGGCGAAGTGCCATGGCCACACATTTTTTTGAACACTGTCCTGGTTTGAAAAGACAGGTGTATGCTAGGGAAAGCGGGGCCTTCCCTTGAAATGGAGAAAGTAAATTCCTCCCTCTGAATTAGTATAATTTTGAAATTAAGGGGCTCTCAGGCAAAGATATGGGGATAGGAATAACAGTTCTTTTCTGATATATATAACAAGGCAAAACAAAACAGCAACAACTATGAAATTAACAACAAACAGAACAGGAACTCAGTAACAGTTCTCTTGGCTGCAGGGACTTTTCCCCTCTGGTGCAGTTACCGTCACAGTTGGCTGTGAGCTCTGGCAGATTCCCGGTGGACAGGGGCAGATCCCATGCAGCTGCAGGGGCGCTGGGGTGATATTGGCTGTGTCCCAGATGGGAAGGGTGGAAGAGAGACTGCTCACGAATCCTTGGAGCAGTGTCAGTCTTGGTGCTCCAACAGGATGCTTGGGAGAGCATCCTAGCAGGTGTGCAGGGTCCAACACCAGAAGAGGCAGCTCCTGGCATTGGGATGGCGGGGCGAGGTTTTCCAGCAGCCTTCCTCCTCCTCCTCGAGCCAAAAGCGAGCGAGAGCCAGCAACTTCTCCCCCACCTTCCTTTACCTGCTTCTCATCTCACAGTGTTCCCCCTTTTTCCTCCCCCACCCCCCGCCCTCCGAGAGAAATTCCCAAAAAAAACAGGTAGGCTCTTCCTCCCCCATCTCAAGGACCTAGCCATCAGTGCTCCTTAGCATGTCAGTGGGAAAAAATTCCACAAGCAGAGAGGAAAGGAAAAAACAAACCCCCAACAAACACTTCCAGGGATGGTGACTCCACCACTTCCATGAGGAGCCTGTTTAACCACTCTTTTAGTGAAGAAATTATTTCTTATATCCAACCTGAACCTCCCCTGATGTAACTTGAGGCCATTTCTTCTTGTTCTGTTGCTGATTGCTTGGGAGAAGAAGCCAACCCCTACCTTGCCACAGCCTCCTTAGATGTTGTTGTAGAAGGCAATAAGGTCTTCCCTAAGCCTCCTTTTCTCTAGGTTAAACAGCAGCTCCCTCAGCTGCTCCTCATATGGCTTACTCTCTCGACCCTTCATCAGCTTTCTTGCCCTTCTCTGAATACTCTCCAGCACCTCAATGTCTCTTGTCATGAGGGGCCCAAAACTGGGCACAGATTTGAGGTGCAGCCTCACCAGTGCTGAATATTGAGGGACCATTACTTTCCTGGTCCTTCTATTCCTCATAGAAGCCAGGATGTTATTGGCCTTCTTGGCCACCTGGGAACATGCTGATTCATGTTCAGCCAGCTGTCAACCAGCATGCTGTTATGAATGGAGGTGAGAGCTTAGACAAGTCCTGCCTTTGACTCAGATTTCTGGCAGTAGCTCTATTTGGGACAGCCTGAACCCCAAATGTCTCTTGTTTGCAAGTTCTTAATAATGGCCGGTTAGGTCTATTACAAAATGGATTGTTTATTGAGTAGACACAAGGTAAAACAGACATGAGACTTTAACATGCTTACCTTACTACACAGGATAAACCAAAGAGGCACTACTAGTAGGTTCATAAGACAGTGCACGATAATAAAGGTACCTATGTTACAGCTAGCAAAGAAATAGTATAGATTAGGAGCCAATGTCACCAACGAATGAGAGTGGTGTACAGAAGTCTCCTTTCACTCATCTTCCAGAAGAGTAACTTGATACCAACATCTCATCTGGCAAAAATGCCGGGAGTCCTCCATGGATGGATAAGGAGCTGCTGTGAGCAAACTCAGAGCAAAAAAAAAAAGATTTTACAAGGTGAAAATGAGGACAGGTGACCTGGGAGGAATACAGGGAAATTGTATGGGAAGCTAGGGATAAAGTTAGGGAAGCCAGAATTGAGTCTGGCCTGGGATATCAAGGATAACAGGAAGAACTTCTAGAGGTATGTTGCAAACAAAAGAAAGACTAGGGATAATGTGGGCCCTCTCCAGAAGGAAACAGGAGGCCTGGCTGCCCTGGATAAAGAGAAGACTGATGTTCTCAATGACTTCTATGACTCAGTCTTCAACAGCAAGTGCTCCAACCATGCTGCCAAGTAATGAAAGGCAAATGCAGGGACTGGGAGAAAGAGGACCATAAGCCAACTAGAGAATCAAGTTCAAGACCATCTAAGGAACCTGAATGTGCACAAGTCCATGGAACCTGATGAGATTGATCCACAGGTCCTGAGGGAATCAGGAGATTAAGTTGATATGCCACTATCCATCATACTTGAGAAGTCATGACTATTAGGTGAAGTTTCCAATGACTGGAAAATGGGAAATAAAACCCCCATTTTTAAAAAGGGGAAAGTGGAAGACATGGGGAACTACAGACCAGTCAGTCTCACCTCTGTGCCAGGTAAGATCATGGAGCATAATCTCCTGGAGACTATGCTAAGGCACATGGAAAATAGAGGTGATTGGTGACAAACAACATGTCTTCACTAAGGGCAAATCATGCCTAACAAATTTGGTGGCCTTCTATGATAGGGCTACAGCATTGGTGGATAGGCAAAGCAACTGACATCATCTACCTGGACTCGTGCAAAGCATTTGATGCTGTCCGGCATGACATCCTTGTCTCTAAATTGGAGAGACATGGATTTGATGGATGGACTACTCAGTGAATAAAGAACTGGCTGGACGGCCACATGCTAAAAGTTGTCGTCAATGGCTCATTGTCCACATGGACACCAGTGAGGAGTGGTGTCCCTTGGGTCAATGTTGGGGCTGATACCATTTAACATCTTTGTCGGGGCCATGGACGGTGGGATCAAGTGCACCCTCAACAAGTTCACTAATGACACTGAGCTGTGTGGTGCAATCAACACACTGGAGGGAAGGGATGCCATCCAGAGGGACCTGGACAGGCAGGTCTGTGCAAACCTCATGAAGTTCAACATAACAAAGTGCAAAGTCCTACACCTGGGTCATGGCAATCCCAAGCTCAGAATCACAGAATAGGTCAGGTTGGAAGGGACCAGTGGACCATCTGGTCTGACCTCCCTCCTCAAGCAGGGTCATCCTAGAGCACATGGCACAGGATTGCATGCAGATGGCTCTTGAATATCTCCAGTGAGGGAGACTCTACAACCTCTCTGGGCAATCTGTCCCTGTGTTCAGTCACCCACACAGTAAAGAAGTTTTTCCTCATGTTCAGATGGATCATCCTATGTTACTGCAAGGGTCTGTGGAGCAATGAGAGGACACACAGTAACATGACCTCTTCTTGACATGCAGCAAGAAAGAGAGCAGTTTATTAAAACCCAATCCTACATTTATAGCAAGGATCGAAGCCAAGGAAAAGAACAGCACTCATTGGTCAGAGAAACAACACACCTTATCCCAGGATTTCTCACGGATCCAGCAGGTGTTTATCTTTTGTTATAATTCTTTCTCTTATGTTTACATTAGAGAAAGGTCTCTACCTTGGGAAAAAAACCTAGCTGAGCCTGAGAAAGTTAGACTAGAAAAATCTTCAAGATTTTTCCCTGGGCCTGTAACAACCACAATCCTGTGTTCCAGTTTCTGTCCATTGCCTCTTGTCCTATTGCTTGGCAACACCAAGAGCCTGGTTCCATCCTCCTGACACCCTCCCTTCAGATACTTATAGAGACTGATGAGGCCCCTTCTCAGTCGTTCCTTCTCGAGGCTGTGATATATGTTGTTTTAATTCGTGTTTATATATAAAAAGTTGTATAGAATAAATAAAGTAAGAAAACTTTGCAGCCACTGCCA
>PYHW01009385.1:40726-76119 GCA_013186435.1 Turdus rufiventris
CTGAAACAGCAACTTTTCATTCTTTGTCCATATATAAGCCGCACCTGATTATAAGCCACACTTCGGGTTCGGACCAAAATTTTAGTCAGAATGGTGCGGCTTATAATCGTGAAATTACTGCACTTTATAGGAACTGTCAGATGCCTGATTAAAGTAATTTCACGATTATAAACCGCACCATTTTGACAAAAATTTTACTCCCACCCCGGAAATGCGGCTTACACTCGGGAGCGGCTAATATATGAAAAAAGTTCGGAAATTTCCAACCCCGGAAGTGCCAGCCAGGGTGCCAAGCTGAGCACCTACCAGTAAAACCCGGGATTGCGCGATTGTTCTAAATTGGTCACTCTTTTGCGTAGTGGGTAGAGGCAGGCTCCGGGTCGGCAGCACAGGGCGGGAGGCGGGGGGGGGCTCCCTCCTGCCGGCCCTGTGGCCCGGGGAGAAGCGGGGAGCTCCGTGCCTGCCTCCCACTGGCACCGCGGGAGCGGGGGGCTCTGCGCCCGCCTTCCACCAGTGCCGCGGGAGCGGGCGGGGGGGGCTCCGTTCCCGCCTCCCACCGGCACCGTGGGAGCGGGGGGCTCCGTGCCCACCTCCCACTGGTGCTGTGGGAGCGGGTGGGGGGGGGCTCTGTGCCCGTTTGCCGTTGTGGGGCGGCGCCGGGCCGGGGCAAGCGATCCCGTCGGCAGTGGCGGCCGGCCTCGAGCGACCCCACCAAGCGGCAGCGCCAAGCTGGGCCACTTGGCCCCGTTGGCAGCTCTGAGAGGGCCAAGTCTGCACGGCCCGAGCTGAGCCAGTAAACCCCACGATCCGGCGATTCTGTTACTAATTGGCAACTTTGTTGCACCCGGGTCCTCGCTGTGAATGACAGAGCGGCTTATAATCAGGTGTGGCTTATGTATGGACAAAGAAGGAAATGTTACCGACACCCAGAGATGCGGCTTGTAATCATGAAATTACTGTAGTGTTTATTTTTAGTGTTGTTTTAGGATTGCTAATAAAACTTTGGGGTTTTGGTAGCCAAATTATATATACACTTGTGAAATTTATGTATAAAACAATTTTAACAACTCCAAATGCATCTCTTTCTGGTATACAGAGATTAAAACTCTATTATGAAGCACCTTTTTTTCTGTTTTTCTTTTTGATTTGCAGGTAGAAAAAATAACTGGCCACCTCTTCCTGATAATTTTCCAGTAGGTCCATGTTTCTACCAAGACTTTTCTGTAGACATTCCAGTAGAATTCCAGAAGACAGTAAAGATTATGTACTATTTGTGGATGTGTAAGTATTTTATTTCAAAGAAAAAGCAAAGTGCATATTTGAACTTGATTATACATACCTGCTACTTTGGCTTTTACAATATCTGTAATGAGAATTTTTTTTTTTAAGTTCAGAAGTTAAATGTTGAAATGAAATCTTTTTGTTAGCTTCAGTTTTAAATGTATTGGATTATTTAATAGAAATTTCCATAGGAAAAAAGGAGGACAAATACCCTAAGGCAGATTGGTTATAGTATAACACAGTTTTCTGTTTTAAATATATATGTAAATGTAAATTTTTTAAATGGTTTTGTAAAATTAACTATGACCATTTATTAATCTAGAAATAATTTTATTGTTTTTTCAATCAGCTTATATATTAAAAAGTATAATTCACAATCAGTGTTAATAGACTGAGTTTAAGAAGTGCAATATCCATTTTCTTTATAATAACAGTTTTATATGGTTTAACATCATTTTAGTCTATTGTGGAGACAATATAATTTTAGTCTGTTTTAAAAATTAGTGTAAATTAAGTTAGCTGAAGAATCAGTCCATATTACGACTGTCCTTTGTACAACAGAAATGCTCTTCAGTATTTGTAGAGTTCATTTTGCTCTCATTCAGGTGCTATGTTTTGACTGGAGAAATGCTGAATAAACCAAATGTACAAATGCCATGACATTTGTTCCTTCTGCATTGTTCAGTGTGATGAGCGCCTAATAAATACTCTGAGACTGATGAAATTCCAAAGATTTAGGTGCTTTGATGCCATTAACATATTTTTATCATAATTAAGGGGATGCAAATTTCAGAACTCGTCTGTATTTTTTTTCAAATCTGCATAATTTTGCCTGTTAATCTGGTAATCTTATTACTGTGATTGAACCATGTCATTGAAAAACATAAAATGAGTAGTCAGCATTGAAACAAGTGAATTATACTTCATAGTAATCCATAGCTTTTTATATTCAGTGTTGGATTATTAATGTTTAAGCAACTGGATTCACCTTAGAAGGTGGGACTAATCAATCATAAATCTGACAGATGTTTAAATTTTATATTAAAACTAAGATCAAGTACTCCAAAATTCTAGGATAGTTACTAATTCTGGCCATTTGCTGGACTGAATTCTAAAAAGTGTATGTTTCAAACACAAGGTGAAGTTGGGCAGCGAGAATTGGAATATTAATACTGTTTTTCTTTTTCCTTCTTATGTTAGTAAATAAAGGAAGCAATGATATTATAGTATTATAAAGTGTATATGAGGTGTGCTCTTATACTAACATGACATTTTCTTCCAGGTAGACTGAGATTTTTAACTGAGTCCTCTTGTTTTTTTCCTTCTTTAGCTTTTGTGCTCTGACTTAGGGATTACTCAGGAAGGAAAGATTGGAAATGGCATAATAAAGGAAAAGAAAGACAAAATCTATTTCAGGCTAAAAAAAATTAAAAGACTGAGTATAGAACTTTGTGCCTTAGAGCTAGCTGTTGAATCAATCCTTGTGATTTTTATTTGTATGGGATTTGGATTGTATATCATTAGAGTTGCTTTGCTGCCTCAGTGGAGGCACTCATTACCATAGCAAACCAACCTGCTTCTTGTTGGTCTACCCTACATTTTATTTCCTCTTCCAGAAGTTCCTAGATTTTGTAAGGTCTAGGGCTCTGTGAACATACAGTAATTTCACGACCATAAGATGCACCTGACTATAAGGCGCACCTGCCGGGAGTCAGCAAAACTTGCAACATTGTAGATCAGATAAGGCGCACCCGTCTATAGGGCGCACTTTTTTTTTTTTGCAGCGAGGCTTCGCCCCCAGCTCCTCCTGCGAGGTTACTGGCAGAGGCCCCGCCCCCACCTGGCAGCCATTGGCCCCCGGGCCCACCAGGACCCGACAGGGGTGGCGCCGCGGGCCCCCAGGCCTGCCTCCACCCGGCAGCCATGGGCCCCCGAGCCCGCATGGACCCGACAGGGGTGGCACCGCGGGCCCCCGGGCCTGCCTCCACCCGGCAGCCATGGGCTCCCGGGCCCACCAGGACCCGACAGGGGTGGCGCCGCGGGCCCCCGGGCCTGCCTCCACCCAGCAGCCATGGGCCCCCAGGCCCGCATGGCCCGGGATGGGGGGCTGCTGTGGGCCCCCGGGCCTGCCTCCACCCGGCAGCCATGGGCCCCCGAGCTTGCATGGACCCGGGAGGGGGGGCTGCTGCAGGCCCCTGGGCCTGCCTCCACCCGGCAGCCGTGGGCTCCCGGGCCCGCCCAGACCCGGGAGGGGGTGTGCCGCAGGCACCTGGCCTCATCTCCACTCGGCAGCCATTGGCCCTCCCGGACCTGACAGGGCCGGTGCCGCGGCCTCCGGGGGCCCGCCTCCACCTGGCTGCCACGGCACTGCTGGCCCCCCCCCACGGCTCACGGCTAGCACTTCCGGGGTGGCAAATGTTGCAACTTTGTACTTCATATAAGGCGCACCGGACTATAAGGCGCACTTCTGGGTTTGGGGGGAAATTTTAGTCAAAAGGGTGTGCCTTATAGTCGTGAAATTACTGCAATCACGTTTGGATAAATCTGCCTCCTCAACACTTTGTAAAGTAGGTTAGTTTTTCTCTTCCTTTTTTAGCAGCCCTAAGAACACACCTTTTTATTGAATTTTCATTTTTTGGGTGTTGTTTTGGTTGGTAGTAATTTTTATATCTTTAGTCTTGGTCTGTATGTATCTGAGAAAATTCTCCTGCTTCAGATCTAAATTCTCTTTATCTGTGTTTGTATCCCTATTCTGTGAATTCATACATCTTTTCTCTATTTGTATCTGAAATCATAGTTTTTAGGTTCCTTGATGTGGTTTTCTCTTTGCACAATTTTTTTTGGTTTTTCTTTCCCTGGGGAGAGCTTTTCTCTTTTTAACTAACTGCTCCCATGTTTTTGTGAACTACAGCAATCAATTAACAATGGCTTCTGTCAGCTGCCGGTGGAGCTTTTCTATACTATCTTGTTTTTGCAACTACTGCTGTTTTAGTTGCTTGCAGGTAGAACAGCAGTTTGCCTGGCTCTGTACATCAGGCACTACTTTTTAGATCTTTGTATGGTGTTACTAAGGAAGTGTCTCTTGACTGATATCTGACACCAAATTATTTTTTGGCTGAAAAGCCTGTTTTCTAGCTATTTTCTGTCTAAGGATACAATCAATAGTACATATAACTGTTGATGTTTGTTTTGCCTGTTACTGAGAACCTCCAGAAGGATGGACACTTCATAAACTCCCCCAAGCCTGTTCTAGTGTGTTGTCATCTTTATCTTTAGAAAGTGTTTCCATGATATAATTTAATTTTTTCCTTCCTGTGATTTATATTCCGTTTTGTCCACTGTTGTCATGGAGATACATTTATGTTCATTTGCCATCATCTTTTGTCTAAATTAGTATAGTTCCCTCAGCCTTTCTTTGTACATCATGTTTTCTAGAGATCTGTTTTTTTGTTGCTTTTACAGATTTGACACTTGTTCTACTCCATATTATTATGGGCTTTTTAATGTACAGCATCAAGAACTGGAGAATGTGGACTATGTCCAGTATTTTAGCTGAAGTCCTAGTGTACCATGTAGAGTTAAAAAAATACTTTCACATTTTTTGGTAGTATGTCCTTGTGTTCTGTGCTGATCTAAGCTTGTTTCAGAATATATTGTTCTTCTAGAGCAACTCACAAGTGACGTTTTTTTGACCTCACCTGCTTCCACAGCTGAACTAGGATCAGGTTTTCTTAACTCACTTCACACTGAGTGCTGTATTGGTATAGCTGTGAAATTAAAAACTTGTATCACTGTTAAATTTGAAGAGACAAATAGTTGGAAGGTATTTAAACCATTACCCTGAACATGAAAACACCTGTGTATTCATACAACTGCAAAGTTTATCTATATCACTTAGTGAAGGCATTGGCTTGCAGCAGGTACAGAGAAGGGTGAATAGAGTGAAGGGAAAATTGTCATTGAATTCCTATCTTCATCTGTAGCTTGGTAATACTCAGTTTCTACGATTTAGATTCTCTGTGACAGTAGTGAAGTAGACCCCTATGTTGCCAGGGTTATTGTGCTAGTAAGTATCAGTAGTGGGTGAGATGTTTCTTCAACCCTCTTCTGCAGTGATGGTATGCTTTTAAAACGTGTCCTGTTTTTGTAACTGCAATTGCAAAAAAAAGGTAATAATTTTGAAAAGGTCAAACTCCTTCAGAATGGGGACATTTCTATTAATTTAGGGCATCTCCCTATTTTCCAGCATTGACTAGAAAAAGTGAGAATACCCCTTAGTAAGCTTTTTCATATTCATCAAAAGAAGGCAGGAATTTGGATTTATATCCTTTATTGGGCTTTATGTAGCAGGCACATACAAATTCTGAAATTAGTTGCTTTCCAAACCTCTTGGAGCAGTGTTAAGTTGTAGATACATTAAATGTTCTTTGCTTAAAAATATGAAGTTTTCTGTTTCTGGTGACTCTTGGAGGAAAATACGATTTGTTTGAGGGAATTGTGTTTTGAGTTCCTTTAGCCCTTTATGTATTGATGTGGGTATTTTGCTTTAAGATTTTTTTCCACTAAGTTGATTTGGGGCTTATTTAAGTACTAGATAAGGGGGAAGCAAAGATCTTTGAAGAGCATTTTTCAGAATATTTATTATCTTGCCAGTTCTTTACAGTCAAAGCCAAGGGGAACTGCTCAGGAGCCAAGGCAGATCCTGGTGTACAAGGGGGTTTCCTGAGGCAGGGAAATGCCAGGGCAGCAGAGAGAGCCACCCTGAGCCTGCAGCTCTTGTGAGGCTTGGGCATAAGGCTCCAAACAATTCACTTCACAAGACTTTTAAAAGGGCTTGCAATTGTTCATGTACTCTGAGTTAGATGCATGGGAGAAATACTGACAAGATATTTTCAAGAGGTCAATATAACACAAAAGACTTTACTGGCAACTTAAGAAAAATAAAAGAAACTTTGTCAAAAGATTTAGTGTAACATTCAATCAATATAAAACACTTCTCGAAGAATTAACTTGGCCAATTCAACTTAGCAAACTTTAGGCCCATTCAATTTCAAGTTACTCAAGAATGCAAAGAAGAGGGAATTAGAAGAAGGAAAAGGAGAGAAAGACAGAAAAAGATACAGAAAGGCACACATAAAGGGACCAACTCCTGGATTCCAATGATGATAGAAACTCCAAGAAGTGGTAGGATCTAAACATATGCTTTGCCTCATGTTCAGCCTTAAATACCCCTTGGCCTTCCTGAGCCCTTCCCCCAGGTTGGAATTCTGGTCATTTGGCCACTTAGGAGCTGGGTTAGAGGCTCCAGGGGCAGGTATGGAGCACTGCCTCTGGTGTGCTATGATTGGCAGCCAGTGCCAGGCTGGGATACAGGCTCTAGGCGTGAGGGGTGTAGGGCAGTTGTCTTTGGGTTACTGTATGATACTGCACTGCCTCTTCAGCACAAGGTCTGACCTGCCCCTTCCCCCACACACATGCATCCCAAAATGTCTGGAAACATCAATCTTTCAGGTCTCGCACACACCCCCACACCTATAAAAAACAGCCTAAGGAGTGCTAGTGAACACGGTGTGCTGTAGTAATTTGTGTGACAGTTTGCATGGAAGGGTGCATAGGAAGGATGCTGTCATCCCACCACCTCAAAAAGTCCATTCAATTGGTGGTCATCACCCTCCCAGAAGGAGTTTATCTGTGGTATCCACATAGCAGAAAGCTATGTCCTCTGCACTCACCAGAACTGATGTAGCAGTCCAGACAGTGCTCCCACAAAAACATTTAGCCACCCAGGTCTCAGACTGTAGGACATGCCAGAGGCTTTCACTAGTACCTGATAGCACTAGTGAGAACACCAGCGTGAGGTATGGCCAAATAGATGATCTGTTCAGCCTGATGGCAGAGCTATGAGAGGAAGTAGAAATGTTAAGGAGCATCAGGGAGTCTGAGAAAGAGAGACTGACAGAACCATGCTCTGCCCTCCCTGAGAAAGAAACAGGAACATCCACCAGAAAACCCCACAAGAACAAGGGGATCCTGTATCTTCCCCTCCCCAGGCAGAAGGCAATAACTTAAAGGAAAGGAGTGAATGGAGGCAAGTTATGCTCAGGATGGCAGGCAAACTCCCTACCTTGCCTTCCCAAGTGCCTCTATACAACAGGTATGATGAGACTCTGGATCTGGGGAAGGTCAGTCAATTGATGATAATCTGTCTACACCAAGGTCAGAAATGTCTACCCCCTATATCACAACCACCTCCACAAGGAAGAAAAGATGGGTTATAGTTGTAGGTGACTCCTTCTGAAGGGAACAGAGGGTCCAATATGCTGGACAGACCTCTTAGACCTCTGCTTCCTTCCTGAGGCTTGGGTTACTGTCTCAGTTTGAAAGACAGGAGGCTGCAAAGAAAGGCAGGAACCTTCCTTGGAATGGAAAATATGACCCCCTTCCCTCTGCATTATTATAACTTTGAAATCAAGGGGCTTTCAGGCAAAGATATGGGAAAATGAATAACAGTTCTTTACTAGTGTGTGTATGTATAACAAGGCAAACAACCAGCAACAATGGTAACAACAACAAATGAAACCAGACCCATCAACAGCCTTCTTTTGGTTGCAGGCACTTTCCCCTTCAGTGTAGTTATGGTCGCAGCTGGCAGGGGTGCTGTTGGCTTCCAGCTGGGCAGGGCCGGTGCAGTGATTTCCCTGGGGCTGCAGGGGGTGCTGTGGTGCTGTTGCGATCTGGGTGTTGCTTGGGGTGATAGCAGGTAAAGAAGCAGGAAGGGCCTTTGCAGGGGTTTCAGAGATGTTTATTTCAGCCACGTGTGTGCACAGTTCAGGGTTCAGAAGCAAAGGCAAAGGCCTGATCTGAGGGTCTGGGTTAAGTACATGGGATGAGCGGGGCGGGGGAAGAAGCATCAGAGACCAATTACCAGGGGACATGGGGGTATCACAAGCGTGGGGTTAGGGCATGGGGGCCAACAGGGAAACAGGATGGGAGTGACCAAAGACTGAGGGACAGGGAGAGGGGGCACGGGGCTGACCAGAGAACAGAACAGAGGTTTGCTATGAGGGAAGACCCTTCTGTCTCTCTAACTGGGGAATGCCTTTTAGGATCTCCACATGCTGTGAGTTCAGGTGTCTCTCTGCACATGGGTGTTATAAATTACACACCAAAATTGGGTAGGTCAATCAATAAGGCAATTTATTAGTTTGTTGATAAGGAATAGGCAAGTAGCGCTGGGGACGCGGGGAGTCTGCGCTCCTCCAACATGTCCATCTCACCTTTGGTCACTGCCCCTTTTATAGATAGGTTCTTGGTGGGCTGTGACATGCCCACTGTGCTGGGGTACAAGTCTGAGCAAGTCTTAACGTTATCCAGCACTCAAGCAGCAGTGGCTACAAGCTTCCACTAGGTCTGAACAAGGCTTGAACATATTGTCAGGTTTCACTCCTAGCGAGCAGGCAACAGTAGTGACAAGTCTGCTCATGTCCACACAAGCCCGTGTTTTCCTTATACATAAAAGTGGATAAAATTAATAATGACAGTGACAAAATAATAAAAACACATAAAACCAAAAAACTAATAACTTACAGCAAAGTGATTTAAATAAATATAATGAAATCATTACATTTTCCTGTGTCTCATGTCCATGTTTTACTTCGGATTTAGTATTCTTGTTTATATTGATCCCGTGGTGCATTTTCATAATGACATGAATCACTGTGTAACATCTCACATGGGTAATGGTGGGCACAACTAGCTGTGGAGATGGAAAAGGGGCTTCCTTTACAACCTCACGCGCCGGGGGGGCAGTCGATCCCAATGCCCCTCCGGATAGGAACCTCGGAAGCAGCAATCTGGAACGGCAGGGACAAGCAGACTCCGGAGTAGCAAATGAAATGTATCAGAATCTGTGCAGCAGTAGCAGGAGCTGCGGGGTTACAGTGTAGCGAAAAACCTGGAGCAGTGCCAGCGAAACGGTGGGGCTGGGCAGAGGCAGCCTGGCTCCCCAATATGGCCGGGAGAGACTCCCTCGGTGGGGGGAGGGGTCCTGGGTTTTCTCCTGAGGCACCCAATCAGATGGCGAGGGTCCTTTTCTGGTGAGGTAGGGTGTTAATAAGGTCCCAGTGCAATGGAGCTGACCCCAGCCCCTCACCTCCCCCTGCCAAAATCTCCCGGTATCTTTGCCCTTCCAAAGAGAAAACTTCCCAGGTAAGAGAGTAGCCAGCTCCCCCCTTCCCCACCTTAGCCATTTCTTTTGTCTCAAATACCAGTCGTTATTGTCTTAGCAACAGATGGGACAATATTCCATGAGAGAAAGAAACAAAAGGAAAAAATCCTAACCCCCAACAGTTACAGACATCATTAGGAAACTTCTTACCCTGGTATGGCCCTTTGACTATTACCCATTATTGCTCTTCCACATGGGTGGTGATGAAGCTGCAACATAGTCCAAGAGCAATTAAAAGAGACTTCAGGGCCTTTTGACAGTCAGCAAGGAAATCTTGAGCACAGGTTATTCTTTTCCTCTATCCTTCCAGCTGCAAGAAGCAATACTGGAAGAAACTAATAGGCCCAGGCTATGGATACATGGCTTCATGGCTGGTGTCATCACCAGAATTTTGGGTTTTTCTATAATGGGATGGCCTACACAGCATCAGGCCTGCTGGTGTTGGATGATTTACCTTTCCCAAACAGGGAAGAGAGTCTTTGCTCACAAGCTAGTGAGCTAGGTTTATTGACAGAGCTTTAAAATAGACATGAAAGGGGAGGGGGATATTATCCTTGCCCATGGCAAGCTGTGGGATGATGAACCAAGGTTTCAGGGATGGGGGGCTAGCGAGGAACATCAACCTGTGTCTCTAAGATATACTGGGTACACTGGAGTACACTTGAAGTCTTATGGAAATGAGCCAGGGGCTCCTGAGGTAATAAGACCCAACAGGGAAATACCAGTGAATTATCTCAAAGGAATTAAGGGGTGTTTCTCTAGGGAGGTGACATAGTTGACAGCCCACCTGAGGTGCCTTTACGCCAATGCACACAGCATGGGCGAGGAACAGGAGGTAGAAGCCACCGTGATGCTAGAAAGTTATGACCTTGTTGTCATTACTGACACTTGGTGGGATGAAGCAACTATTGATGGCTACAGGCTGCTCAAAAGGGACAGGAGAGGAAGGAGGGGTGGAGGGGTTGACCTCTTTTTCAAGAAATGCATAGATTATGAAGAGATGTCTCCGGAGAACAGCCATGAGCAGGACAAAAGCTTATGGGTAAGAATCAGAGACCGAGGCAACAAAGGGAACCTTGCTGGTGTTTACTACAGGTTGCCCAGTCAAGGGGAGCCTATTGATAAAGCCTTCTTGCTCCAGCTGCAGGAGACATCATACTCTCAGGGTCTCATCCTGCTGAGGGACTTCAACTACCCTGACATCTGCTGGGAAAGTAGCACAGTGAGCTGTAGGCAATCTAGGAGACTCTTGGAATGCATGGAGGACAACTTTTTTGAGCCAGATAATAGACAGCCCTACCAGAGGGGATGAGATACTGGATCTGATGGTCACAGACACAAGTGAGGTACAGTAATTTCACGACCATAAGGCGCACTGGACTATAAGGCGCACCCCTCGGGAGTCGGCAACGTTTGCAACTTTGTTGATCATATAAGGCGCACCGGACTATAAGGCGCACTATTTTATTACAGTGAGGAGCCGCGCGGCGCGCAACAAAGTAACGAATTACTGGCAGGTGCTCAATTTGCAAACATTTTTCAAAGATCGGTGTAACCTTTAAACACAACCCCAGGCGCCCTCCCCATGCAGTGGGCCCCAGCACTCCCGCCCACCCCCGGCGCCAGCTAGCACGGCTCACGGCTCCTGGCTCCCACCGCGTGACTGCGCTGTGTCCTGGCTTCCCCTTGGCCGGCAGCGGCGCCGCTTCTCAGCGCTTTCCCATGGCGCTTTTTCACCGCTTCTCGGCGCTTTCCCGGGGCACTTTCTTGCCGCTTCTCGATGCTTTCCCACGGCACTTCTTGGCGCTTCCCCGTGGCCGCGCCGCTTCCCCCCACTTCTCCCCGGCCGGCGGCTGTGCTGGTTCCCGGTTTCCCCTGCCTGGCGGCCACGGCTCCCACAGTTCCCAACTCCCCCTGCATGGCCGCAGCTCCCGTGGGTCCCGGCTCAGCTCGCAGATCGCACTTCCGGGTTCACAAATTTCCGAACTTTGTACATCAGATAAGGCACACCAGACTATAAGGCGCACTTCCGGGTTCGGGGGAAAATTTTAGTCCAAAGGGTGCACCTTATAGTCTTGAAATTACTGTAATCAGAGATATCAAGATTGGAGGAAACCTGGGCTGCAGTCATCATGCACTGGTGGAATTTGCAATCCTTAGGGATATGGGTCTGGTGAAGAGTAACATTAGGACCTGTAATTTTAGGAAAGCCAACTTGCAGCTCTTCAAGGAGTTAGTCAAGAGGACCCCTGAGGAAACTACCCTCAGGGACAAGGGAGCAGAACAGCGCTGACAGATCTTTAGGGATTCTCTCTATAGAGCAAAAGATCTCTTGATCCCCAAGTATAAGAAATCAGGCAAGGAAGGCAAGAGACCAGCAAGGATAAGTCAAGATCTTCTGATCAAACTAAAGGGCAGGAAGGAAATGCCCAGGCAGGGTAAGCAAGGACAGGTATCCTCTGAAGAGTATATGGACACAGTCCAGTTGCATAGGGATGGGATCAGGAAGGCCAAGGCACAGCTGGAGCTAAATTTAGCAAGGGGCACAAAGAATAGTGAGAAGGGCTTCAACAGGTATGTCAGTCAGAAAAGGAAAGTCAGACAGTGTATCCCCCAATGAACAAGGCTGGCAAACTGGTAACAACAGATGAGGAGAAGGCTGAGTTAGTCAACAATGTTTTTGCCTCAGTCTTCAATGGCAACCTCTCTTCCTACACCTCTCAAGTGGATGGACAGCAGGATGGGGACTGGAGGAGCAAAGTCCCTCCCACTGTAAGTAAAGATCAGGTTCATGGCCACCTGAGGAACCTTAATATACATAAGTCTTTGGGACCTGATGAGATGCATCCCAGAGTCCTGAGGGAATTGGCTGATGTAGTTGCCAAGTCACTCTCCATGATATTAAAAAAGTCATGGCAGTCAGGTGAAGTCCCAGGTGACTGGAAAAAGGGAAACATTGCACCCATCTTTAAAAAGGATAGAGTGGAGGAGCCTGGAAACTACCAACCTGTCAGCTTCACCTCTGTGCCCTGGAAGATCATGGAACAGATCCTCCTAGAAGCTCTGCTAAGGCACATGGAGGACAGGGACGTAATTTGAGACAACCAGCACAGATTCCCAAAGGCAAGTCCTGCCTGACCAACCTAGTGGCCTTCTATGATGGAGTGACTACATCAGTGGACAAGGGAAGGGCTACAGATGTCATCTGTCTGGACTTCTGTAAAGTCTTTGACACCGTCCCCTGAAACATCCTTCCCTCTAAATTGGAAAGAGATGGATTTCAAGGGTAGACTATTTGGTGAATAAGGAGTTGATTGGATGGTTGCATGCGGAGAGTAGTGGTCAATAGCTCAAGTGTTTGGGTGGAGATCAATTACAAGTGGTGTCCTTCAGGGGTCCATATTGGGACCAGTAATGTTTAATATCTTTATCAGTGACATAGTGGGATCAAGTTCACCTTCAGCAAATTTGTATATGACATCAAGCTGAGTGGTGCAGTTGGCATGCCTTAGGGACAGGATGCCATCCAGAGGGACCTGGACAAGCTCAAGAAGTGAGCCCAGGTGAACCTCATGAGGTTCAATGTTAAGGAAACATTCCTGTCTGACCATTCAGAAGGCACTCTGGGAGTTACACTTGTGCCACCTGAGACTTTTAAGTACTAGGACCTTTGCAGTGGGCGGTTCCAGTGAACCAACAGGTGCCCAGCTTGACTCCCTACACACACCCCACTCAAACAATCAGGCATGTTTCCCTTATGAGCTTAACCCTAAGTTTCCCATAGCAGTCTCAGATGTCTGATTCCTTTAAGTATTTTAATTTTGGTGCAATGTATTCCTCCAGGGAGGAACCCTAACCAAAGGAATCACTGGGCTTTTATACACTTGCAGTCTGTGCACCCAATCCAGTGGTGATATTTAGGCTTGGGTCTTCTCATTGTTCATTGTCTCCTGCAGTCTCTCGATGACCAGACACCTAGCTGGCCAGAGCAGGTCTGTTTGCCCTGCTTGCAAAGGGTCAGCACCAGTCCATGGCTCATTGCTTAGGACTCCAACCATTTCCTCCTACCCAGGACACAATTTGCAGCTTGCACATGGAGCTGCCTGCACTACATGTATTCCTCAACATTCAGCAAGGCCAAGTTGTGCTGGTTTTGGCTGGGGTAGAGTTAATTTTCTTCACAGTAGCTTGTATGAAGCTGTGTTTTAAATTTGTGCTGAAAAAAGGGTTGAAAATAAAGAGGTGTTTCTGCTACTGCTGAGCAAGGCTTACACAGCATCAAGGCCTTTTCTGCTCCTTGTACAGCCCCATCAGTGAGTAGGCTGGGGGTGCACAAGGAGTTGGGAGGAGACACAAATGGGACAGTTGATCCTAACTGACAAAATGGATATTCCATACCATATGGCATCATGTTTGGCATCTAAAGCTGGGGGAAGAAGGAGGAAGGGGGAATGTTCAGTTATGGTATTTGTTTTCCCAAGTAAATATTATGTATGAGGGAGCCCTGATTTCCTGGAGATAGATGAACATCTGCCTGATGATGGGAAGTGTGAATGAATTCCTTGTTTTGCTTTTCTTGTGCATGCAGCTTTTGCTTTCCCTATTAAACTGCCTTTATCTCAAACCCATGAGTTTTCTAGCTTTTGCCCTTCTGATTCTCTTCCCCATCCCACTGTGGGGGAGTGAGCGAGCAGTTGTGTGGTGTTTAGTTGCCAGCTGGTGTTAAACCACAACACAAGTGCAAGGTCCTGTACCTGGATTGGTGCAATCTCAGGTATCAGTACAGCCTGGGGGATGAAGGGATTGAGAGCAACCCTGCAGAATAGGACTTGGGGGTATTAATGGATCAAAATCTGGACATGAGCCCGCAACTTGCAATCACAGCCCATAAAACCAACTGGGCTGCATCAAAAGAAGCATGATCAGCAAGCCGAGGGAGGTGATTCTTTCCCTCTATTTTCTCTTCCCACCTGGAGTACTGCATCCAGCTCTGGACTCCTCAGTTCAGGAAAGACATGAACCTGGTGGGGCAGGTCCAGAGAAGGGCCACAAAATTATCAGAGGGATGTGACACCTGTTCATTGCAGGGGGGTTGGATTAGATGATCTTTAAAGGTCCATTCTAACCCAAATCATTCTATGATTCTTCTGTTAACAACCTCCAGTAGAATAACTAAAATGTTTATCTGGAGATTAATAAATCATTCCTATGAGGAGATGCTTGTCCACTCTCATTCATAAATATTTTATCCTGGTCTACAAGGATAAAAACTGTCCTCTGATATAGCAAAATCACTTCTGAATCACTGGGTATCGCTGAACAAAGGCAGAAATTCATGTTAATTTTCTGACAGAACTAACTTTTGTGCCTGTTATGGTCCAGTTATTAAAGTTCTTAGAAATGCCTCTGCCCGAATTAAGGTGCAAACGAGACCATGTGCCAGTGTCAATAGTATGGGTTTTATTTTATAGTAAATATGAGAGAGAGAGAGAAAGAAATAGAAAATTGGTGAGGGGGGACAGAAAGAGAGTGACAGAGACAGAATAAGAAAAATATCACCATCCGTGGATCCAAATGATGTTCCATTGATCCTCTCCAGCTAGTCGTCTTGGTGGTGAAAGTCCCTCCCAAAAATCATAGAATCCCTGGCTTGTGCTAGGTAGGAAAACCCAGGCATCTCCCAGGGGGAAGAAGGAAGGGGGGGGGGAGGAATTTACCATTGTTTCTTACAACAGACTCTGTTTTTGTTGCATCATGTGTAGTCCTGTGGTGCAAGGCTTCAGGAATTACTCTGGGTGGCACTTCGGGGGCTCTTTGATGGATTATGACACCACCTCAGCTGCCTCTCAAGTAAATGTCTCATGGATATGGCCTATTGGGTTGGGAGTTCCACAGCTGGGCCAGTTTGTGTAAGGAAGGATGAGTGCTCACTGCCTCTGACCAGAGGTTACACCCGAAACCTCCTCTCCCCCGCCTTGTTTTGGGGGGGGAGTCTATGTAAACCTGGCTTCTATGGCCTGTGGTCTCCTCCACCCCAAACTCAGCCAGGGAAGAATTTCTGCTGTTTTTGGCTTTCACGTGGATGCATTCTTCTCTTTCAGCCTTGTTTGTTTTTCCCAAGGCCTGAGGTGATTAAACAGTAGTGTGTGCTCTTTATCTTATCTAGGAGGCTTAATTCGAAGTCCAAAGTTCTTCAGGGAGGCTTCTGTGGTTGTAGCTTCTTTATACAGTTTTTGCTATAATGGGCAAAGCTTCATAACAATGTTTAAGGCATGAACCATTTCAGTCCCTGACAGTGCCAGATAGCATGAAAGTAGTAATTGTAATGTTGCTTACTACTGTTGTATCTTTTTTGTTCCAAGAGGTAAATATATTTGAAATAAACTATGAGGTTGTAATGCCAATGCATTTTCTTTAGAAGAAATTTAGTACTTAACCTGTAACAAGGTCTGCCAATGCAAAAATGTCAGTATTAAGAGCTGAGAACCAAAAAAGCAGATGTTTAGGACCAATAGTATAAGAAATATTTGAGTATTCAGTATGTATTAAAGAATCTAGAAGAGCTTTTTGCAGATTTGTTTTACTGAGAATCATTTTTACTTAGCTGATAATTTTTCTCTATTACATATAAGACAAAGAGCTTTTCATTAAAAGGGGGGGGGTTGGAAAAATTTTCTTTTTGTATTGTGATATTAAGGCTGACAGTCCTGAACTCATTTACTTGCCTCATTGTAAGAGAAAATAAATAACCAGCATGTTTTAAAAAGTACAAATATCCAGTAATTACTGTAGAAGTAGCACTTATTGCAGCTGTAAAAGCCTCTTTTTTCTTCATTTTAGGTTTGAAAATATTTTATGACTGATTTTTTTCCTTACTATACACCTGATATTACTTGAATTTTCATGTTCTTTTCTTTCAGTTGTGAATATTTACTTTAACCTGAAACTTAGAAAACTATAAAAATCAGCATATTACTGAGAAATTATATTGATTTATTGTCAGTATGCTTATGTTTTGTTTGAAAATGCACAGTTTAAGTATTACTTTAACAATTGTAATAATTTATTATATTAACATAATTTAATTAAGATTTTTCTTTGCTTATGGTTCTACAGTCCATACAGTGACACTGTTTCTTAATATCTTTGGATGTTTGGCCTGGTTTTACATTGATCCTACAAGAGGGGTTGATTTTGGATTGAGTATCCTCTGGTTCTTGCTTTTTACCCCTTGTTCTTTTGTCTGCTGGTACAGACCTCTTTATGGAGCTTTCAGGTAAGAACTTCAGCTTGACTTAAAATCTTTTTAACAAATACTTCACTTGTTGAAAGGCATTAACATTCCAGAATTTCTTTGTTTATCATTAAGATAATCCTTCAATGTAATTTCATTAGAAACAAGTCGAACAATTACCATTAATTCCATTGCTGTATCTGAAATGCTGATGGCAATAGTTAGGAATATCATAGAATATACTTTAAAATATTTTGAAACCATTAGGTCCTGAGAGCACTGAAGGTCCCGGGGTGCATCTGAAATGCTTGTACATCAATTCACATAGTATGTGAAACAAGCAAGATTAACTGAAAGCATCAGCTCCCAGAGCTATGATATTATTGGTATTAGTGGGACCTGGCAGAATGAGTCCCACAACTGGGCTGCTGGAATGGAGAGCTACAGGATGTTCAGGAGGGATAAGCAGAGCAGGCCAGGTGGAGGAGTTGCATTGTATGTAAGGGAGATGTTTGTACAGCCCTTAGTGTTAAGCCCTTAGTGTTAGGGATGATGTGGTTGAGAGCCTCTGGGTGAAAATTAGGAGGATGGAAAACAAAAGAGATGTTGTAGTGAGTGTATACTACCAATTGCCTAGCCAGGATGATAGCAATGAGGAGTTATTCTATAGGCAATTAGGAAAATTTCTGGATTGGTAGCCCTTGTCCTTATGGGGAGATTTCAACTTCCCAGACATCAACCGAGAATACCATATTGCTGTGACAAGTAAGCATGGGAAATTCCTGAAGCTTGTGAAAGAACTTTCTAACACAAGGATTCAGGGAGCCCACTAGGAAAGATGCCCTCCTAGACTTGTTTGTGAATAGAGGAGGACTCATGGGAGATGCAATGGTTGGTGGTTGTCTTGGCCACAGTGACCATGAAATGGTTGAGTTTAAAATTTTCAGTGTAATGAGAAAAAAGGTTAGCAGAGTTCTAAGCTATTCAGGGAACTACCTAGCAGAGTTCCCTGATTTTGAGGGCTTATTAGTCCATGAATGTTGGTCAGTTTTTAAGAACCACCTTTTAAAAGTGCAGGAGCAGGCAATTCCACTGTGTCAAAAGCCAAGCAAGTGAGGCAGAAGAACAGGGAGCTCCTTGTAGAACTCAAGAGGAAAAAGAAATTGTATACTTTCTGGAAGAAAGGTCAGACTTAGCAGCAAAATTACCCAGCCATGGTTCTCATATGCAGGGAGAGGACATGAAATGCCAAAGGTGAGCTAGAATTGAAACTGTGCAGTGTTTTGTCAGACAGGAAGGGCTTTTTAAAGTGCGCCAATAGCAAGAGGAGGGCTAAAGAAAACACTGGACTGCTACTTGATGATGATGGTCATTTGAATAACAGGGATAAAGAAAAAGCAGAGGCATAAAATGCTTTTATTATCTTATTCAGTAATAATACTGAGTCAGAGGACTGTGAGTGTGGTACCAGTCACTTTCCATTTGTGGACACTGAAATTGTGAGGGACCAGCTGTATCAATTGACTGTTCACAAGTCTGTGGGGCCTGATGGGGTCTGTGGGGCTCTGATCCAGGGCATTGTAGGAGCTAGCAGATGTTATGGCAGAAACCCTCAATAATCTACCAAAGATCTTGGGAGTCTGAGGAGGTTCCTGCTGACCTTAAGCTAGGCAATGCTATTCCAGTTTACAAAAACTGCATGAGAGAAGACCCAGGGAACAACAGATGTGTTGTTAGTCTAGCCTCGGTACCTGGAAAAATTATGAAGATTATACTGGGTGCTATTGAAAGGCATTTAAAGAATAATGCAATCATCAGGCACAGTCAATGTGGGTTCACAAAGGCAAAGTCCTGTTTAACTAATTTGATATCTTTCTATGATAAATGTCACTTGCCTAGTGGATGAAAGGAAGGCAGTGGATGTAGTTTTTCCTCTGTTTTAGTAAGACCATTGATATTGTCCCTCACAGTGTCGTTCTGGACAAGTTGTCCAACTGTGGGATGAGCAGGTTCACGGTGTGCTGGGTGAAGAACTGATGGAAGGGCAGAGCTCAAAGGTTTCTAGTGAATGGAGCTACATCTGCCTGGTGACTATTCACTAGCGATATTCCTCAGGGTTCAATATTTTTATCAATTATTTGCATGCAGGAGTTGAATGCACCATTAGCAAGTTTGCTGATGATACCAAACTGAGAGGGGCTGTTGGCTCTCTTGAGGAACAATAGGCCTTGCAGAAGGATCTAGATAGGTTGGAGCACTGGGCAACCATCAGTGGCATGAAATTTAACTAGTCCAAGTGCCAGATCCTGTACCTGGGACAGTCATGCTGAGCACAAGTATAGATTGGGAGAGGAGCATCTGGAAAGCAGCCCTGCAGAAAGGAATCTGGGGCTGCTGGTCAGCAGCAGGCTCAGTATAAGTCAGCAGTGAACCCTGGCAGCCAAGAGGGCAAACCCCATCCTGGGGGGCATCAAACACAGTAGAACCAGTTGGTCAAAAGAGGCGATGATCTTGCTGTATTCAGTGCTGGTGTGTCCTCACCTTGAGTACTGTGTGCAGTTGGCCCCACAACTTGGGATGGGTGTGAAAGTCCTTGAATGCATCCAGAGACAGGCAACCAAGCTGGTGAAAAGGCTGGAAGGAATGTCCTGTGAGGAGCAGCTGAGGACACTGGGTTTGTCTAGTTTGGAGAAAAGGAAGCTGAGGGGTATATTCATGGGTTTCTATAGCTTCCTGGGGAGGAGAAGTGGAGAGGGAGGTGCTGAACTCTTCTCCCTGGCATCCAGTGACAGGACGCATGGGAATGGTTCAAAGCTGGGGCAGGGGAGGTTCAGACTTGATATTAGGAAGCATTTATTTACTGAGAGGGTGGTCAGACACTGAAACAGGCTTCCTAGAGAGGTGATTGCCCCAAGCATGTCAGTGTTCAAGAGGCATTTGGAGAATGCCCTTAATAACATGCTTTAACTTTTGGTCAGCCCTGAAGTGGTCAGGCAGTTGGACTGGATAATCATTGTAGGTCCCTTCCAACTGAAAATATTCTGATCGATTCTATCTATATCTTCTACCATTGACAGTATTTGTAGGAAATATTTAATTTTGTATTGAGCTGATAACAGTTTAAAGAAAAATTCTCATTAAATCTGTATCCCTTCATGGGCAGGTTAATAGTTAAGGGTGTCTTTAATATTTGGCTTCCCGAATGAACTTCATAAAACTCTAGACTTAAAAAATCTTATGTTGCTATGTGACCTGTAGTGTCTGTAATTGAAGTAGGCTGATATTCTTAAAAATTAGTAGCTCCGGTATGTATTGATTAAATTCCAGTATTTTTCCTATTTTTAGCAGTCTGGATTTTGAAAAAATTTACAAGCTTGACAGGTGGTATCTTAGTCTTGAAAAATAGAATGGTTGGTTTGAATGCAAAATTGAACTCTATTTTTTTTGTGAAAATCAGCATGTAGAGATTCTAAATCCCCATACTCTTGGAGTATTTTTTTTTTAATTTCCTTTTCAGAGTGAAATGAATCGGGACGTTCTCAGTTTAAATGTAGTAAATTTTTTTAGAGATAGACTGATAGCCATAAATTGCAGTTGAGCATAACTTTTGGACGGAGATGTTTCTTTTTTCTAGCCAAGAAGATATTGCTGTACCTACACATCTTTGAGGAATTGTATAGTCTAACTTGCATTTGCTTGTACACTAAATTCTTACATTCTTAAGGCTAAAAAATGAGAAGAGTATTTTTAATTGACTAGTCTAAATTTTGTTGATGACTTTGGTTACAATGTGGGTACAAATTGCTATAAATTAAAAATACAGAGTTCCCACTATTTTAAAATTATAATATTTAATTTTCATTATAAATATTGCATGCTCTCTCTTAGTAGTGTTCTTTTATATTAAATTATTATTCCTGATTTGGTGGAGTTCAGTGCCATGTTATTTTTCATGGTTTTAGATTTAGTAAATCCTTAGCATTTCTTAGTGAATATTTATTGTTTGGAAAACTACTACTTGCATATTTAATTTTCAATCATCTGTTCAGCTGAAATAAGGTGAACTTGTTGAATAAATAGAAAATAACAAATTCCTTTCTGCAGAAAAACCTATTACTGGCAAATTCTTGTTCAGTGACTTAAGTGATCTTTAGTTCCTTTAAAAATTTGGTAGAAAGCATATCATTCAGTCATTAGTTTTCATAGTAATACACTGAGGTCTTTGAGATTCTGCCTGTATGTTTATATTTGGGGGTTTTTTACAGGCTAATATTTTAGTAATTTAAACAGCAAACATATCTTATATATTTTGTTTTTAAACAGCAACTGCTTCAGTATTCTGATCCACATTGTGTTTTAGTAATTCCATAATAGTTTTTATTGCTTCTTACAAGTAAAATATTTTCTTCCCATCATGCCAGCACTGTGAACTTCAGTCTAAAAGTGGAGTGGACTTCTGTTCTTTATGCATTGTAGCACAATTTGTATTTTTAGTCTAAGAGGCCCTGCTGTGTGCTAAACAGAACACTAAGGAATAATATCTTGCTGTTATTCTCACCTCTGTGAGAGGTGCAAATGGCAAAAGTACTATATTAAAAAAGTAGCAATAGCTCATAAACACTCTACAAAACCACAGAATTACTGATATTTCAAGTCACCATCAATAAAATATAAAAGCAGTTTTCCTTTAGTTAATGCAGAAAAAAAATTTAGATTGGTACTAGAATATTTGAAAAAAATAATAAATTTCCTGGCTACTTTCATTTTCCCCCCCTCTTTCAGGAGTGACAGTTCATTCAGATTCTTTGTGTTCTTCTTTGTATATATCTGTCAGTTTGCCATACATGTACTTCAAGCTGCAGGATTTCAAAGATGGGGAAACTGGTGAGTATTCCGTTTTCTGTAGCATTGTACTGTCTGTAAGACAAACACTCATATTTGATATAGCAACTGCAAACCAGTCATTGTTTTTAAAAGAAAAAATAATCTAGTGTTCACTGGACTTCTTACATTTAGCACTCAAAAAAGCATTTTTGGAGTGCTCTTAGCTAGAAAAAGTATGTGAAACAAATCCCAACAGTGTGAGATACTTCTGTTATTAGACTGGTCAAAATTTTGTCTTTCAATTTAAGCCATTGTCATGGTTTAACCCCAGCCATCCCTCAAGGCCCCCACAGCTGCTTGCTCACTCCCACACCACTGGGATCAGGGAGAGAATCAGAAGGGTAAAAGCTATAAAACTCCTGGGTTGAGATAAAGACAGTTTAACAGGCAAAGCAAAAGCCGCGCACACAAGCAAAGCAAACTGGGGAATTAATGCACTGCTTCCCATGGACAGACAGGTATTCAGCCATCTCCAGGAAAGCAGGGCCCCATCACACATAATGGTTACTTGGGAAGACAAATGCCATCACTCTAAACTTTCCTCCTTCTTCCCCCCCCCTTCCTCCTTCTTCTCCCCACTTTATATACTGAGCATGATGTCACATGGTCTAGAATATCCCTTTGGTCAGTTGGAGTCATCTGCTCCAGGTGTGTCTCCTCCCACACACCCCCAGCTTCCTTGACAGCTTGATAGTATGAAAAGCAGCAAAGTCCTTGGCTGTGTACAAGCCATGCTCATCAATAACAAAAACATCTCTATATAATCAACACTATGTTCAGCACAAATCCAAAACACAGTCCCATACCAGTCACTGGGAAGAAAATTAATTCTACCACAGCCAAAAACAGCTCAGCCACTTTATACTGCTCTTTTATATATTAGCTCTCCTCTTTTAGTGGTGTGTGGAGAACTTATTTGCTCTGTATTTAGGATAAAGAAATAAGCAAAACTTAGAAAAAATGAGAATAATTTAGGCTGTAATAATTTACTGTTTGAATAGTATTTTGTGTAATTTGTTATTTCTAATGGTATTAATATACTTCCTAATAAAATTTATTGCTAAAATTGGAAGAATTAATCAACAATGTATTTGGGTAAATATAGTGCTATTTCTTTGATATTAATTGAAAAGTTCATTTGTCCAAGTCAGCTTCTTATTCGGTAATAGTTGATTTTTCATTTTGATGCTTATAAATATAAAAGCTTTTACTTGAACTTTTAATGTAGATATAGCTTTATTTGAAGCTTCAAGGTCTAATATTAAGATTTTACAAGGAAAAGCTATTGGGAATCACTCACCCTTCTTGGAAAAAAACAAAATAACAAACTTGAATTAAGAAAAAGCATGGTTGTAGTAGCCAGCTGATAGCATGGAGAGCTATCAGTAACTGGCAATAATGTACCTGGGTAATGACATTTCTGTGTATCAGCGGTTTTCTGCTAACCTCCAAGTGTACATAAGGCAGAAATAAATATCATTGCTTTAGACCTGGAGTATAAAGAAAAATCCTGATTTATTATTTTTGCTCTCAAAGCCACTATTTTGCTTTTTCATAGATACCTTGATTGACATGAACAAAGTAAAAAAGTGATTTTAGAGAATCAACTCTCCAAGTATGGCATGTGTACTTTTAAGGATACTTGGTGAAGTGGTATGAAAAATAGCCAGATCATCATCAAATGCTAATTGCAGTTTGGATTCTGATTTTTTAAGGGATATAAAAGCAATTTGAAACAAGTAGAAGAAAATTTTGATGTTGTTTGGGTTGGCATAATTTTTTTGCTCTTTTAGGTGAAAGAATCTTTTCTATCTTAATATGTTCTTCTTATTAGGGCAACCTGCACTTTGTGACTTCAAGTTTATGTTTCAGATTTCAAGAAAGGGGAAATATTTGAAGTAATACTGATATAGCAATCTCTTCTTTTAATTAATCTGACACTATCTACTTTTAAAAAAATTATATTAATCACAATTGAGAAAGCATCACTGTGTGGTTACAGCGAAAATAATTTTCCGACATAAAAGCTCTGTGTGGGTGCCCTATTTTTTAATTTTCTTTTTTAAGAAGTTAGAAGCTATCTTTTTAGGGATGTTTTCTTTTCCACAAAGTCATGGAGTCTTAAATCACAGTAATTTAATGACTATAAGGCGCACCCTTTTGACTAAAATTTTGGTCCGAACCCGGAAGTGCGCCTTATAATCCGGTGCACCTTATATATGGACAAAGTTCGGCAATTTGCCAACCCGGAAGTGAGAGCCACGAGCCACGGGGGGAGCCGGCAGGGCCACGGCCAGCGGGTGCAGGCGGGGCCACGGTGCCGCGGCTGCCGGGTGCAGGCGGGGCCGTGGCCAGCAACTGCGCGGGGGGACCCGGCGGCTGATCATCACTGCAAAAAAAAAGTGCGCCTTATAGTCGTGAAATTGCTGTATTCTGAAATGACAGTATGACCAAAAAACCCAAAAAAATTCTGAGCAACTCTAACATCTCTCTTAATTTCTTCACAGGTCTCCTGAAGGATAATCATCTTTGCTAAAATTTTCCTTATAGTTTCACTGCATGCATTGGGAAAAATGGCAGCTAAACTGTAAAAGCTTATAGAACAGAAATATGATAATATATAGTTTTCATGCGTTTTTCTTAAAAAATATTCAGTTGATCAGAACCAGGATGTTATAAAGCTTCCCTTGATGTGGATAACTGGATAACTGTGGCTGAATGGTTCATGTGCTGTGCTAGTCAAGTTTGTTTTTTCTTTTTCCTTCAGTGGGTGGATTTCATCTCTTACTAGTCTTAATAAGAGTATCCCTGTTGGCATTATGATGACAATCATAGCTGTACTTTTCACAGCATCTGCTGTTATTTCATTAGTTATGTTTAAAAAGGTAAGTTACTTATTATTCCACTCTTCTGTTTTCTGTGTTCTGGAATTTCCTTTCCTGCTTGAGAGGTACTCTCTCACAAAGTAATGGGGATTACAGTAATTTCACGACCATAAGGCGCACCGCACTATAAGGTGCGCCTCCGGGAGTCAGCAAATTTCGCAACTTTGTACATTATATAAGGTGCATCGGACTATAAGGCGCACTTTTTTGCCGCAAAGATCTGTGCCGCATGCAACAAAGTAACGAATTAGTAACGGAATCCCGCGATCGTGGAGTTTACTGGCAGGTGCTCAATTTGCAAACATTTTTCACAGATTGGTGTAGCTTTTAAACGCAGCCCCAAGCGCCCTCCCTGTGCACGGGGCCCGGCACTCCCGCCCGCCCCTGGCTGGCAAGGCAGGGCTCAGGGCTGCCGCGGTTCGGGGCGGCCACAGCTCACACCTCAGGGTTGCTGTGGTTCAGGACGGCTCGGGGCCACCCACGGCTCGGGACCATCCATGGCTCGGGGCGGTGTGGCGCTGCCCACTCCCTCTCTCCCTGTGCAGCTGCTGCTGGCTGGGGGCTGGGCAGTGCCGCTCAGCCCACGCGGCTGCCGGGGGCTGGGGGCTGGGGGCTGGCCGCTCCTGTCCCCCCTTGCAGCTTGGCACTCGCGTGGCACCGTCCCCCCTCGTGGCTGGGCTCACGGCTCGCACTTTTTTTTTTGCAGCGAGGAGCTGCACCGCGTGCAACAAAGTAAGGAATTCCTGTCAGGTGCTCAGTTTGCAAACATTTTTCACAGACTGGCGTAGCCTTTAAACAGCCCCAGGTGCCCTTCCCGTGCCGCAGGCCCCCACACTCCCGCCTGCCCCTGGCACCGGCTGGTGTGGCTCGCAGCTCCTGGCTACCACCGCGCGGCCGCGTGTCCCGGCTTCCCCTGCCCGGCGGCTGCAGCTGCCACGGGCCCAGGCACTCCCGCCCGGCGCTGGCTGGCGCGGCTTGGCTTCTTCCCCCTGTGCCCGGGCTGTGCCCGGCACCACCCGGCTTCTTGTTCCTCCCGCTCCGGGGCCGGGGCCGGTGGCAGCTCCGTCCCTCCCCACGCAGCTCCTGCCACCTGCGGCCGCCCGCTCCCATCCCCCCTCGCGACTCGGTGCTCCCGCGACACTGCCCCCCCATTGTGGCTTGCACTTCTGGGTTGGCAAGTTTCGCAATTTTGTACATTATATAAGGCGCACCGGACTATAAGGTGCACTTCCGGGTTCGGGGGAAAATTTTAGTCATAAGGGTGTGCCTTATGGTCCTGAAATTACTGTAAATTATATTCTTGGGCATGTGCATGTGCCTTACCTTTTAACAACCATGCTTCAGTAGTATTTTTTTTTGCTTATACTGTCACGGAGTTATGAAATGCTGTTTTTACTGTGCACTTATTTCTGCAAACTAAAATGGGGAAGGATAGCTTTGAATAAGAGAAACTGGGAGGTGAGCCCACAATGAAAGGGTAGGTGAATGCACTGGACACTAAGGTAGGACCTGTAGATGCAAGGTTGCAACTTTCAAATCTGTGGTGATTCATCAGGCTGAGTGAAGCAGGATTCAAATTATTACTAAGTTTCAGCTCTTATAAAAATAATTCCCCACTAAAATCAGTAGAAGAGTGAGATGCCTAGCACCTTGGAAAAGGATTTTTATTTCTCTGCTTGGATTATTCTAACATTTTGCTGTCAACAATTGCATAGCACAAAACCTCAAAGATGCTGTTCTCCCTTGGTTCCTTTTTGTCAATTTCCATCCAGGAGGCCTAAGTTTAGATAATAATGTGCTAGTAAGTTTTTTATGTTGTTTCAGTTAAATGCAACTGATAATTCTGCTGCTGATGTTCTGGTACTTCTAATAATTCAACTGCAGTTACAGTTCCACTTAAAGGTCTTAATGTACACAAACTCTACTGGCCTATTTACAGTGAGGTAGAAACTTCCTTTCTCCTTATTTGTTTTTTGCATAAATACTTAGGTGTAGGAGAAAGAAACAAATGAGAAAGGTATGGTGAGTATTTTTTTACACTCTTTCTGCCACATAAATCTGGATTCTTTTCAAAAAACATATATACTCATATATGATCTGGTGACATTTATAACAAAAAAAAAGTTATATGAATTTTCCTGCTATGCTTATACAATCATAGAATCATTAAAGTTTGAAAAGACCTCTAAGTTCATCAAGTTCAACCATCAACCCAGCACCACTACCATGTTCACCACTAAACCATGTCCTCAAGTATCCACATGTTTTTTGAACACTTTCAGGGATAGTGACTCTGCCACTTACCTGGGCAGCCTTTTCCAAAGTTTTACAACCCTTTCAATGAAAAAATTTTTCCTAATATCTAATCTAAACCTCTCCTGGCACAACTTGAGGTCATTTCCTCTTGTCCTATCCCTTGTTACTTGAGAGAAGAGATCAACTCCCACCTCGCTACAGCCTCCTTTCAGATAGTCATAGAGAGCAATAAGGTCTTCCCTGAGCCTCCTTTTCTCCTGGCCAAGCATCCCCAGCCCTCTCAGCCGCTCCTCATAAGACTTGTGCTCCAGCCCCTTCGCCAGCTACATTACCCTTCTCTGGACACACTCCAGCACCTTAATGTCTTTCTTGTAGTGAGGGGCCCAAAACTGAACACAGGATTCGAGATACGGCCTCACCAGTGCCGAGTACAGAGGGACGATTGCTTCCCTGGTCCTGCTTCCTGCACTATTTCTGATACAAGCCAAGATGCTGCTGGCCATCTTGGCCACCTGGGTGCATGCTGGCTCACCACAGGGCCTTTTCTGCTGGGTAGCTTTCTAGCCACTCTTCTCCAAGCCTGTAGCACTGCAGGAGGTTGTTGTGGACCCAAGTGCAGGATCTGCTTGACCTTGTTGAATCTCATATATTTGGCCTCAGCCCATCAATCCAGCCTACCCAGATCCCTCTGTAGACCCTACACTCCAGCAGATCAACACTCTCACCCAACTTGGTGTCATCTGCAAACTTGCTTAGGATACATTCAATCCCCTCACCCAGATCATCAATAAAGATATTAAACACTACTCACTACTGAGCCCCAGGGAACACCACTAATGACCAGCGACCAGCTCAATGTAACTCCATTCACCACTGTCCTGGTTTAGGGCAAATTTGGGAGGAAACTCCAAAGGGGTCCCTCTAGAAAGCAGATTCAAGTGGCCCCTCCCCAACTGGTTCGGGAAAAGATTTCCTTGGAGAAAAGCGGAAAAAACCTGTTTATTTATCAAGCAAAATATTCACAAGCACTAAAAAAAGAGAGTAATATTAAACAATAAAACCTCTTGCTGTTCTGAAAAGATGGCAAATTCAGAAAGTCCTTTTTGTGGGGTGTAGCTTGGCTCGCTCAATCTCTTATCAGTACCTCCTGCATTGGAAAATGCCATGTCCCCGCGGGCCACAGGTGTGAGCTCCCAGTGTTTTTCTGGGTTTTTAGTCCAGAGCAGGTTTGAACAGTTCCAAGAAAAAGAAAAAAACACAATCTGGGGAACTTCTCTGCCTCAGCTAGCTGCAAAAAACCTAACTAAAAGCAAAGGAGAGCTCTCTCCTGCTTCAGACAACACAGTCCATGAGAAGGAAAGATGAAGCTCTTATCTCTATATTTTGAATACAACCACCTCAGACATTCCACTCCTTCTAACCCCCTTCACTCTCAGATCTAGTTTTAAAGGTGCAAAACTTATTTCTGGGCTAAACAGACAAATGGGGATACAATTCAGCATCATAAAGTCACCCCAGGACAACCACCACTCTGGGCCTGGCCATCCAGGAAGTTTTTTACTCAGTGAAGAGTGTACCCATCTGCACCATGGGAAATCAGTTTCTCCAGGAGAATCCTGTGAGAAACAGTGTAAAAGGTTTTACTGAAGTCTAGGCAGACACAGCCTTTCCATCATTCACTAAGTGGGTCACCTTGTCGTAGAAGGAGGTCAGGTTTGTCAAACTGGACCTACCCTTCCTAAACCCATTGTGGTGGGTTTAGTGCTGGCCAAATAGCCAGTGCACCCACTAGAATTATTTACTTTCTCCTGTGAGATAAGATTAGAAGAGCAAAGAAGGCTCAAACTTTAAAGGGTATAAAGAAACACTTTATTAATAGAAACTAAAATAAAATTTTAAAAAGAATCAGAATAAAACCTTCAGGACACTTCTCCCCCCTACACCCTCTTTTCTTTCCCACTGACAATGTACAGAGACAAATCAAACAGTTTACCATCTCTAAAATAGTCTTTCTCCAGTTCACTTAGGAAGAGGAGTCTCATCATGCTATGGAGACTTCTCCATAAGCAAACAGTTATCTTGTAGCTTTTAATTTTCATGAATAGCAGCCACCCAGAAATCTGCTATCACAAAGTAGCTCCCATTTTTACAGCCTTCCCACAGCTGCGTTTATGGGTCATGTCAATTTACGGGGTACTATTTTAAGGATTAACTGTTCAAAAGTAAAGGTTCTCTTCATCTATCTCTGAGATCATCTCTGGGAACAGAGGTCTTTTTCTTCTTCCCTGGGGGTGTTATAAATTTTAGAGCAAATTGGCAGTAGTCAATTAAAGATAATTTATTATAATTATAGCAAGGCAATAGCAAGTGAGAAATACAGCGCTGGAGCGAGACTGCGTAAGTGTTACAAAGAAACGCTTTTTGTGCTAGTCTCCACTAAAACTTAACCCCCCTTTAGTCTTTTTTATTGCCCCTCGTCTCTTGGAAACATTATTAGTAAACAAACTAAGTTTTGTTAGTAAAAAAAGCCTAAGTGGTTAAGGTTTCCTAAAACTTATACTTTGATGAACAAACTATGTTTTACCCTTACTACAGGGGCAAAGGGGTCTTCATCATTCTCTGTTCAAACTTCTCATGGGATCACAGCTACTTCAGCATCTGCTTGCTTTAGCATAGATGCCTTTGCTCATATCTACAATTTGAGCACTTCAACCACCCCATGCTTTTCAATGAGTTACAGGGAAAAAAGTCTGATGTATCAATCATATCTTCACCATAGCCTTACAAGAGAATTTCAGTTCAAGTCAAGGAATCTCCTCATCCCCTCCCATCTGGGACCTGATTCCTTCCTTACTGACCTTGATGCCTTCATGTTGTTTCTCTACATGTCTTTATTCTGTCCTTTTCTTTCACTTGAGAGAGGATGGAAGGTCATGTGATCTCTGCTGGGTGGTGGCTGGTGCTGTTTGCAGTGGAGAATTTTTTGGTGGCTGCACTGGGGGGGAGGTCAGGATCTTAGCAGCCAGTCTAGAACACAGCGGTAGCATCTATGAGTCCATGGCTCCCCCTCTCCCTGCCCAGCGATTTCTGGTGAAACTCAGCAGTTGCAGCATTCCAGTCGAGCCTTGGGCTGGTCTGGCCATGCTGGGGGGAGGGGGAAGCAGCCAAGATCTCTGCATCTGATGGCCTTCCCTCCCCCTGCCTAGCAATTGCTGGGGCCTGGCCTGAATGGGATGGGGCCTGCTCGGCCGGCCCTGCAGAGGGCCAGGCTGGCCTGTTACCTGTACTCAGGCAGAAGAAAAAAGAGATTCTTGGAGTTTTTTCATCTTAAAATGTGACTCTCACAAAGACGTGTCCATCTCTTCAATTGGCTTATTAGCATGCCTATTTTCAAAGCCAGCTAGCAATTGGTTTTGTCAGGCATAAAGGAAGCTGTTAGCAGCTTCTCTTAGAGCACCGCTTCCTTGTTCCTTGGCTGGGTTCATTCCCTCCTCAATAAAACTCAATACAAAACCAGCACACCCATTCTGGCTAGGCCTAATCCCCTGACTGTCTTGCACTTGTCGCATGATGGTACTCAGGATGATCTGCTCCATGACCTTCCCTGGCACCAAGGTCAGGCTGACAGGCCCGTAGCTCGCTGGATCCTCCTTCTGACCCTTTCTGTTTCCACTCTCAGCCCTGCCACCAGGCTGAGCAGATCATTCATCTCATTGCACCTCAAAGTGCTGTTGCCTCTACTGCCATCCAATACCAGTGACTTTTGTGCTCAGATGTTACTCAAGTTTTGGTCGGGCTTTTTATTGTACTAGAGCTTTTAAGCCATGTTGTTTAATACCTTTGTTATACAGAGAAAATGAACATCACATTAGTATAGTTTATATTTATCTGCATTATTGGCATATTTTATAGTTTTAATATTGTTCTGGTTTAACCCCAGACAGTAACTAAGTACCATGCTGTTGCTTGCTCCGTCCTCCTCATACCCCTCAGAAAAAAATGTAAACTTTGTGGGTTGAGATAAGAATAGATTAATAATTAAAACAAAATAAAATATAATAATAACAACAACAACAATAATTATAATGAAAAAAAGAGAGGAATAAAACTCAAGAAAAACAAGTGATGCAAAATACAATTTCTCACCACCCACTAATCAAAGCCCAGCCAGTCCCCGAGCATCAATCAGTCCCTCCTGGCCAACTCCCCTGTGAGAGACTGGAAAGACTGATGTCTCAAAACATTTTGGGGTGTGTGTTTGATGGGAAAGGGGCAGGTCAGGCTTTGCCCTGGTGAGGCAATGCACTGCCCCACACCCCCCACCCCTAGAGCCTGTATCCCAGCACCACAGTGGCTGCCAATCACTGGCACACCAGAGGCAATGTTCCACACCCTATCTCTGGAGCCCCTAACCCAGCTCCTAAGTGGCCAAATGACTGGAAGTTCCACCTGGGGGAAGGGCCCAGGAAGGCCAAGGGGTATTTAAGGCTGAACATGGAGCTAGCATGTCTTGATCCTACCTCCTCTTGGAATTTCTGTCTGAACACCACAGGAACACAGGAGTTGGTAACTATGTCTGTTATTTTCTATATCTTTTCTGTTTCTTACTCTTCCTTCTGCTGATTTCCTCTTCTCAGAATTTTTGAGTAAGTTAAAATCAAATGGGCTTGGAGTTTGCTAAGTTGAATGGGCAAAGTTAATGCTTTGGGAAGTGTTTCATATTGACTGAATGCTGCTCTAAACCTTTTGCCAAAGTTCTTTAATTTTCTTCAGCTGCCAGTAAAGTTTTTGTTTGTTTGTTTTGACCTCTTGAGAACATCTTGTTAGTATTTCTCCTATGCCTCTAACTCAGAGTACACAAACAACCACAAGCCCTTTTAAAAGTCTTGTTGAGCAAGGTTTTTTGGGATTTTGCATCCTCCCAGTTTATATACTGAGCATACGTTCCATGGTATGGAATATCCCTTTTGACCAGTTCAGGTCACCTGTTCTGGCTATGCTCCCTTCCAGCTTCTTGTGCATCTCCTTCCTGGCAGAGCATGAGACACTGAAATGTGTTTGACTCAGGGCAAGCACTGCTCAGCAACAACCAAAACATCAGTGTGTTATCAGCATTAGTCTCATACTGAATCCTAAACACAGCACTGTAGCAGCTACTCAGAAGAAAATTACCTCTCCCAGCAGAAACCAGGACAAATGTTCAGTCATAGCTTAACTTAATAGGTACTTGCAACCATGTCAATCAGTAAAATTAAGATCGCTAAAACTTTATTATATAAAAAAGTTTACTGGAATGTTATTGGCACAGTAGATTCAAAAATATTTTTTCTTTTTGTTTCCTGCTGTTACTTTTAACATGCACCCTTAGCATGTGCTATGTTAAGGATACAGCCTATTTGTATATTTAAATGTGTTGTTTCAGACAGTAGATAGCACACATGTAAACGTGGAAAAAGGTACAGGCATCCTACAGTCAAACTGCATGCACAGCAGGGCAATCAGAAGTTGTAGAATTTGTGGGGGAAAAAAACATTCTGTTTATTCATTTTCAGATCCTCCCAAACATATGAACAAACCAGATTTTTCTACCACACATCTCTACTTCATGTTTGAGAATTTGCTATTACTCTACCAAGAAATGGAAAATTCAGCATGCTTTTTTACTGCTTTCCTACGTCCCTAGGTGCACGGTCTTTACCGCACTACTGGCGCTAGTTTTGAGAAAGCTCAGCAGGAGTTTTCAACAGGAGTGATGTCCAACAAAACCATACAAAGTGCTGCAGCCAACGCCGCATCAACAGCAGCAACCAGTGCAGCTCAGAATGTGTTCAAGGGTAACTAATTGTAGAGAAATATAATAAATCATGACAGTTCTCTTCCACTGTACTTTATTTTCCAGTCACTTATTATATTCCCTAAAAGCATATATCAGGATACACACAGAATACTTGTTTATTCTGCAGCAGTGCGTAGGTAAAATGGGAAATGTTTGTTTATTTTATAATAAATTTATTTTTGAAAGATAACCATTCTCTGTGCTTATTTAAAATGTGGCATTTTGGAATAATAAGCTTTCTTTATTTAGGAAGGATAAGAAATTTCAACAATTGGCTTGAGAATGAATTGTGGTATATAATGATCAAATAAATATATTAAGAATTTGGAAGTTTTTTGGGGGGTTCGCCTTGGTATTTATTTTTAATTTCAGGAAAGGACTTTGGCTCAATTTTTTTCTTTGTAAGAAATGTTTTCCCTACTTCTGCTATAAATGGGGTAGACTGAGAGATGTAGAAGGTTAGGTTTGGCTACGCTTTTGCAATTTCAGCAGCTGCTGGAGGACAAATACAAGTAGGACAGATATAAATTATTTTCTTGGGGTTTTTTTTAGGATAAGTTTTTTGAAATAAACCTGTAAGTTTGCATGAATACTGTTATCTGTACTTGTTTAAACAGTGTTTTGGTCCAGAATTTGCCTGCACAAAGTTATATCATTTGTTTGTATCTATTTTCATGCAGCATTCTCTACCTGTGAGAAATTACTATGGTGCAGAAACATTCTCTGTAATAGAATGTGCAATGCAGTGTATAGTTTAAGGAAGTTAAATGATGGTTTCAGTCACAAATCTAAATTATTATTTATTTGCTATTTTTAATTTCAGTATTCATGTCTTGGGGTAGTTATTTTGTTGGAAAAGAAACAAATATTGACCTCTAGAACACTAGTTTCATGCCACACTTCCCTCTTACATGCAGTGGTATTTTTGTTGTGTTTGGGATGTGTAGATTTGTATTTAACAGTGGTATGAAATTTCTAGCCTTATCAGTCACAAACTTTACTGCTTGTCCAAAAATCTAAATATGCAGTATTTCATTTTCTAAAATCAAGCTTTTTAAGCAATGGCATTTAACAGATAAATGCTTTCATTTTAATGTAACTCAGCTATTTCTGTGATTTCATTTAAGATGGGGGGGGGGTGAAACAGCTTTTCAACTTTTGAATTAGAAAAGTGAGAAATCTTCATCTTTCACAAAGCTAATTTTAGCTCATTGAACTGGAGGCCTAAGAGGTTAAATTGGTGCTGTGGAACTGAACAATCCATAATGATGCATGCTGTCAGAATATTCTATAATTGAATCAGATCTTTCTCAAAAGTGACATTTCTCTCCTTTGAAGGCTATTTGATATTCTTGGATTGCCTCATGAGTCTTATGCACAATACTTGGACTTTTTTTTTAACTCTGTTTTAGAAAATTAAAGCAGGAAGGGACCCCATCCCAGTACTTGTATAAGTAGATGCTGTAGATTAAATTACAGTAATTTCACGATTATAAGCCACACCTGATTATAAGTCGCACTTCTGAATGTCGGCAACATTTCGTTCTTTGTCCATATATAAGCCGCACTGGATTATAAGCAGCACTTTCGTTCGCAGCGAGGATCCATGTGCAACTTTCACAAAGTTGCCAATTAGTAACAGAATCGTGGGACCGTGGGGTTTACTGGCTTGGCTCGGGGCTGGGCGGGCTCAGTGTGGGGCAGCCCCGACACCATCGGGGCCGGGCAGGCACTGGCTCAGCTCGGGGCTGCTGCGGGCTCGCACTTCTGGGTTGGCAAATTTCTGAACTTCGTTCATATATTGGCTGCTTCGGAGTATAAGCTGCACTTCCACGTTCGGACCAAAATTTTAGTCAAAATGATGCAGCTTATAATAGTGAAATTACTGTAATTCAGATCTTAAGGTGTATTACCTTTAGTAAGAATGAGCATAAAATTCTGAGGCCCTCTGTTGTAATAAATCACCGAGACTCCATTTTCTTCATACAAGAAAAGCCAATTCTTCATTCGCACAACTCATTTTATGCAGTTTTTACAAACTTCATGCGCAACTTCAATTAGTTAATAGTTTTCTTACCAATTACTCTATTAGTTAGTAAAAATATTTTACTTGTCTATCAAATCTCTCTATTCTTGAATCGTTTACATATTTTCTTTACTAGTTTTCATGGGACAAATCCCTTGTTATTGCAGGTGCATGTTTTTCACCCTCAAAATAGGTTGTTGTGTTAACTGACTTCTCATTCTCAAAATAGCTTCACATAGGAACTTGCAAATTGCTTGTTACCTTACATAAAAGTAGCAGGACCTAATACATACAAGATTTTTCTTTTATAATTTCTTTAAGTGTCTGCGACACCCCTCCATGTTCTGAATGTAAACAGACTTTGATAGATTACAGTAATTTCATGCATATAAGGCGCACTCTTTTCACTAAAATTTTGGTTTGAACCCGGAAGTGCGCCTTATACTCTGGAGCGCCTTATATAGGGACAAAGTTCGGAAATTTGCCAACCCAGAATTGTGAGCTGCTGGCCGAACCACGCAGGGCCCCGAGCCCTGCAAACCTCCTGGTTTGGCGGACAGGTGTCTGCTAAGAAAGGCAAGAGCCTTTCTTTGAAATGGAGAATGTAAACCCTCTCCCTCCAAATTATTATAATTTTGAAATCAAGGGGCTCTCAGGCAAAGATATGGGAATTAGTAATAACAGTTCTTTACTAGGGAAATTAAAATAGAAATACAGTACTACGAAGAAACAAACTCCAAACCCTGACAAAGTCAGAGTACAAC
>PYHW01009385.1:105703-118075 GCA_013186435.1 Turdus rufiventris
GAGGTGCCTTTTACCTTAGTTAAGACATTTCAACCAGATTCGTTCAGCTATGTCCCTTCTCTATTAGCCAGCTTTGAACCACACTCTCAACATGTGGAAAAAAGTATTTGCGACTGGACTTTATATTTGGGTTTAGATTGTTGAACCCCCAACTGCCCTCTCTATGATTGTTTCAAATATCGAGGCAGATGGAATCAAACGCATGTTAAGCTCACTAATGGTAGCTGGGTAAGGTGTTCCTACCATAATTACTGAAGAGATTTTGAAGGCTGTAAAGCAGTGGGGAGGGACAGGTTTTTTGACCATTTATTTTTAAACTGCCCCTGAGATAATTCCATAAGTAAAATCCATGTTTTCCATGCCTATCAGTGGAAGTGGCAACACCACAACAGAATTTGAATGCTTTTTAATAATTTCTGGTCCAGATCTAACAAAACAGATCTGGGATGTAACTGCGGGTGGAAACCTCATGTGGGAGCTTGGAAATGTAAATATTGTGATTCTTATGATAGGACAACTATTGTTGGAGGACCATTAGGCCCAGGAAGCAAGCTGTATTTTGACCTACCAAATGATGATGAAAATGGAAAAGCCCTTTTGCCAATGGAACCTGGGATTTGAAAGGGCATTATTGGATTTGTGATGAACATGCTTATTGCAGGTTACCTCCAAACTGATCAGGGATATATTATACAGGGTACATTACACAATTTTTCTTTTCTTACTACCACAAGATCAGGAAAATCTGTTAGGAATCAAAGTATATGATCTATTAGCAGAAGTTAGTGAAAAATTAAATGACTCAAATATGCAAATAGATGACAAGAGAAAAGCAGTAAAACAGATAACAAAAAAAACCCCAAAACAAAACAAAAAAAAAGCAAGCTCATTGTCCTGCTTTGGAGGACAGGTGTCTGCTAAGAAAGGCAGGAGCCTCTGAAACTGAGAATGTAGACCCCCTCCCTCCAAATTATTATAATTTTGAAATTAAGGGGCTCTCAGGCAAAGATATGGGAAATAGGAATAACAGTTCTTTACTAGAAAAACTAAAATAGAAATACAGTATTACAAAGAACAAACCTAAAACACTGACAGAATCCGAATACAACCTGTCAGTCAGTCAGTCAGGGTGTTGATAGCAGTCCGATTAAATGGTGGCTGCAGTCCTCCTTTTCCCCTCCAGGTGAAAGCAAACTGAGGCCTGCACTCTGCTGCCAGAGGAATGGAGAAAAATGCATTGGCAATGTCAATGGTGGTGTACCACTTTGCTCCCTTGGACTCTAGCTCATACTGGAATTCCAGCATGTCTGGCATGGCAGCACTCAGCAGTGGAGTCACTTCATTCAATGCATGATAGTCCACAGTCAATCTCCATTCTCCATCAGACTTGCGCACGGGCCAGATGGGGCTGTTGAAGGGTGAGCGGGTTTTGCTGACCACCCCTTGGCTCTCCAGCTCACGGATCATCTTGTGGATGGGGATCACGGCATCTCAATTCGTCCAGTACTGCCGGCAGTGAACTGTCGAGGTGGCAATTGGTACCTGTGGCTCTTCCACCTTCAGGATTCCTACTGCAGATGGGTTTTCTGACAGTCCAGGCAAGGTGTTCAACTGCTTAATGCTTTCTGCCACTACAGCAGCTATTCCAAAAGCCCACTTGAGTCCCTTGGGGTCTTTGTAATAGCAGTTTCAGAGGAAGTTTATGCCTAGAATACATGGAGCCTCTGGGCCAGTCACAATTGGATGTTTCTGCCATTCATTCCTAGTCAGGCTCACCTCAGCCTCCAGTAGAGTCCATTCCTATGATCCCCCTGTTACCCCAGCAATAGAAACAGATTCTTCTCCCACATGTCCTGATGGTATTAGGGTGCATTGTGAGCCAGTATCAACTAATGCCTCATGTTTCTGTGGCTTTGATGTGCCAGGCCATCGGATCTACACTGTCCAATACACCCTGTTTTCCTGTGCCTCTCCCTGGCTAGAGGCAGGGCCCCTCTAGCCCTGGTTATTATTTCCTTCCTGGGCATACATAGTAGAGGTTCCTTCAAGGGGGTCTGACAGATTATTTTCCCTTCTGTAATACCTTGCACCTTGGTTATGGGAGGTTGAGGCTACCTTCACTTTAGTAGAACTCCCTTGGTTAGTGCTTCCCTCCCTGAGTTGATGCACCCATGCTGCCAGGACAGAAGTGGGTTTCCCATCCCATTTTCCCATGTCTTCTCCATGGTCACACAGAAAAAAACACAGGTCAGCTTGTGGGGTGTACCCTCTTTCCCTAGCTGGGGGGTGCTGGGCTCTAAATTTGGGGCCTGTGACCTGCATTGGTGCTGCACTGGTCTTCCTCATCTCCTCCCTCACCTTCCTCATCTCCTCTTGGAGGCTCTTGACCACAGCAGAGACATGAGCCTGTATTGGGCCATTGATCATACTCAACATTTCTGAGCTTGTTTGCAACAGAACCCATTGTACCTTGGTTGTTATTAGCATTAATTATTGCAATAAAAGTGGTATATTGAGATGGCCCTAGCTTTTCCAGATTCTACATCTGCCCTGTGCACCTGACTTTGTCGGGGTCATTATTATGCTGTCTGCCCCTCCCAAAGAGTACCTCCAGTACTGCCACCTCTCTCAGCTGTTGGATCCCTTCCTCAACAGTCTTTCAGTGCATTGTATGGTGGTGCTCTTGCATTCTCTCTGTGGACAAACCTCTCTCTCACACTCATTAAAAGCTGCTCCCAGAGGGTAAGGGGGCCTGGCTCCCTTACGAATACCTGATCCACACCAGAGTCCTGGGTCAAGGACCCCAAATTCCTTGCCTCAGCACCATCCAGTTGCACACCTGTACCCATAAGGTTCTAGACCCGAAGTAACCAAGTTGTAAAAGCCTTACGGCCCCGTCGTACAATGTCTTTTTGCAGATTACGGAGACTTTTGTACGACAGGGACTCGGTGATGATTTCAACCTCTGTCTCTCCTGCTGGTTGAGAGGGCCCTCCTTTCTCATCCTTATTATTTATGTGCTTTGTTTTCATTTTAGATTTCTTAGTTTCCACAGGGGCGACTGCTGCTGGCTGTGACTGCCCCTGCGGTTCAGCTGGAACCTGGACAGATGTAACGTGTACAGCTTCCACTGCAGCAACAGACTCTCCCTCTTTAAGGCAGGGGAAGGGTTTCTCACCAGCTGGGGAAAGGTACTCCTTCAGCATCTGGCCTATCTTCTCCTCCATTACCCCCATCCAATTTGGGTGGTTTATTTTTGAGGTGGGCTCTGGGGCAGCATTCCTAGTCTCTAGGGCAGTGTTAGCCTCTGCAGGAGCATCTCTATTTCCTGGGGTAGGTATCAGAGTGGTTATCCAATCTAATATCCCCTTATCTCTGAATGTTAAATAGAACCGGCATATCAGCAACACCAGCCACTCTATGATATCAGTAGCATTTAGAGTAGATTTGAACTTTTTAAAAACTGGTGGGGTAGACCCAAAAAAATTGGTGAAGGGTTGGGAGAAAATTTTCCCTGGTGTCATTCCCTCACAGTAGGTACCATTATTAAAGTTACTCCAAAAACGTACAGTTAGTGTGTGATAGCCCTGAACCTATGTATCTGCCTTCCAAAGGAAGGCAAAAATCCATTAATTCCTCACCTTATTAACCCATAAAGAAAACTGGATAACAGTCACAGTAGCCTTAGCTATAGGGCCCATGTTTAGATAAGGGCCTGCAAATGGGAGAAATATAGCTACGATCATGTGCCACCCAAACCAGGGTAAGCTAGACCACATGGTGCCACTCAACAAGGTTTCTATATCCAGCACACAATAATTAGGTTACTCAAGAACTGTTATTCCTTTTATCTCTCGATGCCCTTGAGCCCCATGTTGGGTGCCAAAATCTGTCCTGGTTTGGAGGACAGGTGTCTGCTAAGAAAGGCAGAAGACTCTCTTTGAAATGGAAAATGTAAATCCCCTCCCTCAAAATTATTATAATTTTGAAATTAAGGGGCTCTCAGGCAAAGATATGGGAAATAGGAATAACAGTTCTTTACTAGGAAAACTGAAATACAGTATTACAAAGAACAAACCCAAACCACTGACAGAGTCAGAATACAACCTGACACACCATCAGTCAGTCAGGGTCTTGGTAGCAGTCTGATTAAATGGTGGCTGCAGTCTTCCTGGAGTGACAGATGTGAGTCTGTTGAAGCACTGGTCCTGTAGAAGGATGCAGTTTTCCTCCAAAGGTCCAGTGATTATGTGGAAAAGTCCAGTTTTCCTGTGGAATCCAGTGGAAAGAAGGCTGCTTTGGTGTTCAAAATCTGTTTTTATCTAGGTAGGAAAACCTTGGCTCCTCCCCCCTGGCTTGAGCATTTTCTAATGGGATGATGTAATTTTATCAGTCATACAGTGGTACTTAATGGCCCATTAGCAGATGATATCTTCCTGGAGGAAGGATGGGTTGTGGAAAAGAGAAAGATGACTTCCCCATCTGTTTTTAACAGATGGCCCATTAGCAGATAATATGATAGAATACACATTTCTGGTCACATCCTGTATTGCAACCCAAGACACTCATGTACCAGTCCAAACATGGAATGCATGAGAAAAGATGAATGTTTTCATGGACTATGGGTTAAACCAAAGCTGTTTTCCCTCTTATGTGCTATAGCAACTCTAATCTTTTTACCATGCATGGTACCTTGTCTAGTGCAGCTCATTCAGCATGCTATCAAGGGTATGCAAGTAGTAGCCATGCCTACTGATCCAGAAATGTCTACAAAAGGACAGAAAATGAGGTCACTGCAAATAATCACAAAAAAAAAAAAAAAAAAGTCCAGGAAGAAAAAAAAAAGACAATTATTTAGAATATAAGAAGAGGGGGGGATTGAAAGGAATGAGAGGGATGTGTCTTTACAAACTGTGGGCCTGCTGGAGATAAAGCCAGATACTGATAGGTGAAAAGCAATGAGGGGGAACCACAAATTCCATAGCAATTCCACTAATTGACATAGGCCGCTGCTCACTCAAGGCCATACTAAATTCCTGGACTTGGGGGAAAAATAACAGAGATACAAAGAAAAAGGGAGGGAGGCACATTAGAAGGAGGTCTTAATTATTAGGTGATTTGGGAAGTCTGTACCTCTCAAGTACCTCAATCAGTGGAGAAAGAGAGAGGAAAATTAGGCTGGAAAATTAGGATAAAAAGGAGGCTGCATCCTCCAGAAATTTGAGTGACCCCATTAGAAATGCCCCACCGCCTCTTCCTTTATTTGTATAAAGTTACGGGACTCCTCTGTCTCCTTTCTGGACATAAATCTCTGACATCATAGATTAATTTTCCTGACAAAGATAATTGGCAATCTGAATGAGCTTTAACTTCTGACATAAACGACTCCTGCCAAAATCCTGGAGAGCAGAAAATAAAGGCCACTTTTTAAAAGAAGTAAAGTCTAAAAAACCCAGAGCTCCTAGTTCAAACTGTTCCTTTGACCAGTGAGAGGTACTGAACCATGATTCTGAACGTTCACCCTGTTCCTAAACCCATCCCACCAGGGCCCAAGCTGCTTCCTAGCGTGCTAAGTCTTTGTCTCCCAGCGGCCTGACAGAGAACTAAGGTGGGGCTGCCTGTTCCCGCAGATGCCCTTCCCGGTCGGGCTCCGCCGGCGCATCAACACTCCACGGAGCGACCCCAGGAACAGCTGCGGCCTTCCCTCAGAGCCGTCCGCGGAGCAGCCAGCAACAGCGACGAAGTAGTGCAGGGAAGACCCCTCATGAAGACACACTATACACCACCTCCCCTCAGCGCAGCTTTGAAGAAGTTTAAACAGCCCCTCCGCTGTGCAGGCGTTTGGGGGGAAGAGCAAAGCCCCGGTCATACGCTTGCCAGGGTAGGCGGAAAAGCTGGTGAGGAGTGAAGTGCGCGGAAGAGGAGTGTGCTATGTGATGTCACGTGATATCGCGTGGTGCGTGGGGAAGGAGGGGGAGCCAGGCAAGTGGTCACGTGACGGTGGTGAGTGCCTCTGCTGCTTTGTGAGCGCATTGGGCAGGTATCGCGTAGGGGGCCGGGGCTGCTTCTTGCGGGGAGGGGGGGTGGATGGACGCGAATGCGCGCGCGCCTGTCCACCTTCTTCACTGCTTGCCCCGTGCGCGCGGTGGCTGCGGTGGACTCGCGCGCCCAAGGCAGACCTGGTGTCCCTTCCCATCTTAACGCTCCGGGGGCGGCTGTTGGACCCTCCGCGGTCTGAGGCTCTGGGACAGGCCGGTCGCCTAGGGTCGGTTCCTCATTCTGGTGTGAGCTTTTGTCCGGTGACGGGTGTCTGCTGGGACCGCCCCTCGTCGCCGGGCCTGCTGCCCCTTCCCAGCTGCGGGGGGAATGAGGGTGGTAGCGTGAGGGGAGGTGGCTCTGCCCTACTTATGCTGGCGGCCGTCCGAGGGAAGCTTCGCTCAGCTCTAGATTGCCACCTTTTCCCCTTCCCCCCATTCCCTCAGGGGCGCGGTTAGGGGCCGTTGAGTAGGCCGCGGTTGCCGGTAGCTTCTGCCCCAGTCTAGGTTCGTGTGGGGAGCGGAAGGCTACTTGGTGGGTGTCGGGAGAGGTGGATTAATTTTCTGCGCTTTTCTATTCTGGAGAGGAGGTCTTGCACCCCCTTCTCCTCGTTTCTCATCTAGTTACAGCTGAGGGGGAGTTCTCTCCTGAAGAATTTGTGCTTCTTGTTCATTGGGCTTGTGGGTGTGAAGAAAGGACGGGGGGGTGCAGTGGACCTTTTGGAAAATTGCATCTGGTGAAGGGAGGCGTCTTTGGGTCTTTCTAATCTCGAGTTGGGCTAAAGGAGGGCTGGCAGCATGGGAAGGGAACAAATGGGTGAATAACTGTGTGAATAACTATTGATTTGTACCTTGTGTAGGGTGTTACTTTCATGTTTTCTTTATCTCCTTCCCCAGCGCTCCCTCACTGGTGTGGTAGGGCAGCTGTGTCGAGGTCACAGCTACAGAATTCACTGACGGCAACACTAGGTTACTCGAGGACATGACAATGAATGAACTGTTATTTCTGTTAACCATTTCTACTTAGTCTTTCCTCACCCCTATGTGTGCTTGTTGAGAATTGCAAGTCAGTGCAGGGCTTTATTATTGGACTGGCTTTTTTTCATTTAAAAACAACAAAAAAGAAAGCTCTTCTGTGTCTGCTATTGTTGCTGAAGAAAATTATAGCAGAAAAGTGAGCTGGTATAAACCCTTCTGCAAGAAACTATGTAGAAAGGGACCTGATGCACCTTTGAGCTTGGTGCATGAACATGCAGAGCTCCCTTGGTTCCCTTCAAAGGAACATGTGGTCTAGTGGAACAGAAACTTTGGGTTTGGTGTGGAGCTATGTAAGGGGAAGTTCATGAGGGCCATCCTGCTTTGTTTCTAGCTACCGAGCAGTAATCTGTCTTTAGTAATCTCAATTTGAGTGAATACTGAATGCTTATAATACAGCAGCAGATCAAGGTGTGATAGTCTCTGGGGTAGTGGTGGTGCCTGATAAAATGGAGGGACTATTCTGGTGTGAGAGCAGCTATTTTCAAGAAGAGAAATTAGAACTAGATATGAGGGAAGGGGAAAGGAGGGGAAATAGCACTTGCCATTGAAACAGAGCCCTTCACAACAAATGGTAGCAATTCAGCCTTCTGAGGCTTTACTTTTTTAATATTTGCTAGGACCTTTTAGTAATTCCCTCACTATTGATACCTGGGCCTGATCTTTTTGTGGTGGTTTGATCTAACTTGTTTGAAGAATATATTTTTAACCTTACACTAGGTAACTTGAAAGCAAGCAAGGCTAAATTATTTCATAGCATTAATGATATTTGGGACTCCTGGAAGGTTACACTAAGAAACTGGATTAACTAGTGTAAATCAATTTTGTGGAAAATGAGGCAGCTGTGTTTATAACCTCAGCAATTTAAAGGAGGTAGGGAGGAGTGGGAATGGGGCAAGCTCTGTTCTAGTTGCAATTTTATCAGTATGTTGATTTTTTTTTTGAAAAGTGTTTATAGTAGTAAAAATAAAGGCATGGAAATTCAGAAATTTAGACTGTTTCACTTGCATTGTTTTGGCCAGTCCTCAAAAAACTGGTGCCATGAATTGCAAAATGATTTGACAATTGAGGAGGACTTTGGAGTTACAGACTCACCACTAAAATCTAAGGAAGCTAAAGGAAAACCCAACCAAAAAATCTTGTGTTATCAGGAGCATGTGTATTGCTTTTAGTCGCTTTTTTTGTGGTGGTCTGTTGTGTTTTGTTTTTTTTGTTTTGTTTTTGTTTTGTTTTGTTTTTCGAATTTTTAAGCTACCTTTATAGAAATTAGGAGCAGATTTTTGGTGTTTTACATTTCTTTCATGGATTTCTATGTGATGCATTCCTCATAGAATGCCATTTCTTGGTATGCTTTACATTTCTTGGTGTCCCCCTAGTGATACTGATTGTACCAGAATAGTATGCTGATTAATAGGGCTTGAGAAATTTATGCATCATGGACTGTTAATATACTGTTAATAATTGCCATTAATAGTACTCCCGATGATAGTAATATTTACTTGCAATTTCAGTGATGTTTAGTACCAGTACTTGAATAGGTACTTCATGAAAGACTAGGAATACAAGCTAATATATATTAATAATTTTTAAAATTTATCTTTGTCTCTTATTTGGTTACAGCACATGAGCAGGACTCTGAAGGCCTGTTTTTTGTGCCTGGCTTTGCAAAAGCCTCATATGATATTGGTAAAAGAGAAGCCGAGTGACTTGTCCTCTTTGTAAGACGACAGATTAAAGAAACTTAGTGTTGTATTCGTATCCTTCAAAATTATTGAATGGAAGGTGCTAGAGGAAATATGTGGTGTTATTCTGCCTGAGCTTTTTGTTGAATTTATAGAATTTATAGTTGTTTTTTGGTTTTTTTTCTAATACGGTCTGCTTGTTTGTAGCCCATTATGTCCTCTGCTTCTGAGACCTAGTTTTGACTTGTACTTTTTTTCATATAACTTTCCTAATCAGGTTATGCTCATTAAAGTGAGCACCAGGATAAAAGGTTGTGAAGTAGCTCCTTTACAATTGCCTCAGGTTCATATTTTGCAAAAATAATACAGAGGGTTTCTCTGTTTTGCTCTGACGTGAAAGTCCATACTCTTTAATTTTGGCCATCCAAATTGGGAGTTTGTTGGAACTACCCATCTACCTGGGGCTCCTGCAGGCTTTCAGGTGTGGTACCCTCAGCCCTTTTCTTCCCACTACTTTGCAATGCTGCAAAGAGTAAACAGTGGCTAAAGACAGATTAGCAGTGATACAGTCTGATGCTTAAGATCTCATGGCTTGCTCAGCTTGCTTTTACTATAGCATAATTATTTTGCTGAGCATATTGTTTTATTTATGTTCCCTCTAGACTAAAGCTTGTAAGATGGCTTACGTGAACAACTTTGCTCAGCTCCCTTGGAGTTGTTCTACTCACAGTTCTCTTGAATTTATGGTTTTTTGTTCAACTGTCTTTGTGAAAGCTGCAAGACACTGGCTTCTTTTGAAGGTAAAATTGCCAAGCTTTTTTCCCCTCCCTCCCTCCCCAGCTTCTTAAATCAGTCTTCCAATAGATGAGCTTGGAGGAGTTCTTAACCTGGATGTGTGTAACATTTTGCATTAAAAATGATGAAATGTTTTCCATATTGAGAGATTGTTGATCTTTCTCAAGACTTTAAGTTTGCTTAAAGTAATATTTATATTGTAAACTTTATGGTTGGGGTGGGGTTTTTTTTGCTTTATTGTACAGGAACCACTGGTTATTAGAGATCTGGAAAAGATGCAGATTTAGTGGAATTTGTGTTACAGGATCATTCACAATTTGAATCCAAAGTTAAATGAAGAAAGTGCAAACACTTTCTTAACCTCCAAATTTAAATTATTAGGTTGTACTTTTTTTAACCTGGTTTAATGGGGGGAAGGACCCATCTTAATCTGTTAGGCAGCCCTATGGTTGAAGGTGTAAAACTTAAATTCAATAGCCATGATCATATTCCTAAACATTTTTAATGGTTAGCTGTAGAGAGAGGAAGTTTTTCTGCAATTTTATTCTGTGTGGTATAGGCTTCATCTAGAACATTTCAGTTGTATTTCTTATGGCTAAAATACTGTTCTTGGAAGTAGGATGATGTTTTAAAGACCATATTGAGATTGCTTTTGAGCAAAGAAAATGAATTATTATTTGTAACTATAGTTGAGCAAAGAAAATAATTTGTTATTTTCAACTGTATTAAGTGTTTTGAGGATGATGGATATAATAATATAGAATGAAGCATATGGCTTCTGAAAACCCTTTTGTTTCCTCTATTTGGTTTCAAATGTTAACTGAATTGTGGTTTTGTATCATAAAACATTTGTGTCCATTGCCTCTGGTCCTGTCTCTGGGTACTGCTGAAAAGAGTGTGGCTGTTTTTGTACCTTCCCTTCAGGTGTTTATATGCTTTTGAGGCATCTTCCTCAAAGCTTTCTTCTTTAGGTTAAGCTACTTGATACAGTCAAGTCTGTAGTCTTTCAGACAAACTCAAGGCCATGTGCTCTAACATGCCTTTGAGAAGGAGGTGGATTAATGATTGAATTTAGTGTAGGGGTGGTGGTAACATTAATTCTTGACTCTTGATAGGCAGAGATGTAGATGAGTTTGGGATGTGTGTTTAAAGTGCTGTGAAAATGCAATAAGATGCATGTTTCAAATCCAAATAACTTCTATTATTGCAAATAACGAGTAATTGTCTTTGCTCTAGCTGAAATGAAGGCTATAATTTGGCAGTTCTGTAAGGAAAGAAACAGGTCAAGCATTTAATTGTCTGATATTGATAAAAGTGGCCAAGTAGTGTATGGTTCTATCTTGGAATTGTGTGGACTGTAAATGATGGTTTAATGTACATACAGCATGTACGATAATTTAGGCTGAGGTGCAATATGATCTCTAAGGCTGATACTTGTAATATTTTAATACTGTTGATGGAATTGAACACCACAGTTAGCAAAGCATATATTCCAGATGCAGTCTCAAAATTCTAAGGGTGAGGTGCTGCAATTAATGTAAATAACCCGAGATGTGAGGAGTACAAGTCCCTTTTCTTTCAAAATTAATAACTTGATCTTGCAGCAGAGTGCTTGGTCTTATAGATTGATGGTGAAACAGGTGACTCATCTTCTTGGCATGTTTTAGAAAACAGGCTTTCTACTTAGGCGTTTTAATGTTGCGTTGCACAGCATGTATAGTCAGCATACGTCTGTGGGGTCAAGGGCTGTTAGTTTAGTACAGCATGGTAATGAATGATCCTGTAGAATACAAAAATATACTTAAAAGGAGATGTAAGCTTTAAAAAAAAAGAGTTGTTAAATTCCTGTGAAAAATTTTCTTAATGGCCTGTCAGTAGGAAGGAAGTTTGTAAGAAAAATTATTTGCTAATTCAGATTTTTTAAACTTAAAGATTCTTTACACATTCTTAAGTTTTATTATAAGCTAGTCTGGTTTGTAAAGAAATGGTAGAGGAGAGCGTGAACCTCTTTGCAGAGATGGAAAATGCATGGCAGCCAAAAAACGTATAAGCCCAGACATGAAGAAAAAGGTCAAGATGGGGAGCTGGAACTGTGCCTGTGGGTCTAGGAGAAGTCTAAGGGTGGTTCACCCCCACTTCTGTTGTAAAGAAAATAAATACTGAATTAAATGCGATGAGAATTTTGGCAATTTGATATCATATGTAACTTGTCTCTTTGGTATCTTTAAAAAAAGCAAAATAAAATTTCTCTGTCACTTCCTAGTTAGTTTCTTAATCTTTATGTTAAACACACAAGAACAGCTTGGATGACTTTGATAAAATTGGGTGGATGGTACTTGATTTATCTGCTTCTTTCTAGTGTGTATTATGTTCGAAGTTGTAAAGATTGTTAAATCCTTCATCTATTTTGGATAGTTTGGTATCATTTTGGTGTAGATTGGATAGACTTGACCTCATGGAAAATTGTAGAGCAACATAACAAGAATAAGTGAATTTACATGTGACACCAAGTTGAGAAATTGTGATTGTGAGAAATATAATGCTCGACATAAAGTAGGAAAATCTGGGGGTCAAGGTGAGATTTAGTCTCAAAAGAAATTACAGTAATTTCACGATTATAAGCCGCACCATTTTGTCTAAAATGTTGGTCTGAACCCAAAGTGCGGCTTATAATCAGGTGCGGCTTATATATGGACAAAGAACAAAAAGTTGCTGTTTCAGTTTGGAGGAGAGGTGCCTGCTGAGAAAGGCAGGAGCTTCTCTTTGAAATTGAGAATGTAAACCCCCTCCCTCCAAATTATTATAATTTTGAAATCAAGGGGCTT
>PYHW01009385.1:118403-135323 GCA_013186435.1 Turdus rufiventris
GCTGGGTTGTGAAAAGATAAAGAACAATGGCTCATCAGCAGAACATCTCCTGCAGAGATAAGGATCACTGCCCCCACCCTCAACAGATAGTTATAGAACAGATACCTTTTATCACACCCTGTATTGTAAGGTGCGGCTTATATTCAGGTGCGGCTTATATATGGACAAAAGAACAAAACGTTGCCAACCCCCGGGACTGCGGCTTATAATCGTGAAATTACTGTAATAAAACCCACCTCGTTTAAAGCTAGAAAAAATCCTAACAATGGTTGTGACAACAGAAGTCCAGAGTGGGCAGATAAATAAAAATGATCTCTTACAGCTTTCAGTTCTTGGTACTGTTTCTGTGGTGACAGCTTACAGTTGTGCTGTATTAGATATGAGCTGAAACTTGATTTTAACAGAATAAACTGGGTTCTACCTGTGCTATGGATTGGACTTTGAATTGAATATACAACCAGGTCCCAAACATGAACTAAGACTCTTGTCATAATATTTTCTCCTAAACTCTGCGCAGCCATCCTTCACCTGTGTGTGACTTCAGGAAGGATATTTTCTGGTTGCAGAGGGTAATTATTTTCATCCCTGAAAAACCTGTTTTTTTTTTTTTCCTCAGCTAGAAAAACCTTTCCTTTTGTGAAGAACTAGTTAATGTTTTTTATAAGCCTCCTAGTTAATGCAGTGTATAATTATGTCTGAATATTCGTTCCAGGCTGTAGTTCTGCTAGCTGCTTCTTTGTTGGAAGTTGTAGACACTGTAGTGCCCTTTCACTGAATGCTACTAAGGAAACCCTAGGAGAGAAAATACCAAGGGCTTTACCTTTTCTCGTTTTCTTTGTTGAGAAACAGGTATGAAGAAATTTGCAGTAGTGATGGTTCTTCAACACTGAATGTAGCAGTGATGGAATAAACAGCAATTATACTGTGTATTGACTTGGCTAGTATTTTCTTTTCTCTCCTTCGGCTAGAAAATAAGAGAGCAGAGAGCAAAGGACTTGGAAATGGAGGTGTTCCTTTCCTCCTTTAGCAAGAGGAAGTAGTGTGTTCAGGGCTGTACAAGCACCAGGGCCCACCTATGAGCCACTGTGGTTTCTCTGTTTCCTGACCTGAGATACTAAGTCAGTTCAGGACAGCATATGGTGTGCTGAGTAAATGGAATACATTCTCTCTTCTACTTCGGTCATTTTTCACAGAATCAACTAGGATGAGAAAGACCTTTGAGATCATAGAGTCCAACCTATGACCTAACACCGCCTTGTCAACTAGACCATGGCACTAAGTGCCACATCCAGTCTTCTCTTAAACACCTCCAGGGATGGTAACTCCACCACCTCCCTGGGCAGCCCATTCCAATGCCCAGTCACTCTGTGAAGAACTTTTTCCTACTGTTCAGCTTAAACCTCCCCTGGTGCACCTTAAGACTGTGTCCTCTTGTTGTGTCGCTGGTCGCCTGGGAGAAGACAGACCCTCACCTGGCTACAACTTCCTTTAAGTGAGAATTTGCATAAGAAAAGCCTTTTCTATGACAGAGAACAAGAAATTCTGTTGGATATTTATTGGATGTAGCTGGCAGATTTTGATTAAAACAAGGATAATCATCAGCAGTATATACTAAAATATGAAACATCTATTAGGCAGAGACACTGGGATAATAGTAAAGATAGAAATTGTGAAATTAGAAAATTTTATTTTTTAAATACAGTAATTTCACGACTATAAGGCGCACCCTTTTGACTAAAATTTTGGCCCGAACCTGGAAGTGCACCTTATAGTCTGGTGCGCCTTATATAATGTACAAAGTTTGGAAATTTGCCAACCCGGAAGTGCAAGCTGCGAGCTGAGCCGGGACCCGCGGGAGCTGCGGCTGTGTGGGGGGAGCTGGGAACCGTGGGAGCCGCAGCCAACAGGCAGGGGGATGCCAGGGGGACGCTGTGCAGGCGCGGGCCGGGGAGAAGCCAGGGGGACAGGATGTGGTGCAGGTGCAGGCCAGGTAGAAGCCAGGGGGACGGGACGGGACGCTGCACAGGTGCGGGCCGGGGAGAAGCCAGGGGGATGGGATAGGACAGGACGCTGTGCAGGCACGGGCCAGGGAGAAGCCAGGGGGATGGGACGCTGCGCAGGCGCCAGCCGGGGAGAAGCCAGGGGGACAGGACGCTGTGCAGGCACGGGCCAGGGAGAAGCCAGGGGGATGAGATGGGACGCTGTGCAGGCACCACCCAGGGAGAAGCCAGGGGGACAGGACGTGGTGTAGGTGCGGGCCGGGTAGAAGCCAGGGGGACAGGACGGGACGCTGCACAGGTGCGGGCCGGGGAGAAGCCAGGGGGATGGGATAGGACGGGATGCTGTGCAGGCGCCAGCCGGGGAAAAGCCAGGGGGACAGGACGCTGTGCAGGCACGGGCCAGGGAGAAGCCAGGGGGACAGGACGCTGTGCAGGCACGGGCCAGGGAGAAGCCAGGGGGATGGGACGGGACGCTGCACAGGCGCGGGCCGGGGAGAAGCCAGGGGGATGGGATAGGACGGGACGCTGTGCAGGCACCGGCCGGGGAGAAGCCAGGGGGACAGGACGCTGTGCAGGCACGGGCCAGGGAGAAGCCAGGGGGACGGGATGGGATGCTGTGCAGGTGCCGGCCGGGGAGAAGTCAGGGGGATGGGATGGGACGCTGCGCAGGCGCCAGCAAGGGAGAAGCCAGGGGGATGGGATTGGACGCAGCGCAACCGCTGGCCAGGGGGACGCTGTGCAGCCACCAGATGGGGGGAAGCTGGGACCCACCACGGCTGCCGGGCGGGGGCCGCTGGGATGTGGCATGGCCGCGCAGTGGGAGCTGGGAGCCGCGAGCCATACCAGCCGGCGCCGGGGGCGAATGGGAGTGCTGGGGCCCGCCCGTGCACGGGGAGGGCGCCCGGGGCTGCGTTTAAAGGCTACGCCAATCTGTTAAAATGTTTCCAATTTGAACACATGCCAGTAAACCCGCAATGGCGTGATTCTGTTACTAATTCTTTACTTTGTTGTGCGCGGTGCAGATCTTCTCTGCAAAAAAAAAGTGTGCCTTATATTCCGGTGCGCCTTATATGATGTACCAAGTTGCGAAATTTGCCAACTCCTGGAGGTGCGCCTTATAGTCCGGTGTGCCTTATGGTCGTGAAATTACTGTAATTCTAATCATATTGCTTGACTTTTGTGATTAAAACTTGCTCTACTAGTAGAAAACATGCCCTATTCAGTCTCCTTCTACATCATGCTTTTGAGAGGGACTCTGGATGTATAACTAGCCTTTGCAATGATAGCGAACATTTATTTCTCTTACAAAACAACGCTGTCTTTATTTGCAACACCTATTTGTATATTTCTGTCTTCCTCTGTATAATATTTGTTTAGGAATAGTAATCCTTGAAATGAACTTTTTTTTTTTGCTGGTAGTGAAAAAGTATTGTTTTCTGTAGATTGGGGGTGTTCTTAGGTCATTATAGATTGAATTGACAGAATAACAATTTTGACTAATAACTCAGTGGGTTTTAAGAGTGTTCACTTGTTTATTCAGTATGCTTTGCTAACACAAGTGGAAGTGTATATGCTAGTTTATATGTTTGTGTTGGTACTCTGGCATGAGAAACAGCCCTCACTTTTAGAATTTCAAGGGTTTATTAAACCTTAAAACTAAAACAAAAGACTAAATAAGGTGAAAGAGCAGCACTGGGTGTCCCTGTGACTAGCAGCCATGTGCTTGTTTACAAAATGGATGCACTGCTTTTTATAACCTTAGCCCCTCCCAAAGTCTTGTCATTCAGTTATTTCTCTGCTGTCCATTGGTGGATATTACTTTCTTATATCTTGATTGGAGGTCAGGTGTCATTATGCTGCACCTCCTAGTAACAAGCCAGCCCTCCCCAAATGCCCCAGTTACCAAGGCTATTACAAAGGGGAGGGGAAAGAGGACTATGGGAGGATATATTACAATAATGTTGCTGCAGGGGGGTTTTCCCCTTTGTGACAACTTCTCTGGCTTGACGAGGTCAGAGCGTGGCGTGGCTTTATAATAAACTGGATGGGTACAGTGGTATGCCTGAGAAATTCTTTAATCTATCCCTGACTATGCGGTCCAAGAGGCAGCATCCAAAGACTAGGGGGAGGGGTTGGTTTAACAATACATAGGGATACCTGAGGGCAAAAGGTCGAATTACGAATGAGAACTAGGAACATGTTTGGGCATGCCCTTACATATCTCCACAAGTTTCACAGTTTCAGGCTAAAGCCTCTCACCTCTGCAAGGCAGGGACTTCACCTTATGTTTAAGGCCTTGCTTTGTAACAGCCTGCCTCCCAGGGTCTTAGATTTATGCCCTCTGTGTAGGGAACCTGGGCTAATCCCCAGTCCATCTTAGCTAAATTGACTACCACACAATAACATAATTATACATCCACAAAACTTAAAATATACACAATAGTCAGCCTTTAATTGTGAGAGCCAACCATCGTATTATAGTAATTTCACGACTATAAGGCGCACCCTTTTGACTAAAATTTCCCCCCGAAGCCGGAAGTGTGCCTTATAGTCCGGTGCGCCTTATCTGATGTACAAAGTTGCGACATTTGCCACCCTGGAAGCGTGAGCCGCAATGGGGGGGCGGTGCCGTGGGAGCGCCGAGCCGCGAGGGGGGGGCGGGAGCGGGCGGCCACGGCCGGCAGGAGCCGTGCGGTCAGGGAGGGAGCTGCCGCCGGCCCCGGCTCAGGGGGATAAAGGAGCCGCCAGGCACGGGGGGAGCGAAGCGCCGCCGGGTGCCTCTGGCCGCGGGGGGAGCAAAGTGCCGCCAGGCGCCGCTGGCCGCGGGGGGAGCGAAGCGCCGCCGGCCGCGAGAGGAGCAAAGTACCGCCAGGTGCGGGGGGAGCGAAGAGCCGCTGGGCGCCGCCGGGCGCGAGGGGAGCAGCGGTGGCGCAGCCCCTATGGCTGCAGGAAAGGGGTGAGGAGCGGCGGCACCGCTGAGCTGAGCAGGGGACGGGCGGCCTCGTGGCTGCGCTGAGCCGCGCCAGCCGGCACCGGGGTGGGTGGGAGTGCCAGGGCCCATTGCACGGGGAGGGCGCCTGGGGCTGCCTTTGAAAGCCTATGTTGATCTGTGAAAAATGTTTCCAAATTGTGCACCTGCCAGTAAACTCCATGATCCACGGGTTTCTGTTACTAATTCGTTAGTTTGTTGAGCACGGCACGGATCTTCGCGGCAAAAAAAAAAAAATTGCGCCTCATAGTCCGGTGCACCTTATATGATCTACAAAGTTGCGAATTTTGCTGACTCCCGAGGGGTGCGCCTTATAGTCTGGTGTGCCTTATGGTTGTGAAATTACTGTACTCATTGTACGGGTTTGAAAGCAAAACCAGTGAGAGACTCCAAGTCAGAAATACAATTTAATAAAAAAAAAATTAAAAAATGCATGTAATAGTACAAAAGAAAACCACCGACAGAGTCAGAATACAACTTGACAACCCACCAGTTATGGTGGTGGTAGTAGTCCAGGTGAAGTGGTCTTGTTGAAGTAGTGATCCCGTAGAAAGTTCTGGTAGCTTTTGTCCTCTGGAAACCAGTGGGTAAGGGCTGATTGTTCTGTCCTAAACCCCAGATTATCTCCAGGTGGGGATGCTTGGCTCCTCCCCCCTGGACAGAGCATCTCACAATTGGCTGATGTCATTCTATGAGTCATGTGGTGGGTCCTTGATTGCCCATTAAACAGAAATGGCTCCGGGAGGGAGTTACCTATGAGTCATGCAATGCATTGATGTGCCTATTAATAGGAGATAGTCCGGGGGAAGGAGGCAAGGAAAACACTGCCCCTCCTGGTTTCGACAGTTCATGAAGATGGTGATAGAATACATACTTTTGGGCACATCTTTACATTGTAACTTAGGACATAATCCACCCCTTATTCTATTACCATCTACATCATACCCAAACTAATACTCTCTGACAGATATATATATAATACAGAATGAAACCTTACACACAGTTCTTAATTAAAATTAGGTCTCCTTGTGGTACACAATGGGTTTTCTTTCTGTATTACTCACTAAGTGTAACTAGGTCCTTGAGTAAAAACAATCTCACAAATGGGTTTGCCTTTGTCTGTGGTGGGATTAATTCAAACAGTCTTTCTTAAAATACCTTTCATGTGTACCACCGGGACTTCGTCTTCATTCACTGTGTGCAGGGGTTAAGACTTGGCAGGACTAGCTCGATTGATGAATTCTTGGGTGTTGACCATCCAGGTGGTTTTTGTTAAGTTTATTTTTCAATTTTTAAAGGTTCTCCTGTGAAATGCCTTTAGGGTAGTCTTAAGGAGTTCATCATACCGTTAAACTTTCCTGGCAGCTGGTGTATGATAAGGGAAATGATATATCCATTCAATGCTATGTTCTCTGGCCCAGGTGTTTATAAGGCCGTTCTTAAAATGGGTTTTGTTGTTTGACTTAATTTTTAAGGGGTGCCATGTTTCTACAGGACTTGGTTTAGGTCTAAGATGGTGTTTTGGGTGGTAGCATGAGGCACAGGGTAGGTTTCCAACCATCTTGTGGGTGCTTCCACTGTGGTCAGCATGTAGTGCTTGCCTTCGTGGGTTTGGGGAAGGATGATGTAGTCATTTTGTCAGGCTTCCCCATACTTGTATCTTAACCATCGTTCACTGTACCACAGAGGCTTTACCCGCTAGGCCTGTTTGATTGTAGCGCAGGTTTCGCAGTTGTGGATGATCTGTGAGATGTTGTCTATAGTAAGGTCCACCCCTTGGTTGTGGGTTTATCGATATGTAGTATTTCTCCCCTGATCACCAGAAGGATTACGGGCTCAATAAGCTAGGAATAATTCTCCTTTGTGTTGTCAGTTTAGATTTACCTGTGATATTTTCACCTTGGCAGTTCGGTCTACTTGTTCCTTGTTGCGATGGTCTTTATTAGTCCGACTTTTGGGTACATGTGTATCCATGTGCCAAACTTTCACGGTCAGCTTTTTTACTAAGGCAGCAATGTCCTGTCATATCTCAGCAACCCAGATGGGTTTCCCTCTGTGATGTTAGTTGGCCTTTTTCCAGCGATCCAGCCATCCCCACAGAGCATTAGCTACCATTCATGAGTCGGTGTAGAGGTAGAGGCTCGGCTACTTTTCTCGTTCGGTAATATCCAAAGCCAGCTGGAGGATTTTAAACTCAGTGACCTGACTTGATTCACCTTGTCCCTCGGCAGTTTGTGTAACTCGTCATCTGGGGTTTCATACTGCAGCTTTCCATTTCCAGTTAGCACCTACAATTTGGCAGGAACCATCAGTGAAGAGGGCATATAGTCTTTTAGTCTCCAGTAGCTCGTTATATGGTGGGGCTTCCTTGGCACGTGTCACTTGTTTCTTCAGAAGATAATCCAAAAGTTTCACCTTCAGACCAGTTTGTTATAATTTCCAGAATCACAGGGCGATTTGGATTTCTAATATGGGCGTGCTGTGTGAGAAGATGTCCTGTTTTGAAAAGACAGGTGTGCTAGGGAAAGCAGGGCCTTCCCTTGAAATGGAGAAAGTAAATCCCTCCCTCTGAATTAGTATAATTTTGAAATTAAGGGGCTCTCAGGCAGAGATATGGGGATAGGAATAACAGTTCTTTACTAATATATTTATATATAACAAGGCATACAAAGCAACAACAACTATGAAATTAACAACAAACAGGACAGGAACCCAGTAACAGTTCTTTTGGTTGTGGGCACTTTTCCCCTGGGGTGCAGTTACCATCACCCCTGGCAGTGCGTGCCAGCTGACTCCTGGTGGACGGGGCAGATGAGGCATGCCTGCGCAGCTGCACGAGTGCTGGGGGTAATGGCGGCTGTGTCCCAGATGGGAAGGGTGGAGGAGAGACTGCTCACAAATCCTTAGAGCAGTGTCAGTCCCGGTTCTCCAACAGGATGCTTGGAGATAGCAAACTGAAGCAGGAGAGTGTCCTAGCAGGGGTGTGGGTCCAACACCAGAAGAGGCAGCTCCCAGTGTTGGGATGGCGGGGCGAGGTTTTCCAGCGGCCTTCCTCCTCCGAGAGCTAAAAGCAAACGAGAGCCAGCGACAAAAGGAGAAACCAACCCCCAACATTATCCACCCTGAATCTCATTTCCCTTGCCAACATGCTAGTTTTAATTTAAACCTGTAAATTATATACATATATGCAGTCACAGATACAGGCACAGTATTATAGGTAGTTCACCCCAAAACAAGGTCTCCTTGGGCTATGCATCGGGTCTCTCCATCCTTTTGCATCACCCACCAGGTGTAGCCTGGTCCTTGAGTGAAGACAACCCCACAGATGGGATTGTCTTTGCTGGAGGCAGAATTCACCCAAACAGTTTTTCCTAGCATACTTCTCATGTGTACCACTGGAACCATATCTCCATCTGGTGTTCCCAAGGGCTCAGATTGGGTAGGGCCTGCTCAGTTAGTGGAACCTCGGGTGTTCATTAACCATGTGACCTTTGGTAGATTACTCTCCCAGTACTTGAAAGTCCCCCCACCCAGCGCCTTCAAGGTGGTTTTAAGCAGGCCATTGCACCATTCGACTTTCCCAGCTCCTGGTGCATGGTATGGGATATGGTACACCCATTCTATGTCATGTTTTCTAGCCCAGCTGTTTATAAGGCTATTCTTGAAATGAGTTCTGTTGTCTGACTCAATTCTCTCAGGGGTACCACGCTTCCAAAGGACTTGTTTTTCAAGGCCCAAGATGGTGTTCCGGGCAGTGGCATGAGGCACAGGGTAGGTCTCCAACCATCCGGTGGTGGCTTCCACCATGGTCAGCACATAGTGCCTGCCTTGGCGCGTTTGAGGCAGTGTGATGTAGACAATCTGCCAGGCCTCCCCGTACTTATATTTGGACCACCACCCCCTATACCAGAGGTGCTTCACCCACTTGGCTTACTTGATGGCAGCACACGTCTCACAGTCATGGATAACCTGAGAAATATTGTCCATGGTTAGATCCACCCTTCGGTCTCGTGCCCACGTAGAGGTGGCGTCTCTGTCCTGATGACCTGAGGCATCATGGGCCCATTGAGTCAGGAACAACTCTCCCTTGTGTTGCTAATCTATCTTCGACACCTCTGTTTTTGCAGCTTAATCTACCTGCTTGTTATGTTGGTTTTCCTCATTATCCTGACTTTTGGGGACATGGGCATCTACATGATGGACTTTCACAGGTAGCTTCTCTACCCGAGTGGCAATGTCTTTCCACTCATCAGCAACCCAGATTGGTTTTCCCCTATGTTTCAAATAAGCCTTTTTCTACCTTTCCAGCCAACCCCACAGAGCATTGTCTACCATCCATGAGGTAGAGCTTTGGCCACTTTATTCTTTCAGCAATGTCCAGGGCCAGCTGAAGGGCTTTGAGTTCAGCAAGTTGACTTGATTCACCTTCTCCTTTGGTAGCTTGTGCAACCTGTTGTGTGGAGCTTTATACGGCTGCTTTCCACTTATGGTTTATCCCCACGATGTGTCAGGAACCATTGGTGAAAAGAACATAGCATGCTTCGTCTGCTGGCAGTTAGTTGTATGGTGGGGCTTCATTGGCCTGGGTCACTTGTTCCTGCTCTTTTTCTTTGGCGAGACCAGAATTTTAACCTTCCGGCCAGTTTGGAATTATTTCCAAAATCTCAGGGTGATTCGGGTTTTTAATACGGATGCATTGCATGATGAGGGCAATCTACTTGCTTTATGTGGTGTCGGTGGCGTGGTGGGTAGAGGGAACTTTTCCTTTAAATATCTACCTCAGCATTGGTAGTTGGGGTGCCAGGAGGAGTTGTGCTTTCATGCCAATTACCTCTGGGATGGCTTGAACTCCTTCATAGGCAGCCAAGATCGTCTTCTCTTTTGGTGCGTAGTTGGCTTCAGACCTTCTCTATCTTCAGCTCCAGAATCCCAGAGGTCGGCCTCAAGTCTTCCCATGCACCTTTTGCCAAAGATTCCAAGGCAAACCTTTGTTCTTAGCTGCAGAGTAAAGCACATTCTTCGCCTCTGGTCCCCTCTTGACTGGACCACGGGCTACCTCATGAGCGATGTCCTGCTTGACCTGGGTGAAGGCTTGTTGTTGTTCAGGGCTCCAGTGGAAATCATTCTTGTGGGTGATCAGGTAGAGAGGGCTCACAGTCTGGCTGTACTCAGGAATGTGTGTTCTCCAAAAGCCTATGGCACCTAGGAAAGCTTGTGTTTCCTTCTTGCTGGTCCGTGGAGACATTGCGGTGACCTTATTGATGACCTCAGTGGGGATCTGACGCCATCCATCTTGCCACTTTACTCCTAGGAACTGGATTTTTTGGGCAGGTCCTTTGAGTTTTCTTTTTTTGATGGTGAAACTGGTTCCCAGCAGAATCTGGATCATCTTCTCTCCTTTCTCAAATACCTCCATTGCCGTGTTCCCCCACACAGTGATGTCACTGATGTACTGCAGATGTTCTGGAGTTTCACCCTTTTCCAGTGCAGCCTGAATCAGTCCATGGCAGATGGTGAACCTGTGTTTCTACCCCTGGGGCAGTCAGTTCCTGGTGTACTGCACGCCAGTCCAGATGAAAGCAAACTGAGGCCTGCACTTTGCTGCCAGAGGAATGGGGAAGAATGCATTGGCAGTGTCAGTGGTAGGGTACCACTTTGCTGCCTTGGACTCCAGCTCGTATTTGAGCTCCAACATTTCCAGCACATCAGCCCTCCGTGGTGGAGTCACTTTATTCAATACATGGTAGTCCACAGTCAATCTCTATTCTCTGACTTGCGCACAGGCCAGATCGGACTGTTGAAGGATGAGTCCGTTTTGCTGACCACCCCTTGGCTCTCTAGCTCACAGACCATCTTGTGGTTGGTGATCATGGCATCCTGATTTGATTTACCAAAATATGAGTATTGGTCTAACACCAATACTCAACTGTGACGGACAAAAGACTCTCTAAGAATTTAAAGTTAGAAACTCTATGTTTTATTCAGCGCTGGGCAGCAGCGTGGGGTAGCCCCCTAATATGCACTGCAAAATTACAGGTGGTCACAAAGTCTATTTATTGTCAAAAGGTTCAAACAAATGCATATTCATAATACCAGCCTCTCCCATCCCCCACTTCCTATGGTAATTAGCTTGAATAGCTATTAAGCATGTGTGGTTGGCTTCTTGAATTACTTCCGGGGTCATTTTTGTGGGGAGGGATCTTAAAAGGAGGAAGTAAGGCGAGTCTTCCTCGCCCTGAACTCTCGACCTTTTCTATCAATGATAATACAAATAGCTTTTGGGGCAACTCCAGTTTTGCAAAGAATGAGTTTCTGGTTGCAATTGTTTGTATTCTTTGGACCTGCCTACTAGTTTCATCCTTTCCCATTGCAAGCACAGCTAAGCAAACATAAATTGACAGGAAATCAAATATTTAAGTTTGAGGTAACTATCTCAAGCCCAGTTTCTTCTAACTTTTAACTAAAATCCTAATTCTGTTAAGATTAGTGTTTCAGATTCATCCAACACTGCCAGTGTTGCACTGTCAAAGTGGTAATTGGCACTTGTTGCTCTTTCACCTTCAGGAGTCCCACTGCCAATGGGTTTTCTGCTTAATGCCCTCTGCCTCTACAGCAGCTATTCCAAAAGTCCACCTGAGTCCTTTTGGGTCTTTGTAATAGCCACTCCTGAGAAAGTCTATTCCTAGAATGCATGGAGCCTCTGGGCCAGTCACAATAGGATATTTCTGCCATTCCTTCCCAGTCAGGCTTACCTCAGCCTCCAACAAAGTCAATTCCTACAATCCCTCCGTCACCCCAGCAATGGAAACAGGTTCTTCCCCTACATGTCCTGATGGTTTTAAGGTACACTGTGAACCAGTATCAACTAATGCCTCATATTTCTGTGGCTCTGATGTGCCAGGCCATCGGATCCACACAGTCCAAAAGACTCAGTTTTCCCATGCCTTTCCTTTGCTAGAGGCAGGTTATTATTTCTTTCCTGGAAATACATAGTAGAGGTTCCTTCAAGTGTGTCTGGCAGATCATCCTCCCTTCTGTAATACCCGGCACCTTGGTCATTGGAGGTTGAGGCGACTTTCAGTTTAGCAGAGCTCCTTCGATTAGTGTTTCCTTAGTCATGGCACCCATGTTGAAATATGTGCTTGCAAATGGGAGATATAGCTGTGACCATGTAGAGCTCAAACCAGGGTAAGCTGGACAACATGGTGCCACCTAACACAAAAATTTAGGTAACTCAAGAGCTGTTTTTCCTTTTTTCACCCTCCTCTCAATGCTCTCAGGCCCCATGTTGGGCACCAAAATCTGTCCTGGTTTGAAAGACCGGTATTTGCCAGGAAAGGTAGGAGCCCCCTCCCTGAGAGAAAGAGTGCAAACCCCCCTCCCTCCAAATTATAATTTTGGCATCAGGGGCTTTCAGGCAAAGATATGGGGATAGAAATAACATCTTCTTTACTAATATATCTAACAAGACAAACAAAAGCTACCACTGCTATGAATGTTAACAACAAAACAGAATAGTAACTCAGTTCTAGTCCTTTTTGGCCGCAGACACACTCTCTCTGTGTTCAGTTACCAGTGGTGGGGGCAGGGCCGATCCCATGTAGCTGCAGAGGACTGGTGTGATGGCAGCGGCTGCCCAGATGTTAGAGGGATGGAGGAGGGACTCTCCCACTCATGGTGTCTGTCGCGGTGTTCAGTTGGGTGCCCGTAGGGAGCAGACTGAAGCGAGAAGGCAGAATTGTGGTGTCCGACAGCAGAGAACATGGCTCCCAGCATTGTAATGGCAGGAGGGGTTGTAGGTAGCAGCACTGGCCATCTTCCTCCGACTTTACCAGTGAGAGAAGGATAGAGAGAGCATAGCTGTCCCCACCTTTTTTATCCCCACCCCGGTCTCATGGTGTTCTTCCTCCCTCCCATCACAATCCGCTAATAGAGGCGGGAGTCGTGATGATTTGATCTCGGGGTGCAAAAGACATAGCAAGGGACTTCAGTTTACTCACGGCAAACAGCAGTGTACTTTTATTGAGTGTTAACAACACTGTTATGTGGTAGAGGGGAGAGAGGGAGATATAAAGAAAAAAAACAAAGTAAAGAGAGAGAGGGAGTGGGGAATATCTACCAACAGAAGGGACGCTGAACTCATGGTCTTCTGCCAATAACCGTGTCTTCCTTCTGTGGGGAGATCTCAAAAGTTTGCTGCAGAAAGTCACTTTTTATAGTCTTTTTCCAAATCAAGTAGCATCTGGCCAAAAGGTGGGGAGACTTATCAACTATTGTGAGGAGACGTGTTGCTCCAAGAAGCAGGTGTAAAGGTGCAGAACATGCTGCTCCCATCTGGTGCCTGCTCGAAAGCAGTGTACCGTGGCAGCGTAGCAAGCACACCTGCAAGCCATTACTTGGCAAGCATCCACCTCGATCAGGCCAGAACTCCTGTCCATAGTAAATGTGGTCCCTGGGGTCTTTGTTTTTGTGACGGTCGTGAGGCAGATGAGGGAATCTTTGAGCCATCTCTTACACCACCCCGTGACTCATGATCGTCATCAAGAGTGCTCCTTTGTAGTGTTGTTGTGAAGTCTTCAGGACTTGTTAAAGTTGGTAGCATATCCCGGAAAACAGTCAGAAAGTCAGACAGAATAGAAAAGTAGGAAAAAGATAAGGGAAAGGAAAAGGAAAAAACAGAACAAATAATCAGTTTTCAATTAAAATACAGTAATTTCAGGATTATAAGCTGCACCATTTTGACTAAAATTTTGCTCCTAACCTGGAAGTGCAGCTTACTCTCAGTAGCAGCCAATATATGAACAAATTTTGGAATTTTCCCGACCTGGAAGTCTGAGCCCACAGCAGCCCTGAGCTGAGCCGGAGCCCTCCCGGCCCCGGGCGGCGGGGCAGCGGTGGCGCAGTGGCAACGCCGCCCAGCCCCGGGAGTGCGGCGGCGCTGCCCAGCGCTGGGGAGCACGGCGGCAGCGGTGCCGCCCGGTCCCGGGGGGCGTGGCAGTGGTGCTCCCCGGCCTGGGAAGCGGGGCTGCGGTGGCGCTCCGCGGCCCCGGCTAGCGCGGCAGTGGCATTTCGCGGCCCCAGGAAGCACGGTGGCACTCCGCGGCCCTGGGAAGCGCGACGACGGCACCAGCTGGGCACACCACACCTCCGCTTCCCGGCGGCAGTGGCCGGGCATGCCGCTCTCCTGCTTTCCGGCGGCAGCAGCAAGTGGGGCTGGGACCGCTCCCTGGTGGCTGCCCTGAGCAGGACCGAGCTAGTAAACCCCATGATCACGCGATTCTGTTACTATCTGGCAACTTTGTGAAAGTTGCACGCAGATCCTTGCTGTGAACGAAAGTGCAGCTTATAATCCGGTGTGGCTTATATATGGACAAAGACCTAAGTGTTACCGACACCTGGAGCTGCGGCTTATAATCAGGTGCGGCTTGTAATCATGAAATTACTGTATATGTTCAATTTTTTATTACAAAGAAATAAGCTATTTCAATTCAAAATACAACACAATTAAAAATAAGCAATTTCAGTCAATAGCACGTCTTATTTCAAATACTCATATAGTTTGTCTTGTGTCAATAACCTTAGGGGGGTCAACAGTGACCGATTTGTGTACATCCATTAAAGATGTCATCTGTGTTAAGCGTTTCATCATTTTCCAATTCACGATGTAGAGGATTGCTGATAAAACCAATCAAACTCAAGAGAACAATGATGGGATGACAGAATTTGTTCAGGACACTTGTAGCAGTAGGTGACCACCCAAAGAGAGTATCCCACCACCTGTGTTTGGCATCTTTCTTTACTCTTTCCAGAACATGATGTACAGTAATTTCACGCATATAAGGCGCCCCCTTTTTGGTAGATCTGGTTGTCAGGCTTGCTTTCTGTTTTTGGTAGCCAATCAGAGAAAGTACAAGCCACCTTAGAGGCTTTTTGGTAAGAGAAGGAATTCAGCATAGAGGACTTGATGAGAAGAACTGTGAAAAAAGAATACTTAGGTACAACAATCTTATCCTGTAGAAGAGATAGGAAAGGTGTTGATAATGGATTTGATGTGGAATCAAGGGATGTGTAGTTGGTTTGATTTTCATGGGTTGAAGTAGAAAGAGGCTTGTTTCTTCTAAGAGCAGGAGGAATGGAAATTAGTAACTTCGGTACAGTGCAGATTGTGTGAAGAAGAGAGTATTAAATTCCAGTAATTTCACGCGTATAAGGTGCACCCTTTTGACAAAAATTTTGGTCCGAACCTGGAAGTGTGCCTTATACCCCGGAGCGCCTTATATATGGACAACGTTCGGAAATTTGCCAACCCGGAAGTGCGCCTTATACTCCGGTGCACCTTATACTCATGAAATTACCGTATTTTTTTCACATTGTGATAAACAGTTATTAAGGTTTTTTGTCCGTTTTTCCTAATCCTTTCCAAAATTTTAATAAATGTTGGTGAAGCAACAATTGCTTTACCAGAGTGTGGTTCATCGCAATGGGAGCAGGCAGTAGATGCTGAAACAGTGTGTAATTGGACTGTAAAAGGTGATGAGAGGTAACTGGGGCTGCATAAGAAAAATCACATCCTGCAATTTCAGTAAAGTTACAAACTCAATGATTTGAATGATTTTTAGTATTCACTACTAAATTTGCTATGAAAACACTATCACAAGCAGGAGGATGACTGCAGTGGCCTCGCAATACAATTGGTTGTTGTTGAGCAATTTTCTCCACTTTTATGAGAGCTAAGCTAACCACAAACAGTCCCTTTTCCTAGGTAGTGTATCTTTTTTCAGCATCTTTAAAACCATGGGAATAAAAACTCAAAGGACTTGTAGGGCCTTCTAGACCCCGTTGCCGTATGTGTACTGGTAACCCCGAGATGGCAAATCCCCATTCTACTTGGAAAGGATCTGTAGGATGACTAGGGCCCAGGGCTTGATGAGCTGTTGCTTCAAAAATTAGCAAGTGCAGTGCTTCCTCCTGAGAAGGAGTCCAATCCCATTTCACCCCTTTCCTCATCAAGTCATAAAGAGGCCTGGCAATTATTGAAAAATCTGGAATGTTTTCTCCAGAACACTAATAATCCTAGAGTTTGTTGGAGATCTTTGGATTCAGGCATTTTAATCTGATCTAGGGAGGTTAGTGTATCAGGTGGAATACATGTCGTACCTCTTTTCCACCAAACTCCCAAAAACTTCACTTCCTGTGAAGGTTTTTGAATTTTCTCTGAGGGAATTTGTAAATTAAGTCTTTCCAAGTGAGAGATTATTCTTTGTTGGTATCTCCCACTACTTCTATTTTGTCTCTTCCCACAAGAATATCATCAATATATTGATAAACACCTACATTGTCAGGTTTGGGTATCTTTTCTTATTCTTGGGCTAAAGCGTGGTGGGCCAAAGTGGGGGAGTGTTTATACCCTTGGGGAAGCCTAGTGAATGTGTATTGCTGTCTTTCCCACGTGAAGGCAAAACGGTCCGTATCTTCTGCCTGGTTAGGTATAATGAAAAACATGTCTTATCATCTATAGTTGCCATGATTGAGTGAACCTTTTCTTGCATTGATGGTATTAATTCAGCTAAATTTGGGGTTTCTGCTGTAAGAGGGTCTGTGTTGGCATTAAGCCTGCGAAAGTCTGCCGTCAGCCTCCACCTCCCATTAGGTTTCCGAACAAGCCGTACAGGAGAATTGAAAGGAGAATGAGCATTAATTTTTGCTCCTTCGTCTTGCAAGTCCTGTATAACTGGTTTGATCCCTTCTTTGGCACCAGAGGGAAGAGGGTATTGTTTTACATTAGTACAGCAATTTCACGATTATAAGCCGCACCATTCTGACTAAAATTTTGGTCTGAACCTGGAAGTGTGGCTTATAATCAGGTGCGGCTTATATATGGACAAAGAACGAAAAGTTGCTGTTTTAGTTTGGAGGACAGGTGTCTGCTGA
>PYHW01009385.1:147981-178738 GCA_013186435.1 Turdus rufiventris
AGCTGGGGGCGGAGCCTCGCTGCAAAAAAAAAAGTGCGCCCTATAGACGGGTGCGCCTTATCTGATCTACAATGTTGCGAGTTTTGCTAACTCCCGGCAGGTGCGCCTTATAGTCAGGTGCGCCTTATGGTCGTGAAATTACTGTAACTGGGAAAAGCTGTGAGATCCAGATGTTGTTTAGAAGTAGAGACCTAGACAGATCCAAGTCAGCTTACAGAAATGCTTTTTATTAATTTCATTTACCCCTTTACTGTAAAGATTGCAGTAAGTCCAAAAATAGTGTATTGAAGCTGCTTTCTTGGGAGTCTCTATAGTTTGAACTACTCCTGCCTTTACCACAATCTACTACATTTGTATATTATTGGGGTATTGAATCAGTACCCTGCCTTAACTCTTTTTTTCCTTTCAGATTTTCTATTTTGTACATACATTGTTTTGTATATACTGTATATGATGACTTCAGTGGGCAGTGAACGTACCCGGGGCACTAGGGACAAAATGCAAATTTCAACCTCTCAGCCAACACAACCACAGAAACAAGCAGTACAGGTACGTGCTCCTATATAATCTTCTTTGAGTTGAAAGTGACCATGCAGTGATTTGTTTCTTCCCTAAGACAGTAAAAACTGATAAAAGATGGGGGGCTATGGTCATATTTGGAAAAGTATGTTTGTTTGATATCTTGCTTTAATTGCTTAGTTATTCAGCACAGCATTAAGTTGTCCCTGTATTCTTGTCTCTGAAGGAGCTTTGTGTTCTTCAGCAACATTCCCCATGAGTGAGGAATTCTATGCCTATCCCTGTCAGGATTTCTGTCCTGTTACCTTAGTGTCTTCAGAGCTCAGCTCTTTCATATGCCAGTCTCATGATGATAGAAAATTTCTGGTCAGTAGAGGAATTTGGGTGGGTGGGAAAAGCTTTGTTAGCTCCATGTTGTGTTCTACAGAATGATCCAGCATATTTAGAAGTCACAAAATCCTAAACTTCTTGTGCCTTCACAAAGTGAAATGAAGATAGTTGTCCACTAACAAACTAAAGTTATTTTGAATATCTGCAAGACTGAAATTAAGCTCTTATCCCAGTGTCTTGGTTCTCAGCAGCAGAATAGTTAAGTTGTGTGCTTGCCTGGGTTAAAGTACAAAATGTCTCTGTTCCTGGCAACTCATTATTCTTTTGTCAGGTACTTTTCAAAATTTGATTCAATTCGAGAATTGCCTCAGTTCTCAGGCTACAGGTGCTCTCATGGGAAATTGTCTTATTTTCTAGACTGATCTTTAACATGGAGGGGCTCTTCTCTCTTCAGTATTAATTATGTGAACTCAAGCCCTTATCTCCTTGTGTTACAGTGCTTTGCAGAGTGGTGATTTGTGCTAATGTGTAAGTTTAGAAAGTGACTTTCAACAAATGAAGTTGAATTTGTTTTTCCTTTATAGCAAGTAAGTGTGCAGGAATATAATGAGCAAGTTGACAGAAGTGAGGGGTTCCTCTTTTTTGATGTTTGCAAGACAGCAGTGGAGTACTCTGCCCAGTTTTAGGTTCCCTAACGCAAGGCAGACATTGGCAAATGGGAGCAAGTCCAATGAGGAGCTGTGAAGATGATTGAGAGGCTGGAGCACAGGATGAATGAGTGGTGACTGAGGAAACTGGATTTGTTCATCCTTAAGAAGGCAAGACCAGGTTGTCTTCTATTCAAATACCTCATGAAAGGCTATAGAAAAGGTGAAGCCATCCTCAGAGACAATGGCACAAGTTAGAACACTGGAAATTCCAGCTGTTAAAAGGAAAAAAAAGTTGTTTACCACAAACACTGTCATGGATTAGAGAGGTTGTGGGATCTCTATCTGTCCTCAAGCAGCTACTCTGATGGGACATGCTCTCAGTGGGAGGTTATACTGCCTATCGCTATGGTATATTTGCAACTGATGTGATTCATTGATTTTAAGCATTAAGTCTTAGACCTTTTTCTGCATTTTATCCACTTATTCTACCTCTTGCATAATAGATATTGGTTTGGTCATTTCAGTGGAAAAGATGATTATTTAAGATACAGCAGATATGTTTTAGAGCACCGTATATTTTTATTGTTTAGATCAGATAAGCCTCCCTCCTTATGCTTTACAGATCAACAAAAGCATGTGGGATTATAGTATTCAATTGCCACTGATTCATTTTTTTCAATGTAGAATAATGTTACTTCCTCAAGTGGAGATTTCATTGTCATAGTCACACTGAACATAATTTATTTAAGAAATTACATCACAGTTTTTTCATTGTTTCTGGATAATAAATATACTATATTATTTTAAGATCCGGACCTATTACTGTCACTTTGTGTTTTGCATACTTTTGTTTTCTGGTAGTTCAAAGTTGTTAAAAATTTCCTTCACTCTGTTATGCTGCAAAGATAATGTATCTTGTAAGGTCGAGTAAAGTTCTAGCTGTCTTAGGATGCTAGCTACCATGTTCTTAGTTGCAATTAAAATTAATTATACTGTTTTATAGGATACTACAATGTCACTTGTAACAATAGTGCCTTAAAAACAAAGAAGAAACACTCACGGGGAAAAAAGCAAAACTTTTTGTGACACTAATTTGGTGTTTCTGTAGTAAACGCATCTTTTGGGGTTTTGTTGGGTTTTTTTTTTTTTTTCTTCTGGATCTTCAGTTCTGTGTGCAATCCATTGGCATAAATGTTAGCGATATCACACCTGCTTGTGTTTCTAATCTTTCTCCTTACATGGGAAAACTAAAGATATTGTTACTCATTTGATAGTGTTATAAGGTTTATATATTTTTGTCTTCTAACATGGACTTGAAAAAAGTTGGTTTACAGAAGAAATGAATCTCAATGGTTTCCTGTTTCTGCTCAAATATCACATCATGTCTCTAGAAATTGCATTGAATGCTTGTATTCTGGATATCTTTAAAGGAAATCTCTTCACTAGCTAAAAAGTTGCTGTGGGCATGAGGAGGCTGAAGTCAGAGCAAGAAGATGGATTTCTGAAACCAGCAGACCTTTTATTTTTGCTCTCTGCTGAGTTCTCAATAGATACCAAGAGCAAGCTCCTTCACACAGAGCACCACACTGACCTGGGAAGCTTTCATGGAGGGTGGCACCAGGGCTGGCACAGGGAATTCCAGAGCAGGCTCTCCTCTTATGTTACTGACTGGCATATGAAGCTGTCAGCATTATCAGAAAAATTAATCCACAAACACCAGAGGTTTATGTCCAAAAAGGAGACAGAAGAGTCACTTTTGCTTTATTCGAATAAAGGGAGAGGCCATGGGGCATTCCCCTGGGATCTCTCAGATTTTTGGAGGACGCAGCCTCCTTTTTATCCTATTTTCTCGACCGCATTTCCCTCGCTCTTTCCCCATTGGCTGAGGTACTTGAGAGGCACAGACTTCCCGGAACGCTTGATACCTAAGATTTCCCTCTAATGTATAACCATCCCATTTAATTTTTAATTGTTACAGAATTCATAGTTTTCCCCCCATTGTTTCTTTCATCTTCCAATACCCGGTTTCATTTCTACAGTTTGTTTGTAAAGGCAAATGTCTTTTTCCATTCATCAATCAGTGCAATCAATCCCCTCGTTTCTTCTATCTCTCAGTGCTAGCCTTATTTACCAGCAGACCCACAGTTTGTTTGTAAAGACAAATCCAGCGTTCCTCTCAATATGACACTGAAAATGTGAAGTAGTGCAGAGTACTTAATTCTGTTAATGTCTTAGTTTAAGACAATTATATGGGGTGGAGACTCCACAATGAGTTACCTTCTCATAGTTTTAATCACTCCCCTTTCACCAATAAGGAGAAATGAATGCAAGAAGATATAAGTGAAAAAATAACACTTTATTAAAAAGAAAAAACAGCAATAACCGCTATATACAAAGGTGCTGAGTCACCTTGTCCCCCTGGGAACAAAGAAAACAAGATGGTGGAGAAGCCCCTTCTCTGGACCACAGGCAGAGAGAGAGAACAAAGGAAAATCAACACAGCAACTGTCTCCAGTTCCACAACTCCCTTCTCCCTCAAACAACAACCAACAGAGGACAGGGACAAAGCAAAACCTGGAAAAACCCTTATTTTTGTCCAAAAGGCTTCAATGCTACTGAAATGCTGGAAGAAATTTCCCTCCTTGGCATTGCTGGAACTTGAGTAGCAGCTGAAAAACTCATGGAGAAAGGGTCCTGACCCCTCCTCAGCGAAACAGTGGGCAGCTGTGGCAAAGGTGTTTCTAAATCTGCTCTGAAGTATCTTTGGATTGCAAAATGCAGCTTTCTGAGTTGTAACTAGGAGACCTGCCCAAGGCAACCCCCTTGGGAGCCCAGAGAGAACAAGAGAGCTCATTGGTGTGCATTCCCTGTTTTTAAAAGGACCCAGGTCCCCTCCTTTCCCTGAACTGGGGTAAAACACACATGTCGCTGTAGAGGCAGGCGCAACATACAAATAGACACACTACATTTCAGAAGGCTAATATCACGTTTATTACAACAGCTAGCTGTCTTTTATACACTTTACAAAGTTTACACTTTGTTCATTGGTTACAATAGATTAACATAACGTTGATTGGTGTAAGACCATCTATGCCTCTGTTTTTCCCAAGACTTTTCTAAAAATACTTTTCCCAGCTGCAAGTTTTCTTCTGCTTATCTCCTTCTCCTTCTTCTCTTCTTGGTCTCCAGGCCAACGACCTTGATAGAATACGTTTCAGAAATAACCCTTATTCATTAACCCTCTCTGACTCACAGGCCAACTGTAAGTCTCTCCACAATTCCCCCTTTTTTTGTTATTTGAACCAAGAACGCAGCTGCTAAGGATTTTGCAGGGCCCTTGCAGAAATCCAAGCAGACAGCAGGGGGACAAAACAATACTTCAACTTACAAAAACCCCCATTCAATTATTCTCATCTTCTAACAAGTCCTTACATACTCTCAAAATCCTGGCATCCATAACTGTACGCTAGCAATATAAAAGATAAATTAAGAAGGCACAAAAAAGATGGATTTTCAAATATCATTACAGACTCCACAATCCCTTGATGACAAATTTGTGGCAAAATGGTACCTTTACTTTTAGCTAAATAAATTTTTCTCCACATAGAGTTACATTTTGTGGCCAAAAGACCAAGTCATCTGTCCAGACACCAATTAGAACTAAGCAGCATCCACTTAATTTTACAACTGGCTGCTGCTATCATAATGGGCGGCAACTAACCTAGTTCTTTAAGGTGTGGGCTTTCAGCTACTAATTCAACACCCTTATGCAAAAGCGATACCTCTCCCCTAGGTACATTAAGTTCCTCTATGTTGGGGCAGTAAATGCTATGTGAAGGTAAATGGTACAAGACACATTAGTCAGTACTGCCAACCTCTCTGTGGAGGAGAACAAAAACCCAAAGTAAAGGTAACATCCACCAATTTAAGTTTTCAACCTGAGTCAATATCGCCATTTATTTTGCCCTGAGTGATCATCTGAGCATGTTCTTTAAGAGTCCATGCTTCAATCCACCTGATGGTCAGTGTTTTCCCCACTTTCTGCTTCGGTTATGGGACCATCCATCCTGTTCCTTCTGGTGTTCTCCATGTATGGCTTAACACAATGAGCAGCAACCCAATGAGGTCCATTCTCTGTCAAAACACAAGCATATCTCTCTTCCCCATGTTATTAATTCTACTGGGCCAGTCCACATTCCAATAATTAAATCCTTAACCCATACCTTAACATCCTTATGAAAATTCGGCTGTTTAGAACTGAAAGAAGAAAAATTATGAAATAGAGGGGACAACTGTGAATTAGGTGAAGGGCGCAAGAAGTTTAACACATAAACAGCTTTATCCAATCTCACTTAATGTAGCTCCCCTTTACATTCCCCCTTTTTTGTTTTTTAATTTGATGCTTCAAAACACCATGAGTGCATTCAATAATTGCTTGGTGTGTCGGGGTATGGGGGACACCGGTAGAATGTTCAACCCCCCTGCAGGAAAAAATGTTTCCAAATTCTGTGAAACATATGCTGGATCATTCTCCATTTTTATATGAGAGGGAACACCTAGAATAGAAAAAGCATGACAAAAATGGCTAATAGCATCCCAAGCTGTTTCACCTGCAAATACTGATGCAACCATAGCATGAGAAAAAGTATCAACTGTAACATGAACAAACTTTAAACAACCAAATTCAGGCATTTTTGTAACATCAGTTTACCATTCTTGCAAAGGGAGTAAACCCCTAGGATTAGCACCATAATATTGCGAAACATGAGTCATATGACAATCAGAACAAGAAGAAATAATTGCTTTGTTGTGTGATAACTGAAGTTGTTGCCGTAATGCTTGGGCACTTTGATGAAAAATTGATGAGACAAAACTTCCTGTTGTAACACATTAGGTACTGTTTTAACTGGTATAGCAGCCATGAGGAAATCCACATAAGCATTACCTTCAACAAAAAAATCCACGTAGTGATGTATGACTACAAATATGCATAATAAACTACAGATGCCTTCGATTAACAATCTACAATTTTGACAAAATGACAAATAATATCTTCTCCCTTATGTTATGTTATTTGGCCTGTAAAATAAGACAAAGCCAATTGCAATTCATTATGATTCTGAAAACTCCATTCAAAATGTTGTACAGGTATCACAATAGTTACAGGATCATGGCCTAAGATCTCATGACAACATCTGCGACCTTTGATGATGATGTCTGCAAAAATTGGTAAAGCCCTGAAGCTGTTTTCTGGGATCTGAAAGATAAAAATATCCATTCCAAAATATGCAATTTATCTTCCCACTCATCATTCCATTGACACAATATTCCACATGTCACTTCATGATCTTTTAAGATAAATTATTGCACTCCAACAAAAGGATCTATTCTGTTAAATTTACATGTCAAAGCCAGTTCAATTTCTTCTAAGACCTTTTCTGCTAGAGCAGTCAAGTATCTCTTATCAGTAGAGGAAGTAGGCCCTGATAGTAATTCAAATAAAGATTGCAATTGATGATTCGTTATCCCTAAATATGATCTAATCCAACCTATTGCACCAACCAATTTCTGTACATCAGTAACAGTTTTAACTTCAATGTCTAATTTGACAATGTGAGGCACAATCTGAGTATTGGTTATTATCAACCCCAAATATCTCCAAAGCATTTGTTTCTGTACTTTCTCTGGGGCAATAATCAAACCAAGAGTTTACAAATTTGTGACAGCACATTATTCAAGAGCTGACAATTGTTCATTTTCAGATGCCAACAAGATATCATCCATGTAATGATTTGCTAAGTTCAGCATGATTTAAAGAAGGCACATTGAAAGCAAATTTTTCCTTATCTTGTTCAACCAATTAAATAGTAAAATAGCAATCTTTTAAATCAATGATAATTATTTTCCTTCCCTGTGGAATCATTGTGGGTGTTGGGAGACCTGGTTGTAAAAGCTCCCATTGTGGCCATCACAGCATTTATCTGCAGTAAATTGCGCAAAAGTCTCCATTTCCCTGATTTCTTTTTTATCACAAAAACAGGGGTATTCCATGGGCTGAATGATTCTTCAATATACTCAGCTTGCAGCTGTTCTGCTATTAAATTTTGCAGGGCAGTAAGCTTTCCAATAGGGAGGGCCTAGATGGGCTTATCTGTTAACCATGTCAAGGTCATGACTAGACACTAAAGACCTTGCAGCACACTAACCCATGCTAAAAACCCGTAGTGATTTCTACACCGCATTGAGATAAACAATCTCATCCCCATAAATTATACGGGGCAGTGGTAACATAAGGCCTGATGTTAGCTTGTTAGCCCTCAGGCTGTTTCACATTAATTACAATAGCAGATATACCACCTACAGTTGCACCATCCAACCCTACAACTCCAAAATCTGCTCAAGTGAGGGGCCATGATGAAGGCCAAAAAAGCTGTGAAATGATAGTCACATGTGAAGCAAACCTGTAAGAATTATAGTCTCTGGATGATGTCCCTTAGCCATGACAATGCACTGCTGTTCCAGACAATGATCTGTCATTTTCTTAAGTCAAAAATACCTGAGGTACTCCTGTAGATCCCAAACCTCCTGTGCCATGACTCCAGTCCACTACAACTGGAACACAACTCACAAAAGGAATAAGTTGAACAATACAAGTTCCTTTTCTATTCATTTCATATTCATCTTCAGAAAAACAGCACAATAAAAGAAAACATTTGATCTAGCAGGCAAACAGAATATTTAGCCAGTTATAACAACAAGAGGGTCACTAACCGATACCACAGCATAAATTTGTCCCAAATAATCAGACTCAATAACACCTAAATGGACATTAGTACCTTGAATAGTACTACTAGATCTTCCTACTAAAAGAGCACTTAAACTCTCCCCTATAGGACCATAGGCACCAAAGGACAACTTACATATTTATTTTGTAAAAATAGTCACTGTATCTGCAACGTATATCAATCTCTGCAGAGCCTTACAATTCAGTTTATTGCCTGGATTTATCTTAGGCTTTACTGCTTCTTCGTAATTACGTGGGCCCTGCTGGAAAAATAGCATGGTCTCTAGCCAATTGTTTACATAAAATTTGCCTCAAATTTTCATCATCTACTTGTTTCTCAACAGCTGCAACAATCTTTTCAACAAACTGCAAAAAAGGTTCTGTGCTACCTTGCTGTATAGTAACATATCTCTGTTTCAGAGATGCAATTTCCATTGTTTTAATTAAAGCACTCAGGCCTAACTGTTGAGTCTGTGCCAAGACTAAAGGATCCCACCTGGCCTGTAAGTCCAGGTTAGTAAAAGATTTCTCTAAAGCCTTGCACTCAGCTAACTGTCTCCAGGTGTTCTGAAATACACTATATTGTACTGGTTGAAACAAAATCATAACAAAATGCATAATGAAATTATCTTATTAAATTTGTGAAGCAAAAGGCTAGCAAACAAGCAAAATGAACACAATATCATCTGCCCATGCTGTAGAATATACCGGCAGGAGTGGCGCTGCGGGCTCCTGGGCTTGCCTGTACCCGGCAGCCACGGGCCCCCGGGCCCGCCTGTACCTAGCAGGAGCGGCACTGCGGGCCCCTGGACCCGCCTGTACTCAGCAGCCACGGGTCCCCAGGCCCGCCTGTACCCAGAAGCCACGTGTCCCCGGGCCTGCCTGTACACAGAAGCCATGGGTCCCCTGGCCTGCCTGTACCCGACAGGAGCGGCGCTGTGTGCCCGCAGGCCCGCCTGTACCCAGCGGCCACGGCTCCGCGGGCCCCCCTGCACCCGGCCGCCACGACCCCATGGCTCCGCCTCCACCTGGCAACCGCGGCCCTGCCGGCTCGCAGCTCACACTTCCGGGTTCGCAAATTTCCTAACTTTGTCCATATATAAGGTGCACCGGATTATAAGGCGCACTTCCGCATTCGGGGGAAAATTTTAGTCAAAAGTGTGTGCCTTATAGTCGTGAAATTACTGTAGTTAGTGATTCCATGGCTATCCCGTCTCCCCCTGCAACTCTTCTGCCGTTTAGATATCACATTCCACAAATTTTTTTTTCAAAGTCTTTCCAAGCACTAAAGTCAGTGCTTGTCGGTGTTACAGTCCACACTAACATGCTACAGAGGGCATAGTTGCTGGTTTCAGGGCCTCTTCTTTCCAACAAGGCTTTCCCTGTCATCAGGACAACACTTTCTTCATGTGATACATTACTTCCCATTTTTTCCCAGCAGCTCACCTGTATTCCAAATGCCAAAATAGATTAGGTCCGGACTGGCTGCTGGCTCCATGCAATCCAACTGCAAATCATGTCCGGCATCACCAGAAGTCGCTGTAGAGGCAGGCGCAACATACAAATAGACACACTACATTTCAGAAGGCTGATATCACGTTTATTACAACAGCTAGCTGTCTTTTATACACTTTACAAAGTTTACACTTTGTTCATTGGTTACAATAGATCAACATAACGTTGATTGGTGTAAGACCATCTATGCCTCTGTTTTTCCCAAGACTTTTCTAAAAATACTTTTCCCAGCTGCAAGTTTTCTTCTGCTTTATCTCCTTTTCCTTCTTCTCTTCTCAGTCTCCAGGCCAATGGCCTTGACAGAATACCTTTCAGAAATAACCCTTATTTATTAACCCTCTCTGACTCACAAGCCAGCTGTAAGTCTCTCCACACACACAAGTTCCACTTCCTGAGTTGTCGGGTCTTAAAGAGACTAATACTCTTGGGCAGGTTGGCATAGAGAAGATTTGAAATACATGAGGTTTTTTGGGTCTTCTAGGTCACCTAGGACAGTTACAAATGGTGATTGTCTTGGAACATTGACTCTGAGCAAAGCAAATATTACTTCCCTCAAGGAACTTGGACAGCTACTGTAACTTCTCAGCCAATAAGTTGCTGGTATTTTATGGTGGAGTAAATTTTTAGACTCAGGATTTAGATTTGGTAATCTCTAAAGCTTGTGTTTGTGGTAAACTCCAAAAGTGAAGCAGTTTGAGACTGATTAAGTCTGAACTCGTGAGGTGCAGGATTTCATGTGGGTATCCTGTGAAGTGAAACTGCCTCAGATGAATCCTTTCTGTCAAGAATTTCAGGGGATGATGTGGTCCCTTTCTCAATAATGAAGTCTTCTGCAGTACATCAACTTGCATTTTGGGTCCTGGCTCTCTTCAGTATCAGCCTTCTCTAGCATGAGATAGTAGCCTCTTCTGTTTGAACAGAAGTCAAATGAGGTCCAAATCCATGTAGCATACAGTTATCTTTGGTATTTTCATGGGAGTGCTCTTCAAGTAGGCTGCAGATGCCGCACTATGAAGAGTGGCTTGTATGATGTGCCATTAATGTTTTTGAGTATTCTCTTTAGGGTAGCCATAGCCTGTTTGGGTTTATGGCTCTTTACTGCATCCATTCATTTTAGTCTTTCAGCTTATGGAGAAGTTGCCAGCATGGATTTGTTGTCCAGAAATATTACAAAAGCACCAAATATTTTGTCAAGAGCAAGATTTTTTTAGCAGTTTTCAGAGACTAGTATTCAGTTATAAAAAAAAGGAAGTTCAGCTGTTCACGAGCAGAATCTTGAGGCATGACAGTCTCTAAGTGCTCATAAAAGTACAGTCAGGTGGTTATTGGGAGAGTTGTGGAAGGTGAACAGAGATCATCAGAGATGTGGTTAATTTAGAAATACCATTGTCAGTTTGCTATGATAAAACTATCTCTGGAGTGGTCGATACTAAATAAAAGTAATATCAAAGTGTAAGCTTCTGTGGTGAATTCTATTATATGGTTGTCTTGTCTACGTGGTGAGCTTTAACTGTGGTTCAAACACATTAGAATATGCTGAAACTGCTTCTGTTCTAGCTAACTTTTTAACTATAAAATGGGCATAGAGGAGATGTTGATCCCTTCCCTGTAGCACCGCTGTGCTTGTTGTGTATACTCTTTTTGAGAATCTTGAGAGAAAAAAAATAAAGTGACACTCTAGTGACCAGTGACAGGACCTGAGGGAATGGCCTGATTTGTCAGGGGAGGGCTAGGCTGGATATCAGGAAAAGGTTCTTCCCCTAGAGGGTGGTTGGGCACTGAACTGGTTTCCCAGGGATTGGTCATGGCCCAAGGCTGCCAGAGCTCCAGGAGGGTTTGGACAATGCTGTCAGGCACAGGGTGGGATTGTTGGAGTGTCCTGTGCAGGGCCAGGAGTTGGACTTTGATGATCTTTGTGGGTCCCTTCTAACTGTGTATTCTGTGATTGCGATAACTAGGAGATACTTAAAAAAAAATAGTGAAATTTTGTGTACTTTATTGGATGTTTGTTTTTCAGGCAACAGCAGAACAGATTCGTCTTGCTCAGATGATCTATGATAAGAATGACACAGATTTTGAAGATAAAGTGAAACAAGTATGTTTCTTATGATACTGAGTTTTTATGCCCTGCAACAATGCTGACTTGTGTTTTGGAGCTAAAACACTTTTCTAATTTAGATGAACCTTTTTTCATAAGGATAGAAGTTTAACTAGAAACAGGTGCTCTTATTGCCCTGTAAAGTCTGTTTTCAAGAAATTGTGTGGTAATACAGCTATGACTGTACAGTTACACTGGTATATTTTCCTTTGGCCTTTAAGCTAAAACTCATCTGTACTGACCTCTTCCAGACTATATCTCTTTAGTATGGTCCCAATTGAATAATTGTCAGAATAAAGAGTGCATTCAGGTTGTTCATGTGCACACACACACGGTAAAAATGTCACCTGTGTAAACTGAGTTTACCAATATATTGGTTGTTTTTCAGGCAAAGTAAAAATCATAGAATCATAGCTTAAAGGTAAATTGAGTTATTATTTTAAAAAATAATTTGACCTCTCAGAGCTGTGTATGCAGTTTTATTGACTTTTCCTTTGTAAAACCTCGTCTGAAGCATTAAGTGCTTTTTGTTGTTATAAACTTGTTTTGGTGATGTGCCAGGAGTGAAGTTTTGTACTTCCTGAAGCCAAAGTTCCCTCATCAATAATGCCTGTAGCTGTGCTGGTGGGAAAGATAAGAATTAAGTTCTGCATAGGAAATCTCCAAGTATAAAGTTAAAGGGGGAAAAAAAAGTGAGAAAGTGCTTTCTTGATTATAATTTAATTTGTATTTACCTTTATTTGGGATTTTAGTTTGCTCTGACACAGTAGCTATGTGTGTTTTTGAATCTGTGGTGATACTAAATGTTATTTTCTTACAAAGATAATTTGAATATTTGAACATGTCTGACTCTTACTGCCAGCTTATGGAAGTGACGGGGAAAACCCAGGATGAGTGCATAGTGGCACTACATGATTGTAATGGGGACATGAACAGAGCAATTAACATATTGCTGGAAGGAAGTTCAGACACGGTAAGGTTTTACTTTCCTATTAAGCTGTTATTTTTGTTTCCACTTCTGAGAAGTGATTGGGAAATCACATTTTGGAACCTTTCAATTTCCATGCCTCCAAATTCTTTTGAAGGAAATGGAGACCAGGATGGCTTTTGTGCTGCATGCATACCTTAGACTTGGCTGAACCTTGAAAATGTAGGTGTTTAGCTGGTTTCTTGCAGAATCTTTTTGTTTTCATTTACATACAATAATTTAAACTATGCATCAGAAACCATTGCTCTGTCAGACACAGACCTGTTTTTTGCTCCAATGTCCGTAGCACCTCCCAACCATGAGACCTAAGTGTTTGCCTCAAAGAATAATCTTTATAAACCTAAAGCACAGGTAGATATTTTAAGTTGTGCAGCTTATGTAGGTTTGCATTTCCAGTATTGAATTTGGAGAAGGTTTCCACATCTGAAAGTTGCATTGACAGCACTATTAATGGCAAAAGAGGATACAAGTATCCTTTCACAGTTGTTCATTTGCATAACTTAATTGAAAACCAGAAAGAGGAGACTAAACAATGTGTATGTAACAACAAATAATGTTGCTTAGAATGTTCCACAGAGCAATTTTCTATCCCAAGAGATACCAGGAAAATGTCTTGCTGCAGCTCAAGCTTTTGCTGGAGGGACTTCTTACAGTTTGTCCAAGACAGTAAACTAAATTCCATCTCATCTAAATTGGGAAAGAAACCTGGACTTCCTTTCTTAATGCTGAACATTCAGTATTTCCAGTGATTTGTCAGGATGTGTGGTCTATCTTATTGTTAATGAGGAAACCCACCCACACACACCCTAAATCTAGAACACATACTTTTCTGAGAGGACTTTCTTTCCTATCCCCTTTTCATTTATCAGAGTTGAGGTCATCTAAAACACAGAAATATATAATACTAAACAAACTCTCAAGTTGGGAATAGAAGAGAGCATCTCATGATGAAATCTGTGTTGGTAATGTGCTGGTTTTGTGTTCTTTTGTACTTCTCATATTTGCCATTTTCTAGTTGAAAATAGTTTTCTGACTGATAGAGAATTTTACATGCTTCCTTACTTTAGCAATTTTTTAATAAGTGATCATGGCATGGAAGAAACTTTCTGCACTCATTGATCAATTATAAGCAGGATATCCATATATTGCTCTTTTGACAAGTACCTCTCAACCCACTGCACTTTGTAGACAAAATGCAACTCAAACAAATACAGGCAACTTGAAGGACTCAAGAAGGAAGGAGTATTAATTAGAAGGGGTTTTCATCAGAGTGTGAATAAACTTATTCTTTATGCAAATTTGTGGGCCTCCAACTTGAAGGCCGTTATACTCCAGAACACGTTAACTGTGGATTTGATGTAAGGTGGTACTAGTTCTGAATGCAGATTGCCAAATCTCTTTTTTTTTTTTTAAGTTTCACTCTGCTTTGATGCACTGGAAGGTTTTTTTACCTCATTTTGAAGAAGATGTGTTTATCCAAATTGAGGAATTAAAAGGAGGAGTGATAGCTTGAATGTCCATTTATAATTTCTTTGGTACTCTGCCAGTTTTGTCTCTTTTTTTTAATGCTGTAATATTTAAGGCTTTATGCTCCATGACTGTTAGTCTTTATGAAGACTTCACTTGCAACAGTTGTGTCAGTCTGGATAGACAGTGGCTTATGGATAAGAGTTGAGGGCATGTTTCTTTGCCCAAGACTTCTATTAATTTAACTTCCTACAGTCGTAAGATCCATTTTGTCTGACTATGTGTTACTTCCTAAACCTTTTAAGATAAAACAAAGGAGACCTTTCAGATTATTCTTCTTTCCATCTAAGACAAGGCCAGCAAGGCAGTTTCTGTTATATATTTTTGAATGTCAGGCCCACAGCTGTCATTTGAGTTGCTTCAGGCATCCTCAGCTGAAATTGTAAGGGAGCTAATTGATTGCAAAAAGAGACAGCTTCAATAGTCTATGATGGATTCTCATGCCCAGAGGTAGCATCATACTGTATCTCAAAGGACATGCCCAATTTTTTGAGGTTTTCCTCAAAATCATACTGTGGGAAAGCATGGATCTGATGCTTTCATAGTCATCCTTTTACTGATCCTTCCTAACTCATGTAAAACCTTTCTAAGGAGAGGCTGCTTCCTCTTCAGCTTTGCAGACTCATCCAGTTTTGGGTATTTCTTGCAATAGTTCAACATTTTTGGCACCATGCCCATCAGTCAATTAGTAGTGCATTCTGAAATATATAGATTTGGTTCTTTGGTTGTCAGTGCAGATTGGGTTTTTATTCTCCTGTGAAATAACTAAAGTTTTAGGAGTATTTTAGTACATAATGCAGTTAGACAGGCTATGGCAGATGAAGCCATGTGATAGTTACTGGGGGAAACAGTTTTCTGCCTCACAAATAATGTGGTGTTCCTCAAACAGTTTTGTACTTCTAATCTTTGCTGTCTTTGCTTCACCTAAGTTGGTTTATGGCGATATAGTCATTATACTGGGGATGAAATTGAAAAGTGATTTCAGCCTTCTTTCTCACCTAAATCATGTAAAAAAAATAGTTATTATTTTAGCACTTATTGTCTCAAAGGAGATACTGAAACATTGAATTTATACTTGTAAACTACTTTGTTACCTGCTTTCTCAATAGAATTAGTTTCCTCGATTCTAGGCATCTTGGACTATCTGATCATTGCCTACCTTGTGAGGGCTGCTGAGTTGCTGTTGTCTGAATTGAGAAGAGATAGGACAGGACCTGAAACTATTGATAGCCAATCATTTTTTGTTGAATGCAGGTGCCTGTCAGAGGTCATGGCTTTTTGTAGTGCTTCACAGTTGATGCCATCTCATTTGCATGTGCAATTTTACCTCTCAAATACCTTACCTAGACTAAAAACTCCTAGAGATGGGGGCATATACATAAACCTATCTGCCATCTTAATGGTTTGTACAAAATACCTTTCTTCTTTCTTTTGCAGCTAACAGCTCAATAGACTAACCGTGCAATTGCATTAGTTGCTGTGCTATTCTTGATGAGTGTTTCAGTTGTTTTATTTTCAATTTCTATAGAGCTGATATGATCCCTGAATTTATTTTAAAGATGGAATTTACTATTAAAGCTAAAGCTCCAGTTTTCCCAAATTATTGTTTTGCCATTCTGTCTCTTGGTGCTTGAATTTTAGTGCATCCCCCAGCCACGTACTTGCTGTCTATTGTTCAATGATACTTATAAACATTTTTTCATTTCCTTTGGAGAAAAAGATAACTCCGTACATGCTCCCTTGCTAGATTTATGGAGGTAGTTAGAGAAAGAAACTGTTTCTTGCTTTGCAGATTTTCTGTGTTGTGGTCATATCTAGGCTTTCTTGAACTAGTAAAAGTCCATTATAGCAAGAAATATTTGAGATAGATTCTCATATTCCTTAAGAAAATCCAGCTTTTAAAACTGGTTTCTTTTTCATTTCTTTCAAAAAATACAACTTATGTTTCCATTTGTATCGGTGTAATATGTATGCATGGCTGTTTTTTGCCATGAACTGGAGGGATGTGAGGTAGAAGCATACACTGAAAGCTGTCTCTTCCTTTTTGGCTTTTGTATCTAATTCTATTGTATCCAAATAGACTTCTTGGGAGACTGTAGGGGGAAAGAAGAAAAACCTTGGAAAAGAAGGTTTGGAAAACAAAGAGAACAGAGAGAAACGAGGAGACAGAGAAATGAGCCGTGGATGGGGAAGTTCCAACAGACGGGGAAGAGGAGGCAGCCGTGGCCGAGAGTGTATGTATAGGGATTAATTTTTAAAGATTCAGACACTTTTTTTGCAGCCGAAACTGATTGAGTTAAGAGCAAATGCTTAATGGAGTAAAGTCTGTCCAAGCTATAGCTCAGCACTGAAGGGATCATAACCTGTTTATGCAACAGGTATGCTCGATCTGTCTGTGACTTGGTTTAGGGATGGTCTGTGTTTATTCAGAGACACCACATTTAAATTTCTGTCCTTTTTTGGTTAGTTGATCTTGTACAAATTGCTGTTCTTTTTTAAGTTTTAGAATTGACTCTGCAAAATTGCTAGAGAAGCAACTATGTTGCTGCACAGCTGATACACATTTTTTCTTTTAATTAAAAAATTATCCAACTTTGATTACATCTCCTTTTATGAGTGGGAGAACCTGAAGATGTTCTCATCTTTTTATAAAGGGGAATGAAAAGACTGGGATCATTATTACTCTCTAGCATATGTTACTCATAAGCCAACCAAAGGTGAGTTTCTACAACACAGAAAGTTCTTTGTGGATTGAAATATTTAAAATTTTTCTACAGCTTATACAGGTGCAAAAATACATTGTACAAAAGCAAACTGATGTTTTCAAGTTAGGTAGCATCACATTAGATTGCCATTGGATGCACATTGCTTTTTCCTCTAAGTTTTATCAGCAGTATCAAAGCTATATAAATTGCCTTTAAGTGCCATAAGCACTGATAGATTAGCAGAGAAACACCAATGAAAAAATTTGTTTAGCTTGTGACTTAAAAGCAGGAAAAAATGTATAATATTAGCCAATTCTTTTAATTATTGTAATATCTTCAAATATTGTGCCAGTGAAGACATTGTGAATCTTTGTAAAATAATGTCAAAGTTAGGAAAAAATAGTAATAAAACTTGTAGCTATGCATAGAAAAATTGCTATCAGATCCATCAAAATCAAAGTGAAGGGCAAAATTTTTGACAGATCCAGATGCTGCTTGTCTCTTTTTGGAAACTGGAATTAAAGATTTTTTTGAAGTTGTTACCAAATCTTGATATCTCCTCCCAGTGCAAGCATTACTGGTTTTGTTGCTGCCATTAGGAAAAGTTGTGCAATACAAAATCTCAACAGTGTTTTAAGTGGTCAGTCTTTTTTTTTTTTTCTCTCCTTCCTTTAATGAGCCACCCATCTTTTAGAGTACTTCCTCAGGAGTTTTCTGTGAAATAGTTAAGGTGCAGTGCTTAGTGCTTTTCTAATGCTTCACCTTCATCCTGTTGTTATCCTTCTGATTTAAATACAGAGAAAAGTTGTTTTAAGTTTCCCTGGTTGTACAGGTATATGGTATGGACAGACAAAAGAGTTGATGTTCTTGGTTGTCCCTTATTCTTTCACTGTTGCTGCACAGACTGTTATTGAGGAAGCATACTATGAGGCAACTTTATTTCCTACCTCATTAAAGAGGTGAGGCCATAATTAATAGTGTGGGCTGCAAAACACTGCCTTTCTGCCCTCCCCAAAAACCTCAACCCAACAGAAGTGTGTCTGCTGAAGGGCATTTTCCTCTTAGATATTTTGCTTCCTAATGGTCTAGTGCAAAGTAAACATAACTTGCTTGTAGCTAAGCTGCCGAAGAAGAGGGGTGACTGACATCTGTTAACCAGCCCACTTTAAAACCTTGCCTTTTTTTTGAGGTTTAGGTTAAGCAGTTGACCATACTGTCTCATGAGTCAGTCTCTTAAGCTGTCCTCTTTCCACAGTCAGACCTGAAGAGAATGGAGTGGACAACAATCAAGGAGACAGGCCTTCAGACCGTGGGAAACGTAGCCGTGGGAGAGGTGAGATGGTAGTATTGGTGCAGAACTGGCACCATTGATTTCATATCCTGAAATTGAACTCTGCCATTTATTTCTTTACACACTTATTTTTGAGCATTTGTTTGTTATCCTTTGATTCCATAAGTATTTAATCCACCTTTAGTTTAGGTATATTCCTCTCCTTTGCCCCTTGTTATGTCTTGGTCTCAGAACAGTTTAAAAGAATTGACACCAATGACTTCTATAGTAATTTCCTGTGTAGCAGGCTTGTGTGCTCTGGCTATGGAGAGCTGTTTTCCCAGATTGACTCACGTTAGCCTTTTGAGAGTGGGAGTATGCTGCGCTCTGCAGGATGTACCTTGGCAGCAGGAGAGCACAAGATTCCATCTGTATGGCTCCCAGGGAAGGATTTGATGTGTACTTGTATAGTTTCTTTGGGGTAGATCTGGTTGTCAGGCTTGCTTTCTGTTTTTGGTAGCCAATCAGAGAAAGTACAAACCACCTTAGAGGCTTTTTGGTAAGAGAAGGAATTCAGCATAGAGGACTTGATGAGAAGAACTGTGAAAAAAGAATACTTAGGTACAACAATCTTATCCTGTAGAAGAGATAGGAAAGGTGTTGATAATGGATTTGATGTGGAATCAAGGGATGTGTAGTTGGTTTGATTTTCATGGGTTGAAGTAGAAAGAGGCTTGTTTCTTCTAAGAGCAGGAGGAATGGAAATTAGTAACTTCGGTACAGTGCAGATTGTGTGAAGAAGAGGGTATTAAATTCCAGTAATTTCACACATATAAGGTGCATCCTTTTGACTAAAATTTTGGTCCGAACCTGGAAGTGTGCCTTATACCCCGGAGCGCCTTATATAGGGACAAAGTTTGGAAATTTGCCAACCCGGAAGTGTGAGCCCACAGCAGCCCCGAGCCGAGCTGAGCCCGACCGGCCCCAAGCGGCAGCCCCAAGCGGGGCTGAGCCCGCCCGACCCCGAGCCGAACCAGTAAACCATGCGATTGCGCGATTCTGTTACTAATTCGTTACTTTGTTGCGTGCGGATCCTCGCTGGAAAAAAAAAGTGCCCCTTATACGCCGGTGCGCCTTATATATGGACAAAGTTCAGAAATTTGCCAACACCCGGAAAGTGCGGCTCATACTTCGGTGCACCTTATACTCGTGAAATTACTGTACTTAAATTGATAAAGTGCATAGCAGAGCTAATGTACTTAAGTGATGTCTGATTAGCAAAAAATTCTGCCTTCAAAAGACTCTCTTCTTTGGAATATTCAGTAATGAGGCATTCAAAGACAGGCACATCCAACTTCATTGTCTCCAGATCTGCATCTTGAAGGAATGAAAACACGCGAAGACATGTAGCTTCCAAAGGATAGCAAAAATGACTCTGTTGTACCTGTGAATCAGCAAATAACAAATGGTATGTGTAGAGAGGTAGCCTTGCAGGGGAGGTTGTGGTATAGTTCACAGCTACAGTTTTTTTGTATGTTAACACTGTTAATAGATGGAATGTAAGTATTTCAGTTAATTGTTTTATAAAATAAACCTTTGTACTCAAACTATAATATGAAGGTAAGAGTTTTTAAAATTGTTGGGTGAAACTGAAAGGTTAACTTAAAATGCAGTCTGTTTTTTCTTTGCAACCTTATGAACAATACACTGCTTTTGTTGTCAAGACTGTAGTACTCTACATGCATATCATGTCTTAAGCCAAAACACTGACCTATATGACTGAAGAAATAGGAACAACGTCAACCAATTTTCATTCATTGGCTCAGTGTACAAAGTATTACTGTATCTCTCTACCAAGTATTTTAGACTGTGCATTCATGTGAGAAAAGTGTCTTAATGAAATGTTTTCAACTGTCTGAGATAAACTGGTTGACTTCAGTATTACTATATTACAAGTGTGTGTATTCTGTGGCAGGAAATGCCTAGTTAAATTTTAATGCAAACCTCTTGTGGTTTTTGGCCAGCACAGTTTTTTTTTTTCACAGTAACCATGAGGGAGAAGAGCCTGGAGCCGTCTGGGCATGCCTAGGTTGTTATTCTATACTACTCACATCACTGCCAGGGGATGGAAATAAGGGATTCTCACTTCTTGGGGGGGCATGGTTTACGGTTGGGAAGAAAAAGACGGCACATGGAGTGTCCCCCCACCATTTTGTTCATTGTCTTGGGAGTTATGCAATGTGGGGATTTTTTGGGTTTTTTGCATGCAAATCACCCTCTTTTTGTACACTGTTGTTAGTAGTATTGTTGTTGTTACTGTTCATTTTCTTATCTCATTGCTTTTTCCAGTAAATAGTTTTATCTCAACCTGTAAGCTCTGACATTCTTATCTCCCACTGAAGAGAAGGAGCAAGGGGCAGAATGGGACACACTCTAAATTAAGGAGTGCTGCTCCTAAACCAGCCTTTAATTGGCACACAGTGTGAGGCATGAAGGGTTGAGATAACAGACTTGCCCAGAGTTGGTGGGAAGCAATTTTGATTTAAGAATTTGTTGTATTATGTATGGAGCCACTGGGCGCAATGTTGCTTGGTCTGTTCACATGGTTGTGGTACCTAACCCTGTATGTGTTTCTGTAAATGTACTACGTGCCCATCACAGTACTCTTTTTCAGAGCAGGGATAGGGATCAGGATTGCTTTGTTGCTGTACTGTGTGATATCAGTTTATGATATGTTAACATCAAGGGCAATGAGGGTCATTAGGGGTGTGTCTTCAGTCCTGCTCTCCTGCCATGGCCTTGGGTGCTACCTCTGGAAATTCATTAATAATCTTAGCCAGACTGTGGGGGAAACAGGGAAGGATGATTTTCACCAGATTTTTACCCCTTTTTCTTCCTTCAGGCCTGTTACATCAGCTTTTGAGAATTTTGAATTTCCTTTGGATGTTAAGGAAAGCCTCTTCTTGTTGCTAAGTCTTCCAGGTCTCCTCAGTGCAGTCTGCACCATGTTCAGAATCAAGAAAGAGATCTCTAGGGAGGTTATTCAGAGATCTGCCACAAGGGTGGATGGATAGTCATGAGTGGCATGGAATGTTGGAGAAAATGTGCCAGTTTTGGGGGAAATTATCTGCTCCAATGGTTTGGAAGTTCACCCCTGAACAAGTATAGGACCCTGTTAAAGTGGCAGAATATTTGCAAGGACAATGCTGTGACTGCTCCACAGAGGAGCAACTTGTTCCAGTGTGCTTTATCCTGGCTAGTATTTATTGGACACTGCTGGTCACTACACAGCACCCTCAGGGGGAGGAGGAGGAAAGCAGAGCAATTGACACTGTGGCCACTCAAACTACAGTTGAACCAGAGGAACAACCCATGCTGGTAGCAGTCATACCTATACAGAAAAAGAAATCCAATAGCAAATAATTTTGCTTTGTGAGGGTTGAAGACGAAGCAGGGCCCTCAGAACAGAAGGAAGAGGCAGGACCAGAGATAATCACCCGATCCCTATCAGATTTCAGCTGCCAGTTGGGTGAGCCCATGGTGACCTGGCTGCTCTGATGCTGGGGTATGGTGGCCCATGGTATGAAACTAGATGGTAGCCAAGCAACTGGGATCCCTGTCCGAGGATATGTGCATTGACCAGAAAATTAGGAAGAAGACAAACTCTCAGCCTCTAGAGGTGACTCCTGTCAAGAGTGAGGGAAAGATATTCTCTCAAAAATGTTCTAATAGTGCACTCAAGCAAGTGAAATACCATGGAGCAAGGTATCCAGTATCTGAGAGAATTAGCTGGGCTGGAGTTACTCTATGGGTATTCAAATAATGAGCAGTCTCCTGTAGATCCAGATGAGGTCCAGTGTACACAATACATGTGGCAGAAGTGCCTATGGAGTATGCTGTCATTGTATGCCAACTTGCTGGCAGTGATGTCAAAGAAAGAAAATGAACAGTGCTTCAGGTGACTACCCAACTGGCAATAGACGTGGTCAAGAAAATAGCAGCTATGTCCCCACCAACCAGCAAGAAGGACACACAAGCTTTCCTAGGCACTATGGGTTTTTGGAGGATGCATATTCCAGATTACAGTCAGATTGTAAACCCTCTCTATCATGTGTTATGGAAAAAAAAGAGTTTCAAGTGGGGTTGTCTTGGTTTAAAAGACAGGTGTCTGCTAAGAAAGGCAGGAACCTTCCTTGGAATGGAAAATATGACCCCCTTTCCTCCAAATTGTTATAACTTTGAAATTATGGGGCTTTCAGGCAAAGATATGGGAAAAGGAATAACAGTTCTTTACTAGAATATATATATACCAAGGCAAACAAACAACAACAGCAGCAACAACAAACAAAAAAACCCTCGAAAGACAATAACACCCTTCTCTTGGCCGTCAAGCACTTTCCCCTTTTGTGAAGTTATGATCACAGCTGGCAGGGGTGTTATTGCCTCCTGGCCAGGGAGGGCTGGTGCAATGATTCCCCTGTGGCTACAGAGGGCGCTGTGGCGTGAACACAGCGGCCTCTTTCCACATGGTTAATGGCGGGTCAGACAGCAGGAAAGAGAGAAAAGGGGCTCCCTTAGCAAACTCATGGGGAACAGCCGGTCTCAGTGCCACTCTGGGTGGTGAAATGGACTGTAGCAGGAACCTCAGAGCAGTAGGCTAGAGCAGCATAGGTGAGCACACCTGGAGTGACAAAGTGTAGCAAAAACCCAAAACAGCAGCAGAAAACAGTAGGGCTGGGCAGTGGCAGCTGGGCTCCCACAAGCAGCTGCTGCAAACAGCTGGAAGACACTCCCTCTGGAGAGGGGGAGGGGGTCGGGGTCCCAGGTTTCCCTTGAGGCACCCAAGTAGATGGTGAAGGTCCCTCCCAGTGAGGTCTGGTGTTGAAAAGGCCTGGTTCAATGACTGTTCTTGCAAGCAAAGGCTCACCCACAGTAAAGAGAAGCAGTGAAGGACGAAACTCTGTAGTGGCAGCAAATCCTCTGGGCAGCAACAGTCTGGCACCAAAACCAGAAACTGTCCCCTCTCCGATCCCTAGAGCGAGAGAGGGCTGAGCCCAGCACCTGATCTCTAGCCAAGTCTCTCCGTATCTCTGCACTTCCCAAGAGAAAATCCCCCAGCTACCAAGCTAATTTCCCAGCTAAGAGACTGCAGCCAACTGCATCCCTCCCCCCTCCAGGCCACATCTTTTGTCTCTTAAGTATTGTTGTTCTCATCTCTTAGGCAACAAGTGGGAGAAAAATTCCCTGAGAGAAAGGAGTTTTCCTTCTTTTTTTTTTTTTTTTTTCCTAACCTCCAACAGGGGTCCTGAACAAGAACAAGCTTTTGAATAAAGTAAACAGGAGATAGTTCATGCAGTAGCCCTTGGGCCAGTCAGGACAGGACAGGATGTGAAAAATGTGCTCTACACCACAGTGGAGGAGAATGGTCCTTTCTGGAGCCTCTAGCAAAAAGTACCTGGGGAGACCCAAGGGCAACCCCTGGGATTCTGGAGTCAGGGACACAGAGGATCCAAGGCCTTTTATACCCCAACTGAAAAAGAGATACTGGCAGCTTATGAAGGGGTTCAAGCTGCTTCAGAAGTGGTTCGCACTGAAGCACAACTCCTCCTAACACCCCAACTGCCAGTTCTGGGCTGGATGTTCAAAGGGAAAATCACTTCTACACATCATGCCACTGATTTCACGTGGAGTAAGTGGGTTGTGTTGATCACACAGCAAGCTCAAAACCCCAGTCATCCAGGGATTTTGGAAGTCATCACAAACTGGCCTGCAGGTGAGAATTTCAGACTAATTTCTGAGGATGAAGAGGAAAAGGTAATGTGCTGTGGACGCTCCACCATATAGTCAGCTACCAGAAAATTAAAAACAATACGGTCTCTTTCTTGACAGTTTCTGATGTATCGTAGGGATACATCAAACATGGAAAGCTGACTTATGGATTCATACACAGTAAGTTGCAGAAGCTATTGAGGACCAACATGGATCAAGTCATGTTGCAGAGCTGAAAGCCGTCCAGTTGACTTTGGATATCGCTGAAGGAGAGAAATGACCAGTGTTCCATCTCCCCACTGACTTGTAGATGGTAGAAAATGCTTTGTGGGGGTGGCTGGACCAATGGAAGAAAGACCACTTGGCAGCGCAGAGGGAAAGCCATCTGAGTTGATGAATCATGGCAAGACATGGCTGCTCAGGTAGAGGAATTGACTGTAAAAGTACATCATGTAGATGTTTTTCGGTAGTGTGACTTGGGTGCATGTGGAAAAATGGTGAGGTAGATCAAGCTGCCAAGATTAAAGTGTCTCAGGTGGATCTGGACTGGTGACATAAGGGTGAATTATTTCTGGCCCGATGGGCTCATGATGCATCAGATCATCAGGAAAGAGATGCAATATATAGATGGGCTCATTATCAAGGAGTGGACTTAACCATGGACACTATATCCCAGATTATCCATAACTGTGAAACACATGCTTTTGTCATGCAGGCCAAGCGGGTAAAGCCTCTGTGGTGTGGAGGTACAATGGTCAAAATATAAGTATGGGGAGGCCTCGCAGATTGATTACATCACACTGCCACAAACCCACCAAGGCCAGCACTGTGTGCTGACAATGGTGGAAACAACCACTGGATGGCTGGAGACATACTCTGTGCCTCATGTCATTGTCTGGAATGCCATCCTGGACCTTGAAAAGCAAGTCCTGTGACCACATGGCACCCCAGAAAGAATTGAGTTGGACACTGGGACTCATTTCAAAAATAGCCTTATAGACACCTGAACTGGAGAGCACAGAATTTAGTAGGTGTATCATATTCCCTATCACACACCAGCCTCTGTGAAAATTGAAAGGTACAATGGACTGTTAAAAACCACATTTAAAGTAGTGGGGGGGCGGGGGGGGACGGACTTTCAAACATTGGGGTGTACATTTAGCAAAGGCCACCTGGTTAGTGAACACTAGAGGTTCTACCAGTTGAGCTGGCCCTGCCCAATCAAAACTTACACCTACCATAGAAGGGGATGAAGTCCCTGTGGTGCATGTGAGGAATATGTTAGGGGGAAGACAGTTTGGATTTGTCCTTCCTCAAGGAAAGGCAAACCCATCTGTGGGATTTGTTTTGCTCAAGGACCTGGGTGAACTTGGTTGGTAATGCAGAAGGATGGGGAAATGTGATGTGTACCTCAAGAGGATTTGATTTTGGGTGAGAACAGTCTGTAATGTTGAATTATATAATATTGGATGCTGAATAATACTGCCACTGTGCTATAACTACCATGGAGAGTGAGGATGGACTGTTCCATATACACTAGTCATGAGCTCCTGATGCAGCAGCCAGATGACAGCACACCAGCCCTCCTCCCTTGGAAAGCATCTAGGACAGATAGAATCCAGTCATGGACTAAATGAACTCAACAGACATCTTGGAGGGATGGCCATTGAGAATGGAAATGATACGTGTGCTTGTGTGTATTTTTATATATACATATGTATATATTTGGAAGGTATAAGATCTGGACATGAGCTAGATGGTATACAACAAGGGGTGGATAATGTCCTGTTTTTTGGCCAGAACAGACTGAATTTTTATGCAGTAGTTGTGAGGGCATGGATCCTAGACCCTCTGGGTGTTCCTAAGTTTTTATTCTATACCCCTCATCTCACTGCTAGGGGGACAGAAGTAAGGAATTCTCACTTCTGAGGAGGAGGGGGATGTTGCTTACCATCAGGAAGAAAAAGGTGGCTTGCAGAGGGTCCCCCCGCCATTTTGTTCATTTGCTTGGGGTTTTGTGTGGCTCCAGGTCGGTTGGTGAATGTGGGGTTTTTGTATACTTTTGTTATTAGTATTGTTGCTGTTACTGTTTGTTTTCTTATCTCGTTGCTGTTTCCAGTAAGATGTTCTTATCTCAACCCATAATCTCTGCCTCTTATATCTCCCACTGGAGGGGAGAGGGAAGTGAGCATGGTAGTGGTTGTGCAGCATCAAATTAGGGGGCGCTGCTCTTAAACCATGACAAAACCCATGAAATCTGCAGGGAGTTCTATAAAGATGTGTAATTTATTTCTCAGTATTTCAGGGATGGCTGACCTTTGGATTTTAGTATAAATTGTCTTGGGGTGATTTTATGATGATACTTTATTCCCTAATAATCTGCTTTATGCCCAGAAATGTCTGCAGTATCTTTAAGATGAACCAGGGGGTGGGGCTGGAGCCTGGGAGCCCCAGGCACGGGCTCTGTTCAATCTCTCTCTGGGGCATGGGCTCTGTTCAATCTCTCTCTGGTGGTCGGTGGCTACACAGACTGTGACTTCGTTGCCTTCCGCTGGATTAATTTTCACCAACTTAGGCAAGAAACTTCTGGGTTTTTTAGGGTTTTTTTACCTTTCCCTGGCCTGGAGGCTTTTCAGCGGCAAATCCTTTCGGCAACTTTTTCTTTTCCTCTGGCCCGGGGAGCCTGCCAGGTAGCCATGGTCAGTCTGAACCCTGGGAAAGACTGAGCCAGCAAAAGAAGGGACATACAAATCCACCAGTTTTGCCTGTCATGAGGAGAAAAACGATCACCAGAGGATCAACAGGTTTCCCATCTGCTCTGCTCCACGCTACTACGTGAACTCCTCTTCCCCATCCTGGAGACAAAAGGGACCAGTCACCATTTTGTTTTCCAGGCCATGCAGTCAGCCTGTGTATTTTTCTTCCCTGGGCATTTGAGGTTTGTTTTATTTGTTCTGCTGTGGGTGGGTGGGTGGACGGTAAGTCTCTGGGAGTTCATATCTAGCATTTATTCAATCCTTTTCTGTGCCTTGCGGGAATCACCCCCCCCCCTTTTTTTTTTTTTTTTTCTTGTTAATAAACAGTTCTCTCTTTTTTCACTTTCACCCACTGGTATCAATTTCTCTCATTGGCAGAAGAAAAGGAAGTTATTGAAGCACTTTCCCTTTTAGAGGAAACACTCCTTCCGGAGTATTTTACCGAAATTTGTCTACAAAAACAAGACAAAATAATAATAAAAATCTTCTCTCATTTAATCCGGTAGTCTTTTCTGTTATGCAGAATTAGGTGCTTCAGCTGCAAGTAAATAGGTGGCTGGTAATCACTACAGAACCCTTTTTATAAATGTTTCATGCAGAGTGTGTGTATGTAGGAATCTAGGCATTGAATAAAAAAATAGGGGTCAGCTAATGTCTTTGCAATGTATTGTCTCTATTTTAAGCTACCTACTGAGACTGGAGTTATCTTACTGACTGATTTATGGGGAAGATTTTCTGGACCATTGTGTTACTTCTTTACTGTAGAACAATATAATTTTAAGAAATTATATTAACCAAAAATAGCAGAAATGGGATTGACAGTGGGGTGAAAAGATGATCTTCACTGAGGGGGGAAAACCCTGATACTCAGTATTTCAGGCTCGGCGCTATAGGTACTAGCCTTTTCAGAAGACTGCTTGCTGGACTCCCTTGGGAGGCAGTCCTGATGGGCAAAGGAATCTGAGAAGGTTGGACATTCTTCAAGAAGGAATTATTAAAGGTTCAGGAGCATGCTGTCCCATGTGCTGAAAGATGAGCTGCTGGGGAAGACCATGGGCCTGGCTTAACAGAGCTTTGGCTGGAAGCTGGGGGGAAAAAAGAGTCGATCACTCTTGGAAGAAGGGGTAGGCAACTTGTGAGGACTACAATGATGTAATAATGTTGTACGGGGAGAAAATTAGAAGGGCCAAAGCCTTAATATGGCTGCTGCCATACAAGACAATAAAAATATTTCTGTATCAGCAGCAAAAGGAGGGGTAAGGAGAATATCCTTAATTAGGTGTATGAGAAAGCATAGTGACAAAGGATGAGGAAAGGCTGAGGTACTCAATGCCTTCTTTGCTTCAGTCATATAACAAGACTGGTTTGTTCTCTGGGTGCCCAGCCCCCTGAGCTGGAAGATGGGGACAGGCAGCAGAATGAAGCCCCCACAATCCAAGGGGAAATGGTCAATGACCTGCTTACACCATTTAGACACACTCCAGTCCTTGGGGCTGGATGGGCTCTACCCAAGGGTACTGAGGGAGCTGACAGAAGTGCTCACCAAACTACTTTCAGTCATTTATCACCAGTCCTGGGTTGCCATCTACAGGAAGGGTTGGAAGTATTATCTGGGGAACTACAGGCCTGTCAACCTGACCTCGGTGCCAGGGAAGGTTATGGAACAGATTATCTTGCATGCCATCATGTGGCACCTACAGAACAACCAGGGGAGCAGGCCCAGCCAGCATGAGGTTTAGGAAAGGCAGGCCCTGCTTCACCAACCTGATCTCCCATGACAGGGCCCCCTCCCTGGTAGATGAGGCAAAGGCTGTGGGTGTTGTCTGCCTGGAGTTTAGTAAACCCTTTGACACTGTCTCCCACAACATTCTCCTGGAGACACTGGCTGTTCACGGCTTGGCCAGTTGCACTGTTAGCTGGGTAGAAAACTGGCTGGATGGCTGAGCTCACACAATGTCAGGGAACAGAGTTAAATCCAACTAGAAGCTGTTCACTAGTGCTGTTCCCCAGGGCTCAGTGTTTAGGCCAGTCCTGTTTAATATCTTTATCCATGATTGGTTGACAGGATCGAGTGTACCCTCAGTAAGTCTGCAGATGACACCAAGTTGGTTTTGATCTGCTGGAGGATCTAAAGACTTTACAGAGGGATCAGGACAAGTTGGATCAATGGGCTGAGGCCAATCGTTTGAAGTTCAACAAGGCAAAGGGCTGGGTCCTGCACTTGGGTCACACCAACCCCCTGCAGCACTGCAGGCTTGGGGCAGAGTGGCTGGAAAGCTGCCCAGCAAAAAAGGACCTGCGGGTTCTGGTTAACAGCTGGCTGAACATGAGCCCAGGTGGCCCAGAAGGCTAATGTCATCTTGGCCTGTATCAGCAATAGTGTGGCCAGCAGGACCAGGGCAATGATCATTCCCCCGTACTGGGCGCTGGCCACACCTCGAATCCTGTGTTGAATTTTTGGCCCTTCACTACAAGACAATGGAAGTGTTCAAAAGGCATGTGGATGTGGCACTTGGAGATATTATGTTGGTGCTTGGTCAACAGTTGAACCTAATCTTGGAGGTCTTTTCCAACCTTAATTATTCTGATTCTAAAAATGGTTACTAGAGTACATGCATTATATTATGAAACTGATTTAATGCTTCTAGCTTGATGATAACTAATAAGACAAAATGTTTTGAATTGTAATGCATGTATAATTAATATTAAGATATTATAATATATTGAATGTAACTTCAGTGTTTGTTTTAGTAATATGCAATACCTAAAATATGAATTTTCTATACTTAGCCTCCTTATCTCTTTGTAAGGCTTAAACTTATGTCACCTTGGTGTCTGCTGGGAGGATGGCTGGCTCTGTATTTCCAAAGCAGAGACCAGGACTGTTTGATTATTGTGTAGTCAGAGATAATCACAATTTAAGGTGTTGCCTGCACTTCCAATTTGCATTCCCTTACTGTTCTTATGCCTATTTCTTAACCTTAAAGTGTCTTCACCTAATTAAACCTGTCAGTTTGAAAATCTGAATTTCAAAATAAAGCATCTATGATGTAGTGGAAAGATTTAGATTTGCAAGCTCAGAAAACTGGATTTTACAGATTAGGTTATTAAGTTAATGGAGTGCTCCAATCTAAGTTGTGATGCTACACATTTTTCTCATGCTCCCATGCAGTGTGCATTTGTTTTGTGAGAATAATTGTGTATGAGATGAACAATTCTTTCTAAGCATAAATGGTACCAGAGAGAAGTCTTCGTTGAGTAATTATAAGTGGTTTTAACTCACAATGGGCTTTAGTGGAAACAAAATCTCACTGCCTGTCTTGGGTTGCAATACAGGATGTGACCAAAAGTATGTATTCTATCACCATCTGTTGAGACCAGGTGGGGCACTGATCCTTATCTCTCTGGGACATATTATCTGCTAATGGGCCATCCTTTAAAACCAGGTGGGGCAGTCATCTTTATATTTTCACAATCCATCTTTCCTCCAGGGAGGTATCTTCTGCTAATGGCCCATTGAGAACCACTGTATGACTGATAAAATTACATCATCCCACTGGGAGATGCTCCAGCTAGGGGGAGGAGCCAAACCTTTCCTACCAAGATAAAAACTAAGGTTTGGAACACCAAGATAGCCCTTTTTTCCACTGGATTCCAGAGGAAAACCGGACCTGTACACATCATCACTGGACCTTCGGAGGGAAACTGCACCCTTCTACAGGACCACTACTTCAACTGAACCACATCTGTCACTCTAGGAGGACTGCAGCCACCATTTAATCGAACTGCTACCAACACCCTGCCTGACGGGGTGTCAGGTTGTACTCTGACTTTGTCAGGGTTTGG
>PYHW01009385.1:200968-216773 GCA_013186435.1 Turdus rufiventris
GCATCAGGGCAGCCCCGGCGTTGGGGGGGCGGGGAAGGCTGCTGTAATCGAGCAGCCGCCGCGTGGAGGTGGGGGACAGGGGCCGCAATCAGGGCAGCGGTGTCATGGGGCGAGCCTGCTGGCATCGGGTCACTCGAAGTGCCAGGGGACTCCTGGAGCGCACCGGCAGCGCACGGTTCCTGGTGCACCAGGGGGGATGCGTGACACCCGGAGCGCCAGGGAACTCCCGGAACAGCGGGGCCCCGCAGACGCTGCACAGAGTGGCGGCGGGCATGCCCCGGTCCCAGTGACGCCCCACGGAGTGGCGGCAGCCATGCCCCGGTCCCAGGGATGCCCCACAGAGCGGCAGCGGGCATGCCCCGTCCCCGGGACACCACACAGAGTGGCAGCAGCCACGCCCCAGCCCCACGGACGCCGCACGGAGCGGCGGCGGCCATGCCCCGGCCCTGGGGACGCCCCACGGAGCAGCGGCAGACATGCACAGGCTGGCCCAGGGGCCAATGGCTGCTGGGTTGAGGCGGGGCTTCGGCCAGCAACCGCGCAGGGGAGCTGGGGGCGGAGCCTTGCTGCAAAAGAAGGTGTGCCTTATAGTCCGGTGCGCCTTATCTGATCTACAATTTTGCGAATTTTGCTGACTCTTGGGGGTGCGCCTTATAGTCCGGTGTGCCTTATGGTCGTGAAATTACTGTAATCACAAGTATTAGTTTTCAGTTTTTTCCCCCTTAACTTACAGCGCTGTTATGTTAATTAGAAATCAACAGAGTCAGTAATAATGATGTTACCAATGTGGAGTTAATAAAGATGTGAATGAGGGTGATGTTTATGTATGGAAACTCATATAGCCTGCAGGGGGCTTGCAAAGGATTTTAGATAAGTACAGTAATTTCACAACTATAAGGCGCACCCTTTTGACAAAAATTTTCCTCTTAACCCGGAAGTGCGCCTTATAGTCCGGTGCGCCTTATATAATGGACAAAGTTGCTAAATTTGCCAACCCGGAAGTGTGAGCCCACAACAGTCCCGAGCTGAGCAGAGCCCGCCCGGTGGCGGCATCAGGCCAGCGCCAGGCCAGGGCGAGCCCGGCGGCATTGGGGCAGCGCCGGCGGGGGAGGAAGCCCGGCAGCACAGCCTGGGCGGGGGAGGGGGTAAAGCCGGCAGCATCGGGGCAGCGGCGGCACAGCGCGAGCCTGCCGGCATTGAGGCAGCAGCGGCGTGGGGCAAGCACACCGGCATCAGGGCTGCGCCGGTGCGGGGGAAAAGCCCAGGGGAGCACGGGGGTCTCGGCGTGGCACGGGGCTCCTGGAGCGCCAGGGCGGAGCGGGGAGGGAGGGAGTGGGCTGCTGCAGAAGCCCCGAGCCATGGCAGCTCCGAGCTGCCGCCACCCTGAGCCGTCCCGAACTGCCTCTGCCCCAAGCCCCTCCTCACCAGCTGGCGCTGGGGGCGGGCGGGAGTGCCGGGGCCCGCACACAGGGAGGGCGCTTGGGACTGCGTTTAAAGGCTACGCCAATCTGTGAAAAATGTTTGCAAAATGAGCACCTGCCAGTAAACGCCACGATCGCGGGATTCCGTTACTAATTAGTTACTTTGTTGCACGTGGCACGGATCTTCGCGGCAAAAAAAAGTGCGCCTTATAGTCCGGTGCGCCTTATGGTTGTGAAATTACTGTATATACAGAGAGAGGAAGGGCAGGATATAAATCCCTGTCTTTATTCCTTATTATTCAGTCTTATTTCTTCTTTAATCTTAAAAAAAAAAAAAAAATAGCGCATGCTGGCTACATGGAGAATTAGTATCTTACATCTGCAGTTACATTGAAAAGGAAGTAACTGGGCAACTACCTGGGGAAACAAAACCAATTTTGCATATTAAATTTTTTCTTAAGACATCACACAAATAGAAACTCTGTGGAGTTTTGAGTATTTACTAGATATTTCCTCTTTAAGCCAGTGCTGGGAAATTATCAACATCAACATTTTCAACTAAAAATAATTACACTGTTTGTTTCCAAAATGTACTTGCCCCCATACCTTCTATGAAAGCACTCTAGCACCTCTTGGCCTGAATTGTTGCAGGTGCCAGCAGAATTGCAGTAGCCTGAATGAAAGGTGTTTCTAGGTGCACCATTGTATAATCCTATAGAAAAGCTAGTTGCTTCTGTGGAGGTGAAATTTAGTGTCGTTGGCTGAAATAAAAAAAAAGAGAGTAAAGGGCAAATCTTTAATGGTTTGTAATATTTAAGTGTGATTGTATTTTAAATAATTCAACGTTGGGTTTTCTACATCCTAATTTTTATAGAAGTAATGTACAACTGAAAGGTAAAGAGAAGGGACAGGTAGGATGAAACAAAACAACCAGTCCTTATTCAAAAGGGAAGAAACTTGAATAGCATGATTGATATTTTCTTACAGGCATGCTGAGTGTTCATTCTCTTAGCCTTTTTTTGTAATGTACAAGTCCATGGGAGATCCTGAACTTCAAATCACAACAGTTCTTATAAATAAATTATGTTGGAGGTGGTCGCTTCTCAAAGTAAGTTATAAAAAATGGTATTCTGGTAATTTAATGATACTTCTACTTTAATAGTTTCATAAAATTAACAGAAAAACCCTAATATGTTATTATCTTGGTTAGGAGCAGACTTAAATAACTTTGAAAATGAAGAACAACATGAAAGAAAAAAAATTATAGTGGGGAAAGAAGGGAATTGTGTAGCTTAAAAGTTACAAGGAAGTTGTTTTCTTTAGGACTGCTGCAAAAGTCAGATGGAACATTTTAGAAAACTTACAGGTCATTCTAGAATGTGAATGTAATCCAGAAGGAAAGGATTATTGCATAAGTTTGGTTTCGACCAAAATAAAATTATTTTTGGGCTAATATCTATGGCTGATTATTAAAAAGAAATAAAATCAAATAGCGTGACAGGAAGTGAAGAATTGGAGAGAAATGGATGAAGAGTTACCAAAAATATGTAGTATACTTTTTATTTGCTTTATAACTTTTTTAAACTAGACTTGTTACTAAGGGAAACAGGAAATAGTCACAGATAGTCATGTAGGTTGAATTGCTATGACAAGGCTCCTTGAAAATACATAGCATAATTTCAGTGCAAACCAGAGAGTTCTTAAATTTTGATGCTTTGCAAGGCATGGGGGAAAGGTGGGTGTGGAGGAGACGAATACCCTAGCGGGGCCCCCCTGGAGTGTGCTCCCTTAAGATAAGAAAAACTGCTTACTTAGAATGACTAATGGTAGAAAAATATTAGAACTTTGCTTATCTTTCTAGAAGATAATTGGCTAGAATTGAAACCTTTCTGTAATTGGTTATTTCACACCTAAAACTTTTACGTAGTTGGATAGCTTTTCAATCCTGTGCCCTATTGGATAGTTTGTCAAGCCACCCTAACCCTACAAAAACCTCTCTAGTACCCCATGTATTTGGACTGCTGCATGACTCCCTTCACAGAAGAAATGAAACCCTGTGGAATTGTCTGTTCTGCTTTCCCAATCTCTGACTGTTGGCTGAGGAGGCTTTGCAAGCGAAGATGATCTCACAAAAGAACTGACTGCCTAGACTTAGCCATTGCTTGCAGACCTTGTGGCTGAAGCCTGCCTGAAGCAGCCAGGATAATTTGTTCTTTAAGGAACATTGTATCCGGGCCTGTTGTGGCAGCCTGGGGCAAAACCACCCCGTGGGGCTCCTGCTGGCCGGGGGCTGCCCGGTCCTGCCCACCCTGTGCAGCTCCTGCCAGCCGCGGCCGCCCACTCCCGCCCCCCCTCACGGCTCGGCACTCCCGTGGCGCTGCCCCCCCCTCGCGGCTCAGCTCACGGCTCGCACTTCCGGGTTGGCAAATTTTGCAACTTTGTACATCATAAAAGGTGCACCTGACTATAAGGCACACTTCGGGGTTCGGGGAAAAATTTTGGTCAAAAGGGTGCGCCTTATAGTCGTGAAATTACTGTAAACTAATAAAAGGGTGATGGGTTGTGTTCAGTATTTAAAAAGAATAAACTCATAGAACCATGGTCATAAGTAGGAACAACAGATAAATGTTTAAATTGAATATCAGGAAAATGTCCCAAGTATTATTCTAAGTCGGTTCAGTCTCCCAAAGGCAGTGGGGAAGCAATGGATCCCTTACCCTCTCACCACCAGGTTGGAGGAAGAGACCTTAGTGATGAAGGGGTGTTTTAGGGGTGAGTGACGACAGACAATCAAGAGGGGTGTCAGGGCCTTGAGATGCCTGGTTGAGGGATCTGGAGCACTAGTGTTCACTTCTGTCCTGCTAGTTGCAGGGAATGATGGGGCAAGAAACAGGAAAATCATGCAGATGAACATGTGGCTTTGAGACTGGTGTTACCAGAAGAATTTTGGGGGTTTTGATCATGGGTCAGTTTATACAACACTGAGAGTGCTGGCAACAGATGGCATCCACCTGTCTCAAAGGGGAAAAAGGCTCTTGGGTGTTAGCAGGGCTTGTTGAGAGAGTTTTAAACTAGATTGAAAGGGAGATGGACGGGACAGAGTCAGGCTTGACAGATAAAGTTTGGGTAGGGGAGAACTCTAGTGACCACCCAAGTAGCAAAAGGAGAATTAAGAGGGGATGCCTTGAGCAAACACAAGCAACCAAAGATGTAACTACAAGATGAGACTTAGGGCATTCCCTTGCACCCCCACTGGGATATTGACACACTCAAATACCTCTATAAAGTGCCTGTACAGCAAGACATGCATTATGGGAAACAAACAGGAGAAACTACAGATCTGTGTGCAGTCACAGGGCTTTCATTGTGATTGGGATAGCTCACATGACTGCAATATTGTCATGAAGGGCCACACCCTGTTTGGAAGACATAGACCAGGAAGGTGCAGTGGTAGAGTTGCCCTCTGTGTGATGCTACATTTGGAATGTATGGAGCTCTGTCTTGGGGTGGATGACGAATTAGTTGAGAGTTTATAGGTTAAGATAAAAGGCAGAATAGTAAGGGTGACACTGTTGTGGATGTGTGCTACAGGCTGCCTAAGCAGGAGAAAAAAAGTTCATGAGGCCTTCTACAGGCAACTTGAAGCAGCCTTAACATCACAGGCCCTGGATCTTGTGGGGGACTTGAACTACCCTGACATTTTCTGGAGAAGCAACACAGTGAAGCACAAGCAGTCCAGGAGGTGCCTGGAAAGCATTGATGACAACTTCCTCTCACATGTAGTGGAGGATCCCACAAGGAATGGTGTGCTGCTTGACCTCATACTGACAAACAGGGAAGGCCTAGTTGGAGATGTGAAGGTTGGGGGCAGCCTCGGCTGCAGTGACCATGAGATTGTGGAGTTCAGCATTGAGCAAGGAGGAGGCAGGGCAACACGTATGATCGCAAACATGGACTTCAGGAGAACTGACTTAGGCATCCTCAAGGATCTTCTTGGAAGAATCCCATGGAAATGGGCCCTGCAGGGAAGAGGAGTCTAAGAATCCTGGTCAATATTCAAGCACCTTCCAGACTCAAGAACAATGCATCATGATCAGCAAAAAGTCCGGCAAAGGGGGCAAGAGACCTGTGTGGATGAATAAAGAACTCCTGTCTCTACTCAAGCATAAGCAGGAAACACACACAAGATGGAAGCAGGGTCAGGCCACTTGGAATGAATATAGAGAGGTTTTCAGAGTAAGTAGAAATGAGATGAGGAAGGCCATGGCCTATCTGAAATTAAATCTGGCCAAGGATGTCAAGGACAACAGTAAGGGCTCCTTCAAACAGAACAATAACAAAAGGAAAACTAAGTATATGTGGGCCCGTTACTAAATCCAGGGGGGACTCCAGTGACAGAGGATGCAGATAAGGCAGAGTTACTGAATGCCGCCTTTGTATTGGTCTGCACTGACAAGACCAGCCCTCAGGGATCTCTGACCAAGGAGAGCAGGGTAAAGGAATGATGGAAGACATTCATTTGGTCAAGAAGGATTGAGTCAGAAAACACCTAGGCAAACTTGACATCCACAAGTCCATGGGCCCTGACAAGATGCATCTAGGAGTGCTGAGGGAACTGGCAGACACCATAGCGAGGCCACTCACAACCATCTTTGAAAGGTCATGGAGATCAGGAGAGGTGCCTGAGGACTGGAAGAAAGCAAATGTCACCCCAGTCTTCAAAAAGAGCAAGAAGGAAGACCCAGGGAACTACTGGCCAGTCAGCCTCACCTCAATCCCTGGAAAGCTGATGAAGCCCTCATTCTGGAGGCCATCTCTACCCATATGGAAGACAAGGTGATCAAGAGCAGTCAGCATGGATTCACTAAAGGGAAGTCATGTTTGACCAGTCTGATTGCCTTCTACGATGAAACAACTACCATGATAGATCAGTTTTTTGCATCTGTAGAATTGTTTCCTTTAGTTTCTTGATGCTGGATGATGTGGACTGTGTGCTGTCCTCCAGCGTTTGTCAAATAAACTTTGCGACAAGTTACGGGACAAAGCATTTTGCAACTACAGTGGAAGCTATTGACTCTTCTGATGCCATTATATTAATTATATGTTTTAAAAGAAAATTGCTCTCTCAAGGGAAGGTATTGGGTTTATTTTGCCCTAAGGAGAGAGTTAAGACGTTGGAAAGGAGCCTCTAGAGGTGGTTTAGTTCTTGAATTTGAATATGTTGACAGTAGGATTATGGATGGTAGAGGAGGTGTTGTGTTCATGTTTTGTTCAAGCTCTGTATGAATTTGTGCATGAAACCGGGAGATCCCATGGGACAGTTGAGTAACCTCTCACTGTCATAGGAGGATGTTCTTCCAGTGTTTGCAATTAATCACTGTGTAGAGACATGTGTTCATGTAAATTATGTCTGGTACCATAGTGGCTAAGAACTACCTGAAATCAGAAATTAAATGGGGAAAATAAACAAACCCACCTCCCAAAATTGTAAATCTGCAAAACAGTTTTCTAGAGGTTCTTATGTTTCCAACCACTATCTCCTTTCTTTGTGTTCCCCAAATAATGAAAACAGGATTGCTTATAAAGCAGAATGGTTGAAATATGACATTGTGCTTTTAGCTTGTAACTGTTTTCTTTCCTTCCTCTAATTTCAATAGGAGCATGGAAAAACTCAGTAGAAGAATGGACTGCAGAAGATTGGAATGAAGATGTAAGTGTGCCTTGTTAGGTAGACCGGTTTATTATTTACCCTTTTCAGAGTTTCTGTGTTGTCTTCAAAAACTAAATGTTTGAAGGAATACTTTGTATGCATGCAGTGATATTTTTTATTTTGGTTTTTGTTTGTTTGGTTTTTTGCAATTCCTATTTAAAATATATTTGAGCTACTTTTTAGAATAAAATTGAACCAAGAAATATTACAGTAATTTCATGCAGATAAAGTGCACCTTTTTGACTAAAGTTTTGATCTGAACCCGGAAGTGCGCCTTATACACCGGTGTTGCTTATATATGGACAAAGTTCGGAAAATTGCCAACCTGGAAGCGCGAGCCCGCAGCAGCCCTGAGCTGAGCCAAGCCTGCCCAGCCCCAAGTGGGACCGGGGCCACCCCCTGCGGCAGCCCCGGGTGGGGCCAGGTGCCGGCGGGGCCGGGTTCCGGCAGGGCTGAGTGCCACCCAGGGCCGGGTGCCGGCGGGCCTGGGGGCCACTGGGGCTGGGTGCTGGTGGGGCCTGGGGCCGGGGGTTGGCGGGCCCGGGGGCTGGGCGGGGCCGGGGGCCGCCCGGGGCCGGGAGGGAGTGCTGTGGCCCGTGGCACGGGGAGGGCGCTTGGGGCTGCGTTTAAAGGCTACCCCGATCTGTGAAAACTTTGCAAATTGAGCACCTGACAGTATTCTGTTACTAATTCATTACTTTGTTGCGCACGGATCCTTGCTTCAAAAAAGTGCGCCTTATATGCCAGTGCACGTTATATATGGACAAAGTACGGGGACTTGTCGGCAACCCAGAAGTGCACCTTATACTCCAGTGCGCCTTATACTCGTGAAATTACTGTAATTTATTTTTTTTCTTGGTGGATAGTACATAGATAATAAAATTTTAAGTTTTATCCCAAATTATTTATTTGTGAGTTATAATTCTCCACAGCTCAGTACTTGTGGGTGTTAGCTGCATACTTCCCCCTATTATTTAAGGATTTAAAGCCATATTATCACAAAACTTTTATGTAATTTAGTGCTGAAGCTTACTATCAACTTTAGATTTCTCATTTGATACTTTTTGTTTTAAATCTGCATAATTGTTCCAATTAGTCCACTTCATGTTCATAACCTTAAAAAAGGACCTAGTAATATGCTGAAGTTGGCACTTAATTGCTTCATTCCTGTTGTTTCATCATGATGTGTTGTGTAAAGTATTTACAAGAATTTGGGTTCTCATTCTTTAACAGGCAAGAGATGTCTTCATGTATGCAATATATTTGGCATTTGTGATCATCGTGCATGAAATTTGCATTTATGATTTTAAGTTTTCAGCTACTGTATAAAAGCTTAAGTAGTTCAGAAAACAAACTAGATAGCAAGAAACATGGAAAGGAAAACTTAGCTTTTAAAAAAGTCTTTAATCTTTTATATGAACATCAATTATTACAAATTTATTTTCAGAAGAGTAAGAGATTGTCTCAGAAGTCACCCCTTTTGCCTCCTCCTCTAGGGTGGCATGTCAGTGTTATCTCCAGAAAATGTGTGAATGTTTAATATAGGAGATATGAAAGCTCCATCCTTACCTAATGAGAGGGACATGTCTTCCAAGAAAATGAAAAGAAATTCTAAAATTCATAGGTTTTCTGTATCGATTACTATCAGCAAAAGCTGGCAGCTTCTCTAAACCTGTACTCTATTTCTGCAGTGTGTGCTAGTAGTAAACTAAGGGCTAAGGATACTGAAAATGTATGGCCTTGGTCTTACCCCTGTTTGCTGGTACAATGCAGAATTTGTAATACAGGAGGTGTGTTCAGCAATGCTGGTTAGGTAATTAACTATCAAACCCAAGTAATTTGTTCATGAATCTTGAAGGAAGAGCAAATGAAATCTCTAGCCTGTTGTTAATTTTTTAATTTGGGTATGCTGGAAAAATCCCTGTAACCTAGGAGAAAGTTATTCATGTGCTGATGTTCAGAAAGAATGAATGAAATGGTAAGGTGCAGGCAAATTAGTCCAAAACACCCCTGGGGAAAAATAAAGTAAAATAAATTCATTTGCTNAAAAGCGTAAGAATGCACCTTGTGTCATTCAGTGTAGTTGTATCAAAATAGGTCCACTTCAAATAAACCTGATATTGGTCTTTAAGTAAATTTCAAATTAACTGCAAATATAGAGTATGTCCTTGTAAGAGATTTGATCTACATCTTTTGTTCTAAATATAATTACATGCTATCATGAAACACATTAGGTGGATTGAAATCTGCCATGAAAATTTTAGCCAATAAATCTTTTGCAGGAGGGCATTCCTAGGAGTGCTATAAACTAATCCAGTCCCAGGCCAGATGCCATCTAGTGTCTTTATCAATGATTTGGAAGTAATAAGAGCACTGCTGAATAAAATTTGTGAGAAATAAAAAAAATTATAAAGTAAGTCAGTCATACAGAAATCTGAAGCTCTGCTAGACTTGACCTGTTCTCAAATTAAAAATACTTTAATATAGCCAAGTGACCATTTGTTTTATAGGAATAAAGGCACACCTCCAGAACAAATGGCTGGTGTCTGGAAAGCAGCAGCTGAAAAATTTTCAGCATTGTAGAGGATGATGAAAAACAACAGCTTGGATGATCTCCTAAAGAGGTGTTACTGTGGCAAAAAAACCCCATTGTAGTCTTTTTGCCTGTAGGCACTCTTCCCTGTCTCTTAATCATTCTTGATTTATATTTCAGCATGTGGACTCTCCTGAATTTGATTCTGAAATACTGCATACAATTATTCATTGTTTTTATAAAACAAAAAATGTGGAAAATAGCTGAAAGTATTTACTGAGAGTATTGGTGTTTGAGAGTGAGATTTTTAGTTTACTGAATTGGGAAAAGTTAGTTTATTAGCATATAATGGGTTCCTGTTTTAGTCTAGCAGAGAAAGGCATAATGTGAACCTGTGGCTGGAAAATGGAACCATGCATTTAAATGTATTATAAACAATTCTAGCCACATGACTAATGATTGAAACAACCATAGAAGCTGATGTATTTGCTGTCTGCAGGTAAAGACCAGGTGGGTTTTTTTTAAGAATATTTTTTTTTAATGTGGTGTTCCCTAGTCAAGTACAAGTTAGGTGCAGGTGAGTGAAATTTCATGTTGTTTGACCTGAGAACAATTTGATTTCTGTGATTTAATTACTAGACAGGACTGGTAATTATCTTTAGTAGTGAGTATTGAGCAAGTATAGTATGTTGTCAGTGTGCTATCAAATAGAGGAAACTCCTTGAATGAAAATTGGAGGTTGTATGGACAATGAAGGACCAGACAAATATTAAGGTACTGTAGATGACTCTGGGTTTTCCTCTTAAAATTGTGATTATATTCTTCTGGCTAAATAAAATTAACTAGAAAAATTATCAGAAGGGAAGAAATAGAATACATACAAATTGCTGGAAAGCGGATGAAGGCAAACATTTTCTGTATAATACTGGTAATTTTCGTTTTTATTTGAAACAATGGCAACACTTAAAAAAAAAAAATTAGTGGGAGTGTTTCCTTTACCAGGAAGCAGGACAATAATTTGTTTTAATTTCTTTAACTTCAGTACATCATATCAAAACACTAATAAGGTTTTTTTATTTCTGATTTGTTGCTGTTGAGTTTTTATGAGTATGCCAGAGTATATTTTCTTGTGGTCCTCACTTATCAACTGTCCATAGGACCTGGTAGCTTAGTTGTTAAATATATTGCATGTTTGGTGATTGGAGAATGATTTTTATCATAGAAACAGGAGCTGAAAAGCACAGACATTTCACTGCATATGGAGGAAATACCTTTGTGAGGCTGCTGCTTCCAAATGGTTCACAACTGTTCATTCAGTTTTGGGAAAATGCCAGAGCCTCGGTAAAAGATTTGTGAGCGTAGTGTATAGTGAGTGCAATTAACTTTGCTAGGAGCTGATATGACTTGTAAGAAATACTAAATACATCTGTGTAATAAAGCTTTTCAGCTGCTACTGCACAAAGTATGTGTTTGAACAAATTATGTAATCCCAGCAGACTTTTGAATTAATTTCACGAGTATAAGGTGCACCGGAGTATAAGGCGCACTTTTTTGCAGCAAACACCCGTGCGCAACAAAGTAATGAATCAGTAATGATCGCGCCAGCCGTGCTCTCCTGGGTTACAATACAGGATGTGATCAAAGTATCTATTCTATCACTATCTGTTGTGACCAGGTGGGGCAGTGATCCTTATCTCTGTGGGAGATACTCTGCTAATGGGCCATCCATTGAGACCAGTAGGGCATTGTTCTTTATCTTTGCACCCCCCCCATCCTTCCTCCAGGGAGTTATCTTCTGCTAATGGCCCATTGAGTCCCACTGTGTGACTGATAAAACTACTTTATCCCATTGAGAGTTGCTCCAGACAGGGGGGAGAGCCCAGCCTTTCCTACCTAGATAAAAACTGATAGAAGAGATACTTTGACCACATCCTGTATTGTAATCCAAGACACTTTGTCAGTGTTTGGAGTTTGTTTCTTTTTAGTACTGTATTTCTATCTTAACTTTCCTAGTAAAGAACTGTTATTCCTAATTCCCATATCTTTGCCTGAGAGCCCCTTAATTTCAAAATTATAATAATTTGGAGACAGGGGGTTTACCTTCTCCATTTCAAAGAGAGGCTCTTGCCTTTCTTACCAGACACCTGTCCTCCAAACCATGACACGTGCTGAGCCCCGCGGCACCCCCGCAAGCCCACCCCTCCCCCAGCCGCTGAGCCCCGTGGCCCCGTGCGGTTCAGCTCGCATCTCGCACTTCTGGGTTGGCAAATTTCCAAACTTTGTCCATATATAAGGCTCTCCGGAGTAGAAGGCGCACTTCCATGTTCGGACCAAAATTTTAATCAAAAGGGTGCGCCTTATATGCGTGAAATTACTGTAGTTGTTTGATTGGAGCTTCTGGCAGTGAGTTTGCTGCAGGGTGTAGTGTAAACTTCAATGTAGCTAAGCTGGTAGCTGAAGATGTCTATTTTGCATGCTGGTTCACTTGAAGAGAAAGTTTCCTCTCTCACATCAAGCATTCTTTTGCATTGTCACAAACATCCTCAGGCTCCTCAATTTGCTCAGTTTTCAGGATTCACCAGTGTTTTGGCCATGGTTCATCTTATCCTGGGTATTATGAGCATAAGAAACTTTTGATATTACAATGAATTTGCTATTTAAGCAAGAGATTGCAAACCATAAGCTGCTGCTTGTGCCATTAGCTGACCTCCTTGTGTCATATAACGGAGGAATCACATAACACCACAGAAAGTACAGTATACATTGTTCTAAAATAACACCTATGGTGGAGAAAGAGCTGAGCAATAGAGAAACAGCTTTTTAATATGGAAATATACTTGAGCTGAATCTTCTTTGTTTTAGTCAGTATATAGAGTTGTGGGCTGGCAGCATTATTCTCAGGAAAGAATTTTGTTCCAGAAAGATGGTGTTAAAATATGTTGTATTAGCAGGAAGGGAAGGAAATGAAGGGAGAAATTGGGGCGGTACTAATTTTTTCATGACCCGGTGTAGTGCTAGGTGGGAGCACATGAAACATTTGAACTTTGCCTCTGAGTACTAAGTGATTTGCTCCCAGTCAGACTTTCTGCATCCTGCTTAAATCAAATGTTTCATAGAAGAATCCCAGATGACCATGTACAGGGACATGTGTGCTTTCAGTAGAGCTGCTTGTGGGATGGCAGATGATATTGCCTCATGTCTGTGATTTACTTTAAATTGGGCTGCTAGCAATTAAAAATGCATAATTTCCTGGAAGAGCTACATTCAAATGTCACATTCTAAAGGGGTTCTTTCTGCATGTTTGAATAGGTCAGTTATTCTTTAGTCTAAATACAGAGCTACACCAAAGTAGTTAAGGGTGATTTTGTGCAAATTTAATTTAAAATATAACCATTATACAGTCATATCACTGCCTTGTTAAACCAAACCTTTACTGGCTTAAGACTTATTCTGGTTTACAAGTATTCCTGTCAATAGAAATGAATTAGCTGTAGGAAGTTGTAGTTGTTTAAGTACTATTTTTCTAAAAAGAGAAGCTATTAAAAAAATCCCAAACCAGGAAACAATCAAGCCCCCTACAAACCAAAATCACCCCCTTTCCCCCCCAAAATGCCAACCAACCAGCTCCCCATCTCCAGATAACTGTGCAAGTATCTATCTTTATTGTAACAGCATGGTGGAAGCAATACAGTTTTCTGCTGTGGATTGTTTGGCTTGTTATGCTAGTATAGGCAATTAAACAGTTCTCCCTTTATTGTTTTCAAACTCATGCTTGCAGAGCAACCTGTTTAAGATGGTTTTGCCACCCCTAGCAGAAGTGCCAAGAAGGAACCATGAATGCTAGTTCACTGTACATATCTGAGTGCAAACTTGCCTCCACTGGTGATGTGAGCTGAAATGTAAAACAGAGATACATAAAATGAGTGGGAACAGTGCAATGTGTTGAACTTCTGCAATGAGATTTATCAGAGCTTCTCTATGGAGTCCTAAATTATGTCTGCACACTGATGATATACCAGCTGTCATATTACTTCCTTTCTACTGGTATAGTTTTTAGTTAAACTATTTCCCAAACTGATGTAGTTACATTAGTATACCATTCAGTGTTCAGTAGATCAAATTTCCTAACACTTTCAGTAAATTGGTACTTAATTCTACGGAGAAGACTTTGCTGAAGTTCTACTATGTTTTTTTGTCTTTTTAAGCAGAGCTCCAGCATAACTGGTTGTAATGACAGTTTGACTTTACTTTTATCTTAAAAGTGCATGACCAAGATGGAATTTCTGAAGATGTCATAGTACTGAAGCGTGAGCACGTGTATGATTAAAATAACTCTTCCCTCCTACACACTTTTTCCAGCTTTCTGAAACGAAAGTCTTTACTGCTTCCTCTGTTCCAGTTGAGAATCATGTGACTCCTAGACAAAGGTAAGATCTTCTTCCATAGTTTCCCTATACCTTAAAAACTTTCTGCTTGTTGAAGCAATGCTAGCTTCTACATATAAAATTATGGCAGTACAAGCTAGCTTGTACTAGGCATTTAAATTAGCCATACATGGAAAAGGCACTCTGGTGGGACACAACCCACCAGGGGAAAGATCTAGAAACAGACAGGGGGTTGGCTCGATGGATTTCTGCCTGGCTGCAGAGGCTAATTGGCTGCAGGGGGCTGGACAGCTTGAACTTTGGACCAGTCAGGAGTGCTTGCTGAGAAATATTTAAGAGGTTATAAAAAGAGCAGTTCAGAAGAATAAAGGGCTTTTGGTCACAAGAATCACGGAGTTCCTGTGTCTCTGTTTGGGGGGCACGGGTGCCAATGCAATGTAAAATGTTGACTAAAACACAGGGCAGCCTTGGTCAGAGATTGGTCAAGCTAGTTTCAAAATTATCAAAGCCTTGCTTTTGTGGGTTCCTGTGTTACCTATTATTGACTACAGAAGTGGAGCCAAACTTAGCAAATCTGTGAACATAATACTGACTTCTGCACAAAGACTGCTTACTGGCAGGAACAAAAGTAGCTAGTAAGAAAACCGTGCTGCTGTTGTTGAAAAGGAAGCTCTGTCTTTGCTGTCCAGAAAATGAAAACCCTCCCCATGTAGATGTAGAAAATGTTCAGAATGTAGTGCTTTAACAAATATGTTGACAGAAAAGCTTGTGTTGCTTACCAGGAAAATCACCTTCTTGCCATTACAATTACTTGCCTTAACTGATGATATAGAGTTCAGATAGAGAATGGAAAACATGGCAGTTGCTGCCTTTACTTGTCTTTGTCTTTACCAAATGCCTAGCTAATTATGTGGAATCAGCTGCCTGCATTAGCCTCAGAGAACAGGTTAAAGTTGTATGATGAAGACTTATGTAGTTAGATAGCATGAGATCTGAAAACTGGATGGCCTAATGGTCCCAAACATCCTGATACAGCTGTATTGGTATACTTCAGACTGCAGGAAATTTTTCATTGTAACATGGGTGTGACCTGGAGGAGGCATGTGTAGTAATTATGTCAAGACAGACTGGCCTGACACCATCATCAGTCCCTTATTAAAGATTTTTCATGCCTTCTCTCAGTGGACCTCTCTCAGGCAACTCCACACAGCACTGACTCCTCTCTGCAAGCTTCCTTCTTCCTTCTGCATGACCAGCTAACCCCAAGCTGTCCCTTTCCCAGCCACCTAACCCTATCTGTCCCTTGCACACCCACATGTCCCTTCCTCCTCACAGCACAGCCAGCAGACCTCATCTCAAACTGCAACAAGCTCCAGGTCTCAAGCTCCAACTGGAACTTATTCTCTACTAGCTGACCCACTCTTTTATAACACCCATCCTCATTGGACAGGAAAGGCTGTCTCCACTTCTTGGCAATCAGTATAGCTGTAATTGATTGAGGAAAATTGCCTTCTGCACTAACCTTACAAACTATCTTCCCACAGGCATAGTGTCAGTTAGCTTACCGTTTATATTTCATTCCTTTCCTTCTTAAAGGTGATATGGCAGGAGGGCTGGACTGGATGATCTCCACAGGTCCCTTTCAACCCTAACTATTCTGTGATATGCTTACAGTAATTTCACGACCATAAGGCGCACCGGACTATAAGGCGCACCCCCCGGGAGTTGGCAAAATTGGCAACATTGTAGATCAGAT
>PYHW01009385.1:221764-231919 GCA_013186435.1 Turdus rufiventris
TATCTGATCTACAATGTTGCAATTTTTGCTGACTCCCAGGGGGTGCGCCTTATAGTCAGGTGCGCCTTATGGTCGTGAAATTACTGTACTGTAAATCAGTATTGTCGTAGTCAGTGATGAAGTTATATCAGTGATAACCAGAGAGAGTCTGGTCATATGCTCCAACTGCTGATTTTTTTACTGGTCATAAACTAAAATACAAGAAGTGACAGACACTTCAACATGAGGAAGAACTTCTTTACATTGAGGGTAGCAAAGCACCGCAACAGCTGCCCAGGGAAGATGTAGAGTCTCCCTCTCTAGAGATGCTCAAAACCTACCTGGACATGCTTCTGTGTCACCTGCTCTGGGTGACCCTGCCTTGGCAGGGAGTTGGACTGGATGATCTCCAGAGGTCCCTTCCAACCCTGACAATTCTGTGATTTATTAGTAATCTAGGACTGAAGAGGTTTTGGTTGCTGCCAAATAGCAGCTTTAGGCATTGACCCTATGGTTATGTTCAAATTATTTATTAAATACTCAACTCCACTCTTCTCCCCCCCTCTTTTTTTTTCCTTTTGGTAGTCTGCAGTTCTTTGTTCTGACTTTGGAGAACGTGGGTCTCCTAAACTGACAAACTCTACTGGATCCCAAATCTTGGACCAATTGAAATCTCCAGGTTTGGGTCAGTTTACCTCTCAACAAAACAGTAATAGTTCTACTACGACTACCACATCATCCTGGGATCGAAAACCACCCATTACCCAGGCCTCAGTCCTTAGTCAGTTTGGTAAGTTCTTTGACATAGCTTTTGCTCTCTATTAAACTACAAGATGTCTTAATTCCAGTAGCAATTTTAAATGGCCTTAAATGAAAAGCTTTTTTTAAAAAACATAATCCTAATAATATAATTGGTTACAGTATTGTGTTACACTCAGTTGCTGGTAATAGACATATCATAAACTTAAGTTTTGAGAGGCTTAAGTCTATCTATAAATGTCATTGAAACTTTAGAGGTTGTTTAGCCTTCATGTAATGACATCTTTGATTTAATGTGCTTGAATATTTAAGTGGAATTTTGAGGTGACTTTGTGTCATGGTTTAACCCCATCCAGCAACCAAGCCCTGTGCAATCGGAAGGGTAAAAGTGAGAAAACTTGTGGGTTGAGATAAAGGCAGTTTAATAGGGAAAGCAAAAGCCACACACTCAAGCAAAGCAAACTAAGGAATTAATTCACCCCTTCCCATGGGCAGTCAGGTGTTCAGCCATCTCCAGGAAATCAGGGCTCCATCATGTGTAATGGTGACTTGTGAAGACAAATGCCATCACTCCAAACGTCCTCCCCTTTCTCCTTCCCCCATCTTATATGCTGAGCATGATGTCTCATGGTCTGGAATATCCCTTGGGTCAGTTAGGGTCACCTGTCCCAGCTGCATCTCCTCCCAACCTCCCACGTACCCCCAGCCTCCTCCCCAGCATGGCTGTACAAGGAGCAGAAAAGGCCTTGACTCTGTGTAACTCAGCAATAAAAAAAAATCTCTATATTATCAACCCTGTGTTCAGCACAAATCCAAAGCACAGCCTCATACCAGCCACTGAGAAGAAAATTAACTCTGCCCCAGCCAAAACCAGTACACTTTGTTTCTCAACAAATCCTGGAAAATACCTATTTTCAGTGTGCCTATGCTGCTTCTAGGTTGTACCATATTTAGTCTTTTTTCCCAATTTTTTCTCTTCTCATCATTGCTTGAATTTTGAATGAATATTATATAATTTCTTCATAATGTGCATCACATCTCAGCATTCTTTCCATAGTGTGAAGTCTATGTGTGCTGAAAATGATGCAGGTTATCCATTTTTTTCTATTCATAATTGTATAGATTTTTCATTTAATTTAGTAAAATTAGTAGAAACAGTGAAAATGACACAAACTTGGTTTTACAGTGTAGTTCCTAGCAGTATTCTCACTGTGAAGAGTGATAGCTCTTGTATCTCTCTGCTGTTTCAGTGTATGTTTGCAGATAGATAAGCAGCCAATTTGGTAGCAGTTATAATCTTTGGCATGCAGAAATTCTGAAAAAATGTTTAGGTGCATTTAAAGTTGCTTTCTAATATGCTTCAATTGGATTAAAAAACCTTCACATTGCAAATGCTGTGGATCTCTTATGGTTGTTGACCAGTGCTCTGAGATACTTTCAGTGTCTGAAAATATGAAAGGGGAAGTCTTGGGAAAAAACCTGTCAGCATCTAGTGTCTCGTGACTTTCAGCCATATTGAGATGTTAGATGACTTCCTATTTCTGTTGAAAATCTTTTCTTTTGTAGGGGCAGGGGAATCCTAACTCATAATACCACTAAGTTGCAACTCTAGACCCCTCGGAAATAATCACATTTTATCGGCACAGTTAAATGATGTAAAACTTGCAGTGTTTGACTAAAATAATCCATAAGAGTTTTTGAGGCCTAATGTGTGATAATGTTACGTCACTGTATGAATAGGTTTGCTTTTATATTTTTTAAGAAAGCCAAGGCAAGCGGCTCTGGTGCAGGTGTGTTTTGCAGCAGAGCAGGGGATCTATGGGAAATGGTTGGTGATAGTGTCCTGAGCTGGGGAAACCCCAGGAGAGCACCGAGACCCATCAGGAACCAGCAGCTTGCATGAGAGTTACTGACAAGGCATGGGCAGGGCCAGGAGTAATGGTGGTCACCCTGTGTGGCACTTAAACTAGGTAGTGGTGCCGCAGTTTGTGCAGGAGGCCCTACCAGCTCAATCATGGAGCAATGGTATCCACCTGTCAGACAGCCATAGCCGACCTCTCTAAGCTCTGCACACACCATGACTGAAACAGCTGCCTAGACAGAGCTCCAGTGGGAACATACTGCCACCCAGGTGTCAGGCTGCAGGATATGCCCTGCTCTTATACCAGTATTGGACAGCAGTAGTGAGCACACCTGTGGAAGGTGTGCCTAAGTAGAGGAATTCCTCTGCTTAGTGACAGAACTCTGGGAGGAGATGAGTAGGTTTAGGAGTATCAGGGAGTGCAAGAGAGACTATTGGAATGAAACCCTACCTTTCCTGGGACAGACCCACCAGTCAGACAAGGCACGACAGGGAAGATCCCCTATCTTCTTTCTGCTTGGATTAACGTGGTGACCTAAAGGATAGGGGGTAATGGTGACAAGTTCCTACCCAACGCAGCAGGCACATCTCATCTGTGACTACTCCACCTCCCCAGGTGCCCTGCCATAATAGGCTCTGCAAGTGGAGCTGAACAATAATGAGGACAGTGGTTCATCTAGCATGGAGGTGTTGCCAAGTTTAAGTCAGCCTATGCCTTGTGTCAAAACTGCTTCCATAAAGAAAAAGACAGGTCACTGTCATATGAGACTCCCTTCTGAAGGGAACAGAAGGCTTCACATGCAGACCAAACCCACTTCTTTATGAGGTCTGCTGCCCCCCTGGGGCCCAGGTAAAAGATGTGAAGAGAAAGCTTTCTATGCTGATACAGCACTCAGATTATTGATTTTTCAGCTAGGCAGTGATGAAGTTGCAACAAGAAGTCTGAGGGAATTAAGAGAAACTTCAGGGTCTTGGGGCGACTCATTAAGGGATCAGGAGCACAAGAAGTGTTCTCTGTCCTTCCAGTTGCAGGGAATTATGAAGGAAGAAACAGGAAGAGCCAGCAGATCAATACCTGGCTCTGAGCCTGATGTCACCAGCAGAATTTTGTTGCGTTGTGATCATGGGTCAGTTTACACAAACCAGGCCTGCTGGCAACAGACAGGATCCATTTGTCTCAAAAAGAGGAAAGAATCTTTGTACAGGAGTTAGCAGGGCTCATTGAGAGAGCTCTAAACTAGATTTGAAGGGGGAAGGGGATAAACCCATGCTCACTAAAGAGAAGCCTTTGTGCAGCACACCAGTGTTTGAGGGGCACGTACCAGTGAGGTCCTTAGGTCTGCCATCTCAGTGGAGGTAGGGGATGTGTTGCTTTTTGCCCAACCTGGAAATGAAATTCAAGATAATTTTAGCAAGGAGGTAATATTAAAAGGGATCTTTTTTTGAAGGTCTTCAGAGGCAGTTATGGAAAGGTGTCCACAAAAGCCCACCTTCCCCCAGGGGTGAGTACATTTTTATGGGTTTTAGGAAATTAGCATAACTGATAAAAAAGCACCAATTAGGAGGACAAGCGGTGATGCAATTTTCCCCTAGGTCAAACCCCTTCTCTGGAGCACTCCCTTCAGCACTAGTTGTACTTTGTCCATGAAAATGTATCTCGAAGAGTTGTTCTCGACCTTGGTTCTCAAGAAGAATCAATACAGAACAGAGACTTGTACGTCCCAGGGCTTGGAGCTCTGAAATTTGTTTTGTCTTTCTGCTTAATGAAAGGCCATGGAAAAGTACTGGGAAAACTAGTCACTAATGCAGTAGGCTACAGAGCTACAAATACAGTAATTTCACGACCATAAGGCACACCGGACTATGAGGCACACCCCCGGGAGTCGGCAAATTTTGCAACTTTGTACATTATATAAGGGGCACTGGACTATAAGGCGCACTTTTTTTTGCAGCGAGGATCCGCCCCTAGCTCCCCCCACACGGTTGCTGGCTGAGGCCCCGCCTCAACCCAGCAGCCATGGGCCCCTGGGCTCGCCTGTACCCGGCAGGAGGGGTGCCGCGGGCCCCGCTGCACCGGGCAGCCACGGGGCCCCGAGCCCGCCTGTACCCGGCAGCCACGGGGCTCTGGGCCTGCCTGTACCCGGCAGGAGGGGTGCCGCGGGCCCCCCTGCACCTGGCAGCCACGGGGCCCCGGGCCCGCCTGTACCCGGCAGCCACAGGCCCCCGGGTCCCCCTGTACCTGGCAGCCACGGGGCCCCGGGCCCCCCTGCACCCAGTAGCCGTGGCCCCGCGGCCCCGCCTCCACCCGGCAGCCATGGCCCCACAGCCGTGCTTCCACCTGGCAGCTGTGGCCCTGCCGGCTCCCCCCGTGGCCCGCGTCTCACACTTCCGGGTTGGCAAATTTCCGAACTTTGTACATTATATAAGGCGCACCAGACTATAAGGCGCACTCTCGGGTTCCAGCCAAAATTTTAGTCAAAAGGGTGTGCCTTATAGTCATGAAATGACTGTATATGTGTGAAGAATACAGAGAACATATAAAAGGAAAAAAGGCAAAACCTAAACAGCATCAGATGGCAATCCATGAGGCAGCAAAGACACAAGGGTTATTGATTTGTTAGAAATCCCAGAAGTGTGGGAATGATCACACAGGAATTGGAGCTTCTCCCCCCGAAAAAGGCAGCAGGATCAAGAGCCCAAATGAAGTGCATCTACACCAACACATGCAGCATGGACAACAGGAGGAGCTGGAAGCCATGGTGCAGCAGGAAAATTATGACATAGGTGCTATCATAGAAACATGGTGGGATGATCCACACAACTGGAAAGCTGCAGTGGATGGCTATAAACTCTTCAGAAGTGACAGGCAAGGAAGGAGAGGCGGTAGGGTAGCCCTGTATGTTAGGGAGTGTCTTGATTGACTGGAGCTTAATGATAGTGATGATACACTTGAGGGTTCATGTGGGAAGATAGGTTGAAAGGAGAGTACAGAAGGAAATCTGTCCTGATAAATTACACCTGTACTGATTACTGAGGAGTGGAAACATCTGTGCCTGCCCAATTAGTTTGAGTGTTATGAAAGTGGGTTAGCTGGTCATCAGTTGCAGTTTTGAGTTGGAGATTGAGAGTCTGCTGCCTGTGCTGTGAGGAGATAAGGGACATGCAGTCATGCAAGGGATAGATAAGGTTAGAAGATGTTGTGTGAGGAACAGTCAGGGTAAGGCAGCTGGGAAAGGGACAGGTTGGGGTTGAGCCAGTTATGCAGAGAGGAGAGGAGTCAGAGCTGTGTGTAACTGCCTGTAAGAAAAGGAGTCAGTACTGTGTGAAGTTGCCTATGAAGGAAGGAGTCAGAGTTGTCAGAAAGAAGGCATGTAAAGTTTTTAAATAAAGGACTGGTGGTGATGCCAGTTGTGTCTATCTTGACATAACTGCAACAGGTTCATGGGGAGGAATCCAAGGGAAGGCCAACAGAGCAGATATCCAGGTGTGAGTTTGTTATAGACCACCCAACCAGGATGAAGAGGCAGATGACATATTCTGTAAGCATCTGGGAGAAGTCTCACGATCGCTAGTCCTTATTCTTGTCCAGGATGTCAACTTACCAGATGTGTACTGGAAATGCAACACAGTGGAGAGGAAATAGTCTAGGAGGTTCCTAGAGTGTGGGGAAGAGAACTTATTGACACAGCTACTGAGCCAACCAGGGGAGGTGCTCTTCTGGACCTGCTGTTTGTGAACAGAGACGGACTGGTGGGGGATGTAGTGGTCAGAGGCTGGCTTTGGTACAGCAATCACAAAGTGATAGAGTTTTGGGTTCTTGGAGAAGTGAGGATAAAGGTGATCAGAACTGCTATGTTCTATGTTGGACTTCCAGTGGGAAGACTTTGGCCTGTTTAGGAGACTGGTTGATAGAGTCCCTTGGGAGGCAGTCCTGAAGGGCATAGGAGTCCAGGAAGGTTGGATATTCTTCAAGAAGGAAATTCTAAAGGTGCACACAGTCTTCATGTGCCAGAAGATGAGCTGATAGAGAAAAAGGCCAGCCTGGTTGAACAGAGAACAGAGCCCTTTGGCTGGAATTTGGGGGGGGGGGAAGGGAGTCTCTCTTCCATGGAAGAAGGGGCAGGCAATGTGCAAGGATTACAAGGATGTTGGGGAAAAAATTAGAAAGGCCAAAGCCCAGCTAGAACTCAATCTGACTATTGCCATAAAATACAATAAGAAATGTTTCTATAACTATATCACCAGCAAAAGGAGAGACAAGGAGAATTAGGTGTATGAGAAAGCATAGTGACAAAGGATGAGGAAAGGCTGAGGTACTCAATGCCTTCTTTGCTTCAGTCTTATATAACAAGACTGGTTTGTTCTCTGGGTGCCCAGCCCCCTGAGCTGGAAGATGGAGACAGGCAGCAGAATGAAGCCCCCACAATCCAAGGGGAAATGGTCAATGACATGCTTACACCACTTAGACACACTCCAGTCCTTGGGGGCTGGATGGGCTCTACCCAAGGGTACTGAGGGAGCTGACGGAAGTGCTCAGCAAACTACAGTAATTTCACAATTATAAGCCGCATGTCCGGATGTTGGCAACATTTAGGTCTTTGTCCATGTATAAGCCACATATTCATTCACAGGGAAGACCCGCATGCAACAAAGTAACGAATTAGTAATGGAATTGCGGGCTCGCTTGCCCTGGTCTGGCACTGCCCCGCGGTGCTGGCGGGAGGGAGGCACAGAGCCCGCTTGCACCCAAGGGGGCAGCAGGAGGGGGAGGCACGGAGCCTGCCTTCACCTGCGGCAGCAGCAGGAGGGGACGGAGCCCGCCTTCACCCGCAGCGGCAGTGGGAGGGAGGCACGGAGCCTGCCTCCGCCTGCCGCTGTGGGGTCAGCGGCACGGAGCTCCCCGCCTCCTCCCCGGGCAGCAGGGCCGGCAGCACAGAGCCCCCCGCCTTTCCCCCAGGCCGCAGGGCCAGCAGGAGGGAGCCCTCTGCCTCCCCCTCCCCGCGCTGTCGACATGGAACCCGCCTCCACCCACCGCGCAATGGAGTAACCAATTTGTAACAATCGCGCAATCCCAGGTTTTACTGGCAGGTGCTCGGCTCGGCACCTCGGTTTGTACTTCTGGGTTGGGAAATTTCCAAACTTTTTTCATATATTGGCCGCTCCTGAATGTAAGCCACATTTCTGGGTTGGGAGCAAAATTTTAGTCAAAATGGTGCGGCTTATAATCGTGAAATTACTGTACTTTCAGTCATTTATCACCAGTCCTGGCTAACCAAGGAGGTCTTGGAAGACTGGAGTTTAGTGAATGCAATGTCCATCTACAAGAAGGATTAGAAGTAGGATCTGGGGAACTACAGCCCTGTCAGCCTGACCTCGGTGCCAGGGAAAGTAATTGACCAGATCATCTTGAGTGCCATCATGTGGCACCTACAGAACAACCAGGGGATCAAGCCCAACCAGCATGGGTTTAGGAAAGGCAGGTCCTGCTTCACCAATCTGATCTTTTATGACAGGGGAACCTGCCTAGTGGATGAGGCAAAGGCTGTGGGTGTTGTCTGCCTGGAGTTTAGTAAACCCTTTGACACTGTCTCCCACAACATTCTCCTGGAGAAACTGGCTGTTCATGTCTTGAATGGGTCCATAAATTTGCAGAGAACACCAAGTGCAGTGGGAGTGTTGATCAGCTAGAGAATAGGAAGGCTCTGCAGAGGGCTCTGTACAGGCTGGATTAATGTGCTGAGGCCAGTGGTATTCAGTTCAACAAGGCCAAGTGCCAGGTCCTGTACTTGAGTCACACCGACCCCCTGCAGTGCTAAAGGCTGGGGCAGAGTGGCTGGAAAGTGGCCCAGCAGAAAAGGACCTGAGGTTGCTGGTCAACAGCCAACTGAACATGTGCCAGTGTATGCCCAGGTGGCCAAGAAGGCCAATGGCATTCTGGCCTGTATCAGCAATAGTGTGGCCAGAAGGACCAGGGCAGTGATCGTTCCCCTATACTGGGCATTGGTGAGGCCACACCTCAAATCCTGTGTTGAATTTTTGGCCCCTCACTACAAGAAAGATATTGAGGTGATGGAGTGTGTCCAGAGAAGAGCAATGAAGAAGTCCTATGAGGAGCAGCTGAGGGAGCTGGAGGTGTTTAACCTGGAGAAAAGAAGGCTCAGAGGGGACCTTATTGCTCTCCACAGCTAACTGAAAGGAAGTTGTAGCAACGTGTGGATCAATTTCTTCTCCCAGGTAATGTGAGGAGAGGAAACAACTTTAAGTTGAACCAGGGATAGTTTAGATTGGATATTAGGGAAAATTACTTAACGGACAGTGTTGTCAAGCTGCCCAGGGAAGTGGTGCATTCGCCATCCCTGGAGGTATTTTAAAAGCTGAGTAGATGTGGTGCTTAGGGTCATGGTTTATTGTTGGATTTAGCAGTGCTGGGTTAGTGGTAGGACTTGATGTTAGAGGTCTTTTCCAACCTAAACATTTCAATGATTCTAAATAATGTTTCCCCACAGCTGTTTATTTAGAGAATATCAAGTGTTAGCTTTATTATTACAGTGGTAATGTTCAATATGAAACTTGTGTGATGTCTGAAAGAGACTTGCATGCTCTATAGAATCATAGCTGTCCAGTGTGTCAGGTCACCTAGAATGTTTCATAAAGGGTGGAAGCATGAAGAGCAGACTTCAATGCTTTAATTTTGATGTTTCTTTTTCCCAACACTGACCAGACTTGAAATCGCAGCCTCAACCATCCCCAGTTCTAATCCATCTCACCCAGCGACAGCAACAACAAATGCAGATAGCCCCTGTTCCTCCTCCTGGGCTGGACTCCTCCTCCCAGGTAAAACTCCACGAGTCATCACCAGTAGACACCTCTACTGCAGTTAGCAAAATGTTACAGCTCCCCACTATATCTATGGATAACCAGGAAGTGACTACCCACCAAACCCAGCAGAAGCAGATAAAACCACAAAAACGGAGGATAACTCCAGCATCCAAGGTAGGTAATTGAGTTTGTCCTTAGTAAACATATACAGTAATTTCACGATTACAAGCCGCACTGACTATAAGCCGCATCTCCGGGTGTTGGCAACATTTCGTTCTTTGTCCATAAATAAGCCACACCCAATTATAAGCCGCTCTGTCGTTCACAGCAAGGACCCGCATGCAACAAAGTTGCCAATTAGTAACAGAATCACGGGATCAGGGTGTTTACTGGCTCGGCTCGGGCCGTGAGGGCTCGGCCCAGCTCGGTGCTGCCGCTCGGCAGGGCTGCTCGGGGCCGGCTGCCGCTGCTGCTGGGCTTGCTCGCCTTGGCCCGGCGCTGCCCCGGGGGGGCATGGAGCCCGCCGGCACCCACAGCAGCGGCAGGAGGGGAAAGAGCTCCCCCGCTCCCGCGGCAGGTGGGGACGGGAGCCTGCCTGCTCCTGCAGTGGCGGCGGCAGGCGAAGATGGGAGCCCCCTGCCTTCCCCCTGGGCTGTGGGGATGGCAGCATGGATCCCCCTGCCTCCCCCCGGGCCACGGGGATGGCAGCATGGAGCCCCCCGTCTCTCCCCCGGGCT
>PYHW01009385.1:240811-255167 GCA_013186435.1 Turdus rufiventris
CTTTTGCCACTAGGTCCCTCAGATAAGACGCACCGTTCTATAAGGCGCACTTCCGGGTTCGAGGGAAAATTTTAGTCAAAAGGGTGCGGCTTGTAGTCGTGAAATTACTGTAACCAGGTGGAGCAGTGTTCTTTATCTTTTCCATGACCTATCCTCCCTCCAGAGAGGTGTCTTCTGTTAATGGGCCATTGAGTCTCACTGCATGACTGATAAAATTACAACATCCCATTGTGAGATTCCCCACCCAGGGGGAGAAGCCAAGCATTCCTACCTAGATAAAATCTGATGTTTGGAACACCACTGTCAGCCTTTTCCCACTGGATTCCCAGAGGAAAACCAGACCCCTCTACATCATCACTGGACCTTTGGAGGAAAACTACACCCTCCTACAGGACCACTGCTTCAACAGAACCCCATCTGTCACTCCAGGAGGACTGCAGTCACCATTTAATCAGACTGCTACCAACACCCTGACCGACAAGGTGTCAGGTTGTATTCTGACTCTGTCTGTTTTTGTACTACTGCTTTTTATTTTAATTTTCTTTTTAAGTTGTAGGTTGGTTGTTTTTTCCTATATTTACACATACTAGTAAAGAACTGTTATTCCTATTCCCATATCTTTGCTTGAGAACTCATTAATTTCAAAATTATAATAATTTGGAGGGAGGGGGTTTACATCTGCCATTTCAAAGAAGGCTCCTGCCTTTCTTAGACATCTGTGTCTCAAACCGAGACACCATGTCTGTCCAGTTTAGAGACAAGGATGTAGTGTGGGGCAGTGTCAATTGCTTTGCACGATTCTAGGTAGATTATTTCAGTTGCTCTTCTCTCACCCCCCACATTTCCCATTTTCAGTCTGTGGGAACTTCACTGGATTGCCATTACTTCTCAAATATGATGGATAGTGGCTTAGCCACTTCCTCTGCCAGTTCCCTCCAGACCCACAGATGTGTCTCTTTAGGTCCCATGGATTTCAGGTTCCTTAAATGGTCTTGAACCTGATCTATAGAATTTTCTTCCCTGTTGTCAGTTACCCTCATGCTTATTGCCAAGGCCAAGACTTCTCTATTTGTTTGTATAGCAATCCAGCAATCTGACTTGGGTGATTTAGCGAGGAAAGCAAACTAGTAGCTTGAACAAACTGTGATGTGTACCTTCTGAGTGTATATGTGAATTTTCTTTTGTGACCATTCTAAGATTGTCTTTACATGCATTGCAAATTACTGATGATCCACTGGTTAGTGATCTCTGATGTGCTATGGAAACATGGCCCAGCAGAAGTCAGGGCTCAACTCTCTGTTGCTTTTATTGGTGAGTGAGTGTCTCTAATTATATTATCTTCAGAGAACAAGAAATAAGTGTGGAAATAGCTGGGTATTCTGTTGGGCAGTAGAGTTCTTCAGTGTCTTAGTATAGTGATCCTTTGGAAATGTATATCTGTGGTAAGCAAGTTCTACTCTGTGTACCTGAAAAAGCACTATTCATGCTTAAAGCTTTTTGTTATCTAGGTCACATAAAGTTAGACAATATTTGACAACTCTTTAGCCATCAAAAGTGCTTAATGCTTGTAAGAGTCGGTCTGAAGATTGCTTGATTCTGCCTCACAATCATCATCAGAGACTGAGACCCTGAGACCCCTACCACTCACTTTGGGCAGGAGCCACCGAGTCTGGCCAAGGCGGATGCTTGCCAATGGACTGTGTTTGGGTGTGTGCTGTACCGTCAACGGTGTGCTGTGCCCTAGCAGGTGCAGGCTGAACCGTACTTTCTGCAGCTGAGCAATAGGCCTCACACACAATAGTCCATAAATCTCCCCACCTTTTGGCCAGTGGCCCCTTGCCTTGAAATGGACTATAAAATTATCACTCTCAGAAGAGATTTTTGAGACTTCTTTCTCCCCACGGATGGAAGACATTGCCGGATGATCCGAGGACGTCCCATCTGTTGGTAGCTATTCCCACTATTCTCTCTGTCTCTGTCGCTCTGTCTCTCTACTACGTCATCTTTATCTCTCTCCCTCTTACCACTACCCCAAAACTGAGTTTTTGGCCCTCAATAAACTGCTTTGCTGCTTGCTGCTGAACAAAACCTTAGTCTCTTGCTGTTGTCTTTTGCACCCTGTGGTCGAACGAAACATTACAACCCCTGCTCAGGTTGTGCGGACCGTGACAATGCTGTACCCAGTTGTGGCCTTTTATCATAGCTTCTTTTATTCTGCTGAATTAAACATCTGACTCAGTTCTCATATGTGCTCTTGTATACCAGCGATCCAGGTCTTAAACATCAAAGGTGCTGTGTAGGTTGCAGTGAAGAAGCGGAGCTTTAGGTAAAAGCAGATTTGTACACCACAAATGACTTCTCTTTGTGGAACCAAATGCAAGGAATTTTAAAGTGAGGATTGACTTGTGAGCAAAAGGTACTAATCCAGATAGTGAGAGATAAAGTGCAGAAGACTAGTTTGCTACACATGTAGCACTGAAAATTGTAAATATACTGTAGGTGAAGAGCCTAAAGAGAAAAAAATGGTAGTTATGTTGCTGTTTGAATTTTCATTAATAGCCTGTTTCTTGATACTGTTATCAGTTCTTAATGGTCAGGTTTTTGTAAACCGAGGGGGAAACAGTGTTGTGTTCCTGAATCCAGGCTGGGATGTCAAGTATACTGGCATTTGTCTTTGAATGTCTCTTTTTAATTTGTTGCAGCTACTTCATCAGTTCCTGCACTTAAGACAGAGCCTTCTCCCTCACTACCTTCTGCTGGTTCTCTGCCCATCATGGTGTCCACTACTGCTTCACTTCTGCCTTTAGCATCGCAACACACAGGAGCTTTGCCCAGCTTGCCTCAGTCCAGTGATCTGGCCAGCAGCTCACTCTCACAGTTAAGCAGGTACAGTAGGAGTTGTGATAAACTGAAAGGGGTTCATATGTCAGGAAAGGACAGACATAAGGGTGATTGTGTATGGGACTGTCAGGCACCGGGGTCTCCTTTTCTGACATTAACTAGAATTAGGAGGGAGATTCAGAAGAGGCCAGGGTGTTTCTGGTTGCAAAGTATGAGCTCTGGGTCGCCTCTGTTATAAATAATAAAAAGATCAAGCCAAATTAAGAATGATTAAAAGAAGCAATTTTTATTTCGCGACCGAAACACGGTCCTCGATAGCCACAATCAAAAAGGACAATGCCAAGCCTGGGATCAGTGCCGGGTGAACACACACAGATCTGAACTCTATCGCTTCGGATCCCCCTATGTTCATGAATGTAGTCTCGGTTCTCCTGGTTTTATACAGTTTTGCATATACATGTAGCTTCCTTTCTTTGCATTGGGCTGGACAAAACCATTTCTGGGAAGTTATGAATTTCGATGAATGCAGATTTTGGCTTACAGGAACCAGGTATTGAGATGTAGTTTTCCCTGATGACTCTGGTTATCTTGATTAGCAGTACTTATCAAGTGTTCATCACTTGGGTGTTCCCTGGACTGTCTCTGAAAGAGCCATCTCTGCTGGAGCCATTTCTATTAACTTGCTAATTTAGGTTCTTCGGCTTTGTGGACAGCTGCAGTGTTGCAATTCTCCTGAGGCAATCCTTTTTCCTCCCACTGCAGCTTATGTTCTAAAGTTTCCTTATTATTTTCTTTATTTATACAAACATGATTTATTTCACATAAATTACCAACCAACACGAAATATTTTATAACATATATTACACCTCTTAATGACAGAGCAGTTGCTGCCCTGAAGTTTTCATGGTTGTCTTGGTTTAAGACAAGATGTGGACACTTTGAAATAAGTTACCTCCCCTTTAGTTATAACCAATCCCTTTACACCAATGAGACATGAATATGAGTTGATATAAGTGAAAAAAAACCACTTTACTAAAAAACCAAAACAGAAACAAAGCAAACATAATAACAGTAATAGTCACTTGTTACAAAATTGCTGAAATCTTGCAGACTCCCTGGGAACAAGGAGAAATAAAAAAATGGCAGAGTAACCCCTCCCCCAAGATGGCACCCTCCACAGACAGCCATGTGTGGAAAGATGGCAGCAACCCTTCCTCCTCTTTTGTCTTTGGTGGCGGCAGCAGCTGCATTGGTGAAGGTGGCTGGCACACTCTGTCAGCTCGAACTTGGTCAAGGGCCAGGACTTGTGGAGGGACTTTGCCTTCCTCTTGGCAGAAGATGGCAATGCAGTCAGATGGGCAACTCAGACTATGCCTTCCCATTTCCACTGGGCACTGCTGATGGGCTGGGGCGATTGTATGGAGTGGGGCTGTTCTGTTATTGAAGCTGCAGGCAGGCACTCATGGAATTTACCTTGAGGCAGTCCGGGACCACCTCTCAGAAAAACAAAACTACCTGAGGCAACCCTCTAGGAAAAAAACAAAAGAAACCCAAAGGAGAGCCTCTGCTCACTGGTGCCTTGGCTCTATCTCTCTGCAAGAACAAAGGGAAAAAAGCTACAGCCATGAGGCAAGAGAGAGCTCTGCCCGAGTGCCTCAATCTGAAAAACCGAGGCACCTCCCAGCCCTTGCACGGTTGTTTTTCTGCTGCAGGGTCTTAAAGAGACAGTAACAATTTTGGGCATAGATAGCTATGGAATACAATAGCATTTTGGGTTACTCAGGACGGTGGTATAAAAACAACTCTGTGTTTCAATTTAGCTGACATGATTGAAGCAAGAGCTACTTGATTTCCCCAGTTTGCTTTTCCTACTTTTTCTGCAGTGCCTGCTGTTTGTTTAGTGTTGTATGTTTGAAATTATTCCCTAACAATTTATTTCCTGGCTAATTTTGAAATATCATGTTTTCACTTATATTTAATAAAATTAGAAAATGAAAATGATTCCACAGGGAAAGTGTGTGCCTTTTTCTAAGACATTTCCTCAAGACACTTTGAAATGTCAGATTAGTGTTCCTGGAAGTGCATTTAGCACAGCTTAGTTCATTCACACTGTCTGTCTGATTTTTTTAGTGCCTGTTACCTGAGCTTTGTCCTCGGGCAGGTGACATCCTGAGGCTGTACTGGTTATATTTTAATACTCACCTTTGTACTGTATTTGTTAATATAAGTAACTAATTTTATGGGCTATCACAGGTTTTTTTCTGTTTCACAGCTAGGACATAGTCTCTTAATACACTGGTGTTTTCTGTTGGCTAAAATGGTAAATGTGTCAAACAACAAGAATTAATTCATTCACATTGAAAACATATCCCCACGTTTTTTTGTTGAAAAGCTGTGTACATTGGTAGAAATTTTAATCGGAGGATTGATGCTGTTGGTCAGATACAAAGCACCATGAAAGATGATTGTTGAATTCCAAGCACATCTGGCTTGGTTGTGCTGGTGGCTCTTGTCTGTCTCTACCATAGGTCACATAGTGAATTAAGGTATTTAGAAGAGCTGGGGAGAGTGGGCAAAGGAGTGGTTTAAAAACGTATATAGGGCTGAACTGTTTCTTTCCTTGCTGCTTGAAGTGGTGTCATTGTAATTTCTGCAGGCAGAGAATAGTTTTAAAGAGTCAAAGTAAAATTAATCTATGGAACTGCCAAGATTTATTCTGGTCCTGCACCTGAAAGAGCTGCCAGAAGTGTTTGCCTTTTAATTAGGGCATATACAGTAATTTCACGACTATATGGCACACCCTTTTGACTAAAATTTCGGCCCGAACCTGGAAGCGCGCCTTATAATCCGGTGCGTCTTATATATGGACAAAATTCGGAAATTTGCCAACCCGGAAGTGCGAGCTGCAAGCCGCAGGGGGAGCCAGCAGGGCCGCGGCTGCCGGGTGGAGGTGGGGCCGTGAGGCTGTGGCTTCTGGGTGGAGGTGGGGCCAGGGCTGCCAGGTGCCCATGGGACTGGTGCTGCCGTGGCTGCCAGGTGCCTGCAGGGCTGGGGCTGCCGGGTACCGGCAGGGTCAGGGCTATTGGGTGCCTGTGGGGGTGCGGCTACTGGGTGGAGGTGGGGCCGGGGCTGCCGTGGCTGCCAGGTGCCCATGGGGCCGGGGCTGCTGGGTGCCTGCGGGGCCGTGGTGCCACGGCAGCCGGGTGGAGGCGGGGGCTGCAGCCAGCAATCGCGCAGGGGGAGCTGGGGGCGGATCCTCGCTGCAAAAAAAAAAGTGCACCTTATAGTCCGGTGCACCTTATATATCGGCAAAAGTTCATAAATTTACCGACACCCAGAAGTGCGATTTATAATCCGGTGCGCCTTATAGTCATGAAATTACTGTAATTTAGCCTGCAACTTTGCTATGAAAACTACTGTATTTTCTTGTGACTGTTTCCATAGAGGACACTAAAATATTTGCTATAGTTAGGATCTCTCTTGCTTCTGATTTTACATGAGGAGGGGTTTTTTTTGAGCACCAAACCATACATAGTTTTTATATCTTTGCTTTGTCAGTGTTCAATTTGTTTATCGTACTGTAAGTTATGTTCTTGACTTCAAATGTAAGGTATAACTTCTGTCACTGTAAATGTTTAAAAAGCATTTCAGTTACTTTTCAGGAAGATCTTTGACTTACAGATGTATGTCAGTACTGCTGTTAGTGCCAAAAGTTCACAGGCCTGGTCAGTTAGGAAAAAAAGATGGTGCTAAAGCAGTTGTTTTCTAAAGCAAAGCTATTGCAAATGTTTTTCACCAGAGGATTCTTTATTTTCATATTTTAGAGTGTACGTATAAAACTGAACTAATAGTTCTGCTTCATCTTTTCAAAGAGGAAATTGTTTTTGGTAGGATGTAGTGGTATGAATTTGCCTTGATTAAATTGACAGATTCTGTAGTAGTATGGCTAACTTTTTGGCTTGCACAGATGCTCTTCAATTTTTGGGGTTTTTTTTTGAGCCCTGTCTTTTGAGAGTTTCTTAGGGCTTTTGGCAGAGTTATGGGGCAAATACTCTGAAGTTTTAATTGGTTGAACTAATGTTATGTAGGTTATGTGAGAAATACCATAATGAGTCAAACCAAAGCACTATTTCACCTAATTAATAATTGTACCCTGTGGCAAGCAGCAGCAGTTGCTTATAGAAAGAATGAGAAACAAGCCATGTGTTTGTGTGAGAGTTCTGGTTTTGGACTTTACATGTCTTAGAGTCATTACTACATATATCCTGAACCAGCAGGTTTTTTTCCAAAAATATAGTACAGTAATTTCACGATTATAAGGCGCACCTGATTGTAAGCCGCACCTCCGGGTGTCGGCAACGTTTAGGTCTTCGTCCATATATAAACTGCACCTGATTATCAGCCGCACTTTCGCTCGCAGCGAGGAGGCTTACGCAACTTTCACAAAGTTGCCAATTAGTAACAGAATTGTGGGATTGCGGGGTTTACTGGCTTGGCTTGGGGCTGTGCGGGCTCACATCGACCCCGCCGCCCCCCTGCCAGGGCCGTGCGGGCTCGGATCAGCCCCCGCTGCCCCTCCACCGGGGCCACGCGGGCTCGGATCACCTCAAGGCTGCTGTGGGCTCGCACTTCCAGGTTGGCAAATTTCTGAACCTCATCCATATATTGGCCGCTCCTGAGTGGAAGCCGCATTTCCAGGTTGGGACCAAAATTTTAGTCAAAATGGTGCAACTTATAATCGTGAAATTACTGTAATTTAGTAAATATAAATGGATGGTGTTTTAGATGTTTCTTGTTAGTAATAGTTGTCTCTGTACTTCATTTTTTTCATTAAACTGTAGTAGGATATTAGTTTAATGGAAAACGTAGGGGTGTGTGTATATGTATATACACGCTTCTTCCATTTTTTTTTTTATTCTACTGTGTGTATATGTGTACACATTGCTATGATTTTCCTTCTTTAACTAATATTCTACTACCTACTCTGTATATATATGTGTGTGTATACACACATAGATATATATTAAAAATGTTTTAGGAAAAAATAATTTTAACTCTTTGCAATTTCTTTTTAGCTCCCTTTCCAATCATCAGAGCAGCCTTTCCCCTGCCTCTGTGTTGTCTTCAAGCACATCACATGTGGTAAGTCCTATTTTCATTTCCACAGATATTTGGCATATAGTCAGTTTATCTGATGATTAAGACCCTCTCTTAGGTCAGTGTGTTCCAGTATGCTAATAACCAAAACAAGAGCTTTATCTCAGGGAAGGGCTGCCAGCTCTCTAGTTGTAAAAAAAGTCTTTACCACTTGAGATTTGTACTAGCTCAGGACTAGCTGTTACAGAGACTTGCAAGTCATACAACTGTAGGGAAAATTTTTGTGCCAGCAAGGGGGGATGGAATATAGAAAGAATTTCTTATAACAAATGTGTTTAAAAAACAAATAAAACTTTAGATGTGGATGTCTGAAACTGCTCTAAAATGTGGACTGTTTGCAGTCTCCACTGGAGAGGTTAGCTGGCAAAGTGCAGGTGATGGAGTGGTACATATCATGACAAATGCCTCAAAACAGATGATTTCAAAGTTTACCATATGACATTGTTCTCACCTGTGTATTTAATGCATTAGAGATAACAAGGCAAATGGTAGTGAACACAGTGCTCTAGATGAGGTTGCACAAATCAAAGTCACAGAGAGACTGAATTGTTCTGTCTGTACAATCTCGGTTGGGGTGTGCAGATAAATTGCTGCTTTTCTTTATGGCTGAATTTGGTTTGTAATGCTCCACCCCTGCTATATATCTAACTTAAAAATCGCACTTATCAGAATGTCCTCGTTTTGGTTGTCAGAGTTCTTTTTGGCTTCTGTGTGTTGACACTGTTTTGCAGGTGTGATCAGCTTACACCTAAAGCACTATATTGTACTGGATTCAAACCAGGAACTCTTTTATCCTCATGTGTTCCTGTAATGCACTTTGTATTTCAGTTTACCACATTGACTCTGTTGTGGGGCACTGCAGTTTTAATCTTTTAAATTCCACAAATGCACTGAGGAAATCACAATAGCAGTGTCCTGTATTTTGAAAACAAATATTGTCTTTTGGAAGAATATAGCTCATTTAACCTAACAAATACTAGCTTAAAGGAATATACAAGCAAAAAGAGCAAGAAATAATGCAAGGGAGTGACATTTGAGTTACTGTGGTATAATTTTGTAATGATATAGCAGTTTGAATTTAACTTTCATGTACAGTAATTTCACGACTATAAGGCGCACCGGATTATAAGGCACACCTCCAGGAGTCGGCAAACATCGCAACTTTGTACATTATATAAGGCGCACCAGACTATAAGGCTCACCTTTTTTTTTCAGCGAGGATCCACGCCGTGCGCAACAAAGTAACAAATTAGTAATGGAATCGTGCGATCATGAGGTTTACTGGCTTGGTTCGGGGTCGGGCGGACTCGGCGCCGCTTAGGGCTGCCACTGGTGCCGGGCACCGAGCCGCGCCACGGTGCTGGGAGCCCGAGTCGCGCCGCGATGCTGGGAGCCCAAGCTGTACTGCTGTGCTGGAAGCCCGAGCCACGCCAGGATGCCAGAAGCCTGTTCCGCCCCACATTGCTGGGCAACTCTGCCGCACGGCGGTGCCGGGCGCCTGAGCTGTGCTGGGATGCCAGAAGCCCGTGCAGCGCGGCAGTGCTGGGCGCCTGCGCTGCGGTGCTGGGATCCCATGCCGCACCACGATGCTGGGAGCCTGAACCTCTCGGCTGCACTGTGGCACCGCCGGCTCCCCCCTACGGCTCTCCCGACTCCCACTTCCGGGTTGGCAAATTTCGCAACTTTGTATATTATATAAGGCGCACCGGGCTATAAGGCGCACTTCCGGGTTCCAGACAAAATTTTAGTCAAAAGGGTGTGCCTTATAGTTGTGAAATTACTGTAATAATGTTCTCTGAATACTTCAAAATCACAAGTATGCAGCTTAATTGCTTGCCTGATACATAGATAATGCATAATTTTTTACATGTGCTGCTGTTACTTAAAAGATTTTTGGGTTTGATTTTTTGTTTTGTTCCTTCCCCCCCCATCTTTCACTGTGCCTCATTTGCTCTATGATCCTCGTTCTCTTTGTCTTCTTTCTAGCACTCTAGTGTTGAGAACACAACTTCGCTTCAACCTTCAACAACTTTTTCAACTACTTCAGCCTCAGCCACTAGCACCACCTCTTCAGTTGTCAGCATGGCAAGCAGTATGAACACTTCAGCTAGCCTTGGCCTGAATGTTACCAGTGTGTCTGCTACCACCCGGGCAGCTCCCTTAATGTCTTCAGGTTTGCAATATTAACAGTTTATGTGGAGAGACAGAGAACTTCAGTCAGCAGGACTGTCAGTTTAGTATTTTGTCAGCCATAGCTATGCTAGCATTTTCAGCATGCTTTGTTTTCTGGGTTATAAAGTATAATTTGCTGGGTTTGTGTATTTGAGTTATTTGTTAGGACATTATGTGTTGCTTTCAGTGCCTGAGCCCCCAAGAGAGACACAGGCACTCCATGATTCTTGCAACAAAAACCCTTTATTGTTTTAAACAACTCCTTTTATAACCTTCTAAATGTTTCTCTGCAAGCACTCTGATTGGTTGAAAGTTTGGCTGTCCAGGCTCCTCTTGACCAATTTTGGCTTCTGCAGCCAGGCAGAAATCCATCTGACCACCCCGTCTTTTCTAGATTTTTCCCCGGTGGGTTGTTTTCCACCATAGTGCCTTTTCCATATTTGGCTCAGTACAAGCCAGCTTGTACTGCCATAATTATGTGGCATTTATGTAGCATATTCCATCTGCAAAGAGCTTTATAAATAGAAACCAGAGCAATTCTGACTTTGGAAGTTTTGGACTAGGAGATTCACCCTGTTTGTATTCCAGGTTATAATCAGCTCTTTGCTGTGAGTTCACATTATCTTCAATTTCAGTCTTCTCTGTGACTTGAATTCATTTGGCAGTGTCAAAATATACTGTAGTGCTCAATACCATACACCTCATCTAGAGAAAGGAAAAAAGTGTCTGATGTCTGGGTCATTCCACAGAAAATAGCACTTCAGAAAAAGGAACCACAGAGGGAAATTTGGAAGGCTTCTTGCACTTAAGTGAAAGTAATGCTAAATTCTCTTTCTTTTCTAATCAGCTGGAACTGCTAAAAGGAAATCCTAGGGAAGGAAGTGAATGATTTAAATATTAAGATCAGACTTAATTATAGAAGAATTTCTCATTTCGATAACTTATAAATAAAGTGCCTGATGACTCGTCAAAGTGCATTTTTTTTTTTTTTTACTTTTCTGCTTCTTAGTTTTGCTTCATGTAGGCAATTAAACTGCTCCAATTTCCTCTTTGTTATTCCCAGGTGCAGTAAGTCACCCACAAAAAGTATGCTGGCAACATTTATTGCTTTCTGGTCTATTGCTGGTGATAAGGGACAATGTGTTGACAGAGCAGAAAATGAAAGCAGATAATTTGCTCTTAGATTGAAAACTGCCTGAATTTTGCCTTCAGGAGAGGACCAAGGAAAGGAGACATTCCTATAATTCTTGTAATTCTCTTGGACAGAGTAAATAACAAAATTAGACTGTTCTCTGATGGGACTCTTCAGTCTTAAGTAGCCTGTGGTTTCCCTTCCTTGAGGCATGGTTAAACTCTCCAGGCTATTTTGAGCATTTTCATCAACCAGCACAAAATTCTTCTGTGTAGTTCTGCTTTTACAAACTAAGACAGTGCAGCTGCCAGGACTTGTGAGTTATCTTGTCTCAATGCTGAAATATTTTATTTTCTAAATACTTGTTAAAGTGCCTGTATTTTAATTCTACAGGCAAAGCTCCCCCAAATCTGCCTCAAGGTGTACCACCCTTGTTGCATAACCAGTATATTGTGGGACCTGGAGGACTTCTGCCTGCCTACCCAGTAAGCGATTTGTTTGTCCTTGATTGCTTAAGCCTTGTTGCAAGTGAGCCATCCAGACCTGCTGTTGTCTATGCCAAGGCATTTCTGTTGGCACATGTTGCACCTGGAAATCTTGTTCCAGATGCTGAAGAATGTTAAACGTATTCAGTGAGGGTTTACTGTTGATAGTAAACTGTTTAAGTGTTGGTACAGACCTGATCTGGCTACTGTTGAAGCTAAACATGCATGTTGCTATGGTTTTCAGCATTACCAGGTTTTAGGCCCTTTGAATAAAATTAGACCCATTTAGGTTTGTTTTTCTGGAGTAGATAGTATTACATAGTAATGTAATAGTGCATAGTAATGGTAGAAATGTGCCATGTGTCCTGTCTGTCATACTTTTAATAGATTGCACAAACTTTTAAAAGTCTGACCAGGATCAACATATTTTTGGTTATCTATCTTTTGAATCAGAAACGTAATTCTAATAATTCTTCTATATCACACTGAATGCAAGGTTGCTTTGTGGTCTAGTCATTGAATCTTAAGTCCTCCTATTTTCAGAAGTACAGTAATTTCACGATTACAAGCCACACCTGATTATAAGCCGCACTTCCGGGGTGTCGGCAACATTTCGTTCTTCCTCCATATATAAGCAGCACCGGATTATAAACTGCACTTTCAGTCGCAGCGAGGACCCACGTGCAGCTTTCACAAAGTTGCCAATTAGTAACAGAATCGCGGGATTTACTGGCTCGGCTTGGGGCTGTGTGGGCTCGGCCCGGCTCGCCCCTCCCCCACCGGGGAGCTGCCTCAGGCCGGCTTGGCTCACCCCTCCCCCACCGTGGAGCTGCTCCGGCTCAGCCCGGCTCGCCTGCCGCCGCCGGCCCCGACCCCACTCCCCCGCGGCTGCCAGGGGCGGCCCTGGCCCCACTCGGGGCGGGATGGGCTTGGCTTGCCTCGGGGCTGCTGCAGGCTCGCACTTCCGGGTTGGCAAATTTCTGAACTTTTGTTCATATATTGGCTGCTCCGGATTACTAGCCACACTTCCGGGTTGGGATCGAAACTTTAGTCAAAATGGTGCGGCTAATAATCGTGAAATTACTGTAATTATTACAGCAAGGAAGGCTGTTGTTCTTACTCCCAATTCTAAATGCCCTGTAGATTTTTTACAATTTGATGAATGATACATCTGCAAAAACCATATTGAACATGGGACAGTAATATTCTCAGAGGACTACTGTCACAAAAAAACATCAGAGTGAAAAGCCATTTTAAGCTTTGCTCTACTAGCCTTAAAATGCTACAGTTCACCATGGTAGCACAATGTGACATATATCTGTACATCTGTTCTGGTTTCAGTTGATAACCAGGCAGAAATATTAATTTAGTGTAGTGGGTTTGGTTGAAGAATTTGAATTATTTTGTTGTAAGATAGGATTAGGAGGAAGGCAAAACAGGTTTAACTTTAAATGACACAAAGAGAAATTTTATTGCTAGAAACTATAAGGAAAAAACCTTAGAATAAAATGTTAGACTACTTTTCTCCCCTCTTCTTTACTTTTTTTTGTACAAAAAACAATTTAGTTAGTTTACTGTCTTTAAAATAGTTTTTTTTATCAATTTACTTGGGAGAGGAAACTTTTCTTTTTTTGTTTTTTTTCAGTTTATGGAGATTTTTTTCCAATAAACAGTTTTTTGGTGGTTTTGATGTTATAGTGATCAGCCACCCGGAAGAATGGAATTTTGATTACTATGCAAAAAAATTTTTTCTTAGCTAATAGTTTTTTTAGAACTATTGTTGAGGACTATATTAACTGTGAGGCACACTTTAAGGATTACAACAGTTCAAACAAAAGCTTTCTTTATTTTTTAAAAATCAGAGGCCTTTTTTCTTCTTCCCTAGGGACCAGCAGGGGTTTTTATTTTCTCCCTATTCCAACTCAGGGGATTACAGTAATTTCAACATTTACTTACTCTAACACTAATGACTCTGCTTATATTTTCATGTGTTATAGGGAAACAAGAGTTTTTTCTCCATAGTTTTAAAAAAGGAAAAATTTCAGTCCACGACTCTTTCTCTTATCTGGGACTCGATTCTTTTTTTTGTTTGACTTTGGTGTTTTCATGTTATTTTTGTGTGTATTATTATTTTGGGCTTTTGGGTTTTTTTGTTGTTGTTTTTTTGTTTGTTTGTTTGGGGTTTTTTGGGGGGTTTTTTGTTTGTTTTGTTTTTTTTTTTTTCCTTAGGAGAGAGAACAAAGCGTTTGTAAATTTTATTCTGGGCAGAGAAAGAGTTAATACCTTGCCCCGGGCAGCGGATGGTTTTGTGATTTCTTTCAGGCTGCAGCCGGGAGGTACAGTAAATTCACGACCATAAGGCGCACCTGACTATAAGGCGCACCCCCGGGAGTCAGCAAAAATTGCAACATTGTAGATCAGATAAGGCGCACCCGTCTATAGGGCGCACTTTTTTTTTTATAGCGAGGCTCCGCCCCCAGTTCCCCCTGCGAGGTTGCTGGCCGAGGCCCCGCCCCCACCCGGCAGCCATTGGCCCCCGGGCCCGCCAGGACCCGACAGGGGTGGCGCC
>PYHW01009385.1:339966-356114 GCA_013186435.1 Turdus rufiventris
AAGGCGCACCCGACTATAAGGCGCACTTCCGGGTTTGGGAGAAAATTTTAGTCAAAAGGGTGCGCCTTATAGTCGTGAAATTACTGTAATCCACATTCCCTTTCAGTCCATCCTTTCCAATTCTCTTCCAAATACCTCCACAGAATTCGACACAAATGAACTTTATCTGTTCTATAACGTAGCTATATAAGCTCCTTTGCCAACTCATACTCTAGGCACACAAAATAACAATATTTTACCATTATTTCCATAGTTACCTCTTGGTGAATCTGAGGTTGATGGTTCAGCATGGGCTTCAATTATCTTGGACCCGCTCCTGCCTTTGTGCTTTCCTCATAGCTGCTACCAACACCTTTGCCTGTGCTTTCTGCTGCTCTTCTTCTCTCCACATATAAATGTGCTGTGCTTCTCTAAGCAAGTCCTGTAACCTTTTCTCCTGCCATCCTTCTATTTTCTATAGTTTATTTTCTCCTTAGACCTTTTCCTTCTATTGATACACTCCTCCCAATGTTCTAACATCCATCCCAATGGGCTGTTTCTCAGGATTTCGGGTAACTTACCCCCTCGTGCCTTTACAGGCTTCTCTGGGGTTTTTCCCTGAAGTTTACTGTTCCTCTGTCCCATCCTTCTAAGAAAGTTATAATACGCTATATTTGTATGTTTCCTTACTGTGATTTCACGCCAGGATCCTCTGAGTGGTACCGTATTCGAGTCTTAATTTCTTTATTTGAATTTAACAATTTACTCACCTCACACAGAGAACCATTCCGTGGGGTTTTTTGAAAGTTTGTGAGCTCTCTTTTTCCCTTCCTGGACTTACCTAGTCCTGGATCTAAAAGATTTACCACCTCCCACTTGCCGGGGAACGTACCCTCCCTTTTGATCCTCCCCATGACCGACCCCCAAAACTTCCCTAGTTTTAGGCTTGACACGCGAGAAAGAGTTCTACCATTTTACATTTGCTTCCCCTACGACCAACCATGTCCCTCGCGGGATGGTAGAAATGCGATCTTGGGGTCCACACTCGCTCCGTGATTAGATCACGTCTCACACACATGCTCGATCACCCCTCACTCAACCACACGATACTTACGGTTCCTTTTCCTGCGTGGATTCTTCATGCATGTCGAGTTTTATGAGTGAAAAAAATTTGCCGCAGTTATCCGAGAGCCCTGGGCCCGTCTTATCCCCTTTTTGATTGTGGCTCTGGCTTTTACTTCGGGATCCTGATTGGTTCCGAGGAATCCCCCGATTCCATCAGGCTGCTGAAATCGGTGGGGCACCTCCTGGATGGAAGGAGCGGCCTTCCCAGACCCCCAAATCAGGATCACATCGGGGTCACCAGATTGTTATAGATAATAAACAAATCAAGCCGAATTTAAAAAATTTAATAAGCAATTTTTATTTTTGTGACCAAAATACAGTTCTCTCAGCGCTGGGTGAACACATATGCTGATCTGACCTCTATCGCATCGGATCCCCCTGTGTTCACAAATGCTGTCCTGGGCAGTCCGTTTTTATACAGTTTTTCTGACCTGGGGCAAAAGTCCCTTTGTTTCTGCCGTGGATTCCCATATTCATGTAGTCTCCTTTCTCCGCAGTGGACTGGACAAAACAGTTTCTGGGCAGCAATGAATTTTGATGTGTGCAGATTTTGGTTTACTGGAACTGGGTATTGAAATGTAGGTTTTCCTGAGGACCCTGGTTATCTTGATTAATGGCGATTATCAAGTACTCATGGCCGGGGAGTTTCCTGGACTACCTCATAATGAGTCACCTCTGTTGGGGCTGGTTCTATTAACTTGCTAATTGCGACTTTGTTAGCAGCTGCAGTGCTGGAATCCTGTGAAGCAATATTTTCTCCTCGCTGTGGCTCAGTGTTCCTAAAGTTACTTTATTAAATTCTTTATTTATACAAACATGATTCATCTTTCATAAAACACGAATTACTTTATAACATATATCCTATCACATACAAAAAATACTTTTTTAATGGCCCAGGTGTTCCCTCTAAACCTCACAGCTTAACTTTGCATAAGGATTTGTGTGGTTGATGTGCAGCTTTGCCCACAATTATACATGGGAGAAATGGTAAGCTGTTTCTTCTGCCAAAGTTTTCTTTGCTGAAGAATATAGTGATCCTGCAGCAGTGCTGTGTTTTAGAAGCCTAAGCAGTTGGATGCTGTTGCTGAAATTGTCCTCTGCCAAATGAAGACTAAATTGGATTTCTTGGTAGGCACTTCAGGTAACTGTGTGTTAGGGTTGAACAGGGCACTTCACGCATCTTTGGGCTTTTTGGCTTCTGTCTGTACACCCTGTAACTCATCACTTTCTTTTCTGCCTGAAAATGTTTCCTTTGTGACTGTAAAGGCTGAAGAATTTTACAGCTCATATGAAAGCTTTATTCTGCATATGCTGGTTAGACCTGAGAAGCCAAATGCACCCCTAATCCTAGGGGAAAGCTGTCTTTTTGTGAGCTTAAATGAGTGTTTGGTGCAGCCAACTGCTTCTTGGTGAAGTGCATTTGAATCTAATTGGTAACCACTAGGTTGTGAATGGGGGTGATTTATTCCAGTTGACTGATTTTCTGCTTTGCAGTGAGTGAGGAACCAAACTATTTCTTCTGTTCCCATGTGCAGTGCTGTGGGTCTGACAGCTCAGAGAACCCCACCGCGTGGGCCAGCAGCAGCATCAGGGTGTGGGGTACAGTGGTTACAGACAAAGGTGCATCTACTGAGGCTGAGGTTCATGCTAGGTGATGGTTGACTTTCCCATTGTTGGTGGCTGCTTTTTTTTTTGTTTTCCAGGTGTTTCTGTGACCTCAAGTAACACAGGTGTGCCTGATATCAGTGGCTCAGTCTATAACAAGACACAGGTGAGCAACGCTAGACTCTCCTCTCCTGTTGGCTTGAGGCCTGATCCATGGCTCCCCTTGTGGAGGAGGCTAGGGTCATTCCCAAGCCAGTTGGTTCTCAGGGTCAACAGGCTGTGGCATTTCTTATGCTGGCTGTTTGCTGTCTCACCCCCTGTCCCACTGCTCCTGATGTCAGCTGTTGGCATAGGTGCAGGCACTCTACACTGCCCATACTGCCCCACACGTGCTGTGTCCTGCTTGCAAATGAAGTGTGATGGCACTAATGGTTTTCTTCAAAATATCCCTCAAAGCAAGTGAGTCAAGAGACTGGGTTGAGCTTTGGTGAGGGGGAGAAAAATCTTACTGCTTTTGCAATTCCAGCCTGAGCCCCCATAATGTGTGAAGGAATGATTTTAGGCAGCTGCTGCCATCCCATGTCCCACTGAATAAAAAGAGGTCAGGGAAAAAAGGAGCATAGTAGCTGTCGAAATAAAAATAAAATGTTAGAGTAATTAGTTCATAAAAATGGATGAGAAAAGGAGCTGAAACTCATGTGCTGAAGTGCTTGCAGGTGTACCTTGGCTTGCTCTGTGGGGGTTGATGAAAGTTTCAGGTGATGTGTGTTTGGGCCACTCTTGTTCTTGTTTGGTCACCGTGGGGCCGTTCACACTGGTCTCTGATACACTCCCCTTTGCCTCTTTTGCAGACATTTGACAAACAGGGATTCCATGCTGGCACACCACCTTCTTTTAACCTACCCTCTGCTCTCGGATCAACCGGGCTGAACCCTGGTGCTGCCCCAGGTTATGCTCCAGCCCCGTTTCTCCACATTCTCCCTGCGCATCAGCAGCCTCATTCCCAGATGCTGCATCACCACCTTCAGCAAGATGGGCAGGTGAGTCAGCCCCTTGATGATCTTCAGTGTGCCTGAGGGCAGATTCCTAGCAAGGTATTGGGGGTTTTTGCTTCCTTCTGGTTTTTGCTTTGCTCATTGGGAAAGGGCCTTGACAACAATTGTAGACTGACAGACTCAATGCTGTTGGCCAGCTTGGGGAGGGAATCTCATAAAATTCAACAAGGGGAAATGCCAAGTCCTGCCCCTGGGGAGAAACAACCCCATGCACCAGTATATGCAGGGAGCCAAAGCAGCTTGGCAGAATAGGCCCTGAGCATCCTGGTGGACACCAAGTTAACCATGAGCCAGCACTATGCCCTTGCTACAAAGGCATTCTAGGATGCATTAACAGGAGTGCTGCCAGCAGGTTAAGGGAGGTGATCCTTCCCCTCTGCTCAGCACTGGTGAGTTCTATGTCCAGTTCTGGGCTCCCCAGTACAAGGCAAACATGGCTGCTTTGGAGAGTCCAACAAAGGGCCACAAGGATGATGAAAGGACTGGGTCATCTCTTATCCATAGAGGCTGAGAGAGCTGGGACTGTTCATCCTAGAGACAAGAAGGCTCGGGGGAGATCTCATCAATATATATAAGTACCTGAAGGGAAGGTGCAAAGAAGATGGAGCCAGGCTCTTTTCAGTGGTTCCCAGTGACAGGACTAGAGGCAATGGGCCCAGGCTGAAACATGGGAGGTTCCCTCTGAACATCAGGAAACACTTTTTTACTGGGATGGTGACCAAGCACTGGCACAGGTTGCCCAGGGAGGTTGTGGAGTCTCCATCCTTGGAGCTGTCTGGACATAGGTCTGAACAACTAGCTCTAGGTGACCCTGCTTGAGCAGAAGGATTGGGCAAGAAACCTTGAGAGGTCCCTGCCAGCCTCAGCCAGGCTGTGATTCTGTGAAGAGGCCATCCTGATGTGGGCCATGGAGAAATGGGCTGTGAGGTGCGAAGCCCAGGCAAGCGTTGATGTCCCCTGGCTGTGGCAGGAGAGCAAGATGTGAACACTTGTACTGTAATTTGGGGGGGAAATCATGCCCTTGCAGGTTACGTGGTGGTTCTAATTTCTGATTTGGTTTTACCAGCCCACATGTTTCCTTACTATAAATGTTCCCCCAAAAATGTGTTCTGCCTTAGAATCAAGACATAGGAAATTACATGTTCCTCTGAATGTGTGTTGTCTTTGGCTGGTGCACTGCTTCTGTTCACCTTGGGCGAGTTCCTTTTTTGTCTCCAGTCCTGCTCCTCTTCTTCCTTGTCCTTAAACCTCAGTAGGAGGTGGTGGGATGGTGGTCTCTGCTTTTTTGCTTGGTGTCCTGGTTTGAAAGACAGGTATTTGCCAAGAAAGGCAGGCGCTCTTCCCTGAGATGTAGAGTGCAGACCCCCCCCTCCCTCCAATTTATAATTTTGGAATCAGGGGCTCTCAGGCAGAGATATGGGGGTCGGAATAACAGTTCTTTACTGGTGTGTATATATATATAACAAGGCAAACAAAACAACAGCTAGGATATTAACAACAAACAGAACAGGAACCCAGTAACAGTTCTTTTGGTTGTGGACACCTTTCCCCAGTGGTCCAGTTACCATCCTAGGTGACAGGCAGTGCCGGCCAGCTCCCGGTAGCAGGGGGAGGTGCGGTGATCACATGTGGCTGGAGGGGCGCTGGGGGTGATGGCGACTGTGTCCCGAATGGGAAGGGTGGAGTAGACTCATCTCACGGATCTTGGGGCAGTGTAGGTCCTGGTGCTCCAACAGGATGCTTGGAGGTGGGAGGGCGTCCGAGCAGGGAGTTGCGGGGTCCCCCAGCCGAGGAAGGCAGTTGGTGTGGCAGAGCGGGGTTTTTCCAGCGACCGTTCTCCTCCGAGCCAAAGGAGCGAGAGGAGAGAGAAAGCGCAGCTACCCACACTTCCTTTACCTGCCCGCCCCCCCCCCTCCCCCCATCCGTGCTAGGGTGTAGCCAAGTTCTTAGCATCACAATCGGAAAAATTCCACAAAGAGAAAAGGGAAAAAAGAACCAACCCCCAACACTTGGTTTCTCTGTGACTGTCCTGGATTGCAGGATGGAGATGTTGCAGAGCAGAAACAGATCTGTCCAGGGGGACAACATTGCTGTGTCGGTGGAAGCTCTTCTGCTTATGTATGGACAGGCTTGTCTTCCTAGTAGTGTTGGTGTTCATGTCTCCTTTCTGATTTCTAGGGTGGATCTGGCCAACGCAATCAACCCAGCACCATGCAGCAAAAGTCTCAGGCTACCAAAACCTATGGCACTTCTCCATACTGGACAAACTAAATCAAAAACTGGGGAAGGGGAAGAGAATGAAAGGAGAGGAGGCAAGCAAAAAAAAAAAAAAAAAAGAGAGAGAGAGAGAAAGAAAAAGCTGACCCCCATTCCTAAAATTATTAGGAGAAATTACTGCTCAGCCAAATGTCTATGTGGGGAGAACTGCAGCAAGGCAGCCATTCTCAGTGTGACTTGCCTGCTTCCTCTTGAAGTTGCTGTTGTATGTAATATATTTATGTATGTATTTGTATATGTAATAGAGGCTAAATGTGGTTTTCTGCATCTTGCAGCCTGTTTTATTTTCTTTGTAGGAAAACTTATGAATTTCCCATCTGCACCAGATCATCCTTCCATGTTTTTTTAAGCTTTATAACTCTGTCAAAAGACAAACTGTGCCATTTTTTTTTCTTTTTGAGCTGGAACCCATTTATTTAATGCAGTTCTAAATTCAGGCAAATAAGACCTGCCTTATTCCCCCCCCCCCAAAAAAAAAAATAAAAAGAATCAAGATTTGTCCTGTTGGTTTGATTTCTGCCCTCAGCCCTCAATATAGATGTTACTGTAAAGACATTAAAAAGGGGCTGGGAGAAGGGAAAAAAATTTTGTGGGTCTTCCTCTTTCATCTCCTCATTCCTTTCCTGCTGTGGAAGAGGAACTCTTGTGGGCAGTTTGTTCACTGTGGCCTCGAGCTGCACACTCTCACCTTTTTTTTTTTCACTTTTTAATAAAAAAGGCCTTTTTTTTGTGGTTTTTTTTTTGTTTGGGTTTTTTTTGGGGGGGTGGTTGTCTGTTTTGGTATTGGATTGGGGGTTTTTTGTTTCTCTAGCAAGAGACTTTGGATGGCTCAGTGGGTCCTGCAACTTCCCTTCCATCATTAGAGGTAAAAACTATGTATCAGTTTCTTAAATAAAAGTATAGACTGTCTTGTACCTCTTTTTGCCTCAAGCCACCCTGCCCAGAAAAGACACAGCTTGATGGAAACTTCACCTGTCCCTCCCCACTTTTTTCTAAAACAAGACCCTGGAGGCAACTCCTAGTCCTTCTTGTCCTACACCAGTGTGATGAATTTTTTAGGAGTTTTATTTATTTTAACTCTCCCTCCACCTAATACATAGTTGAGCGTATTATAGTGTTTGTCTGAATTTTCAAAGGTCTCAAGCAGTTTTGCTTTTCTAGCCTGTCCCTTTCTACCTTCTCCTCCTGGGAAGGTAAGAGCAAGAAATGGGTCTGCAGGGGATGCTGAATACTGTGACAAGGGTGAGCACACCTTGGTACTAAAAGCTCTTAGGCAGCTGCATTGGGTTGGGATCCTGGGCAGCACCCTGACTTCTGCCACAAGCATTACGTCTCTGCATTTGTTGTCCTGGGACACTGTGCTCTGTCTGAGGCCCTGTGGAGCAGCTGGGAGTGGTAAGGAAGGAGCACAGCAGCACTGTCTTTCCTTGCTTTGCCCATGAAGTCCACGGCCTCCATCAGGAGGAAGGTCTGTGGTGAGGTTCAATAAGGCGAAGTGCTTGGTCCTGCACTGGGAATACAGCAATCTATTTCTGCAGGCTGGAGACTTACTGCCTCCCTTCCCTCCCCTGGCAAGCCTAAACAGGATGTTTTCCCCTTATTGTCAGCTCCAACAGGGCTCTTCTGCAGCAATTTCATCTCTAAGTCTCTGTTCCACAGTGTGATGGTAGAACCAAGGTTGCTCTGCTGCACTTTGCCATCAAGGAACTGGAGAAAAAAACCCCCAACCACTCTGCACAAGGGGCAGCCAGGTTTGTCCAGTGCAGGGTAGTGTGGAGTGTTTGTCCTGGTTTTGGTACAGCACCTTCTGCTAGATCAAGAAGCTACTGTCAGCTCAAGGCAGGCTGGTGCAATAGAAGCCAGGCAGGAGTTACAAGCAGGCCTGATCCCACTCAGAAGGCCCAGATAGCACCATCTCATTCCCCAGCATGGAGAGTCCTCTAGGAAGTCAGCTCTGCAATGCCATAACCATTCCTCCAGCATGGCTGTGAAGCAGAAATGTTCAGGCCCCAAACACATTTGGCTTGGCTGTTGCTGCGCTGTAAACAATGTTGTATAGCAAATACAACACCTGTACTCATGTCCTGCTAATTTCAGCACTGCAAAAACAAATACTTCTCCACTCTTGAGCCTGGAGAGAACAGCATGGGCCAGGCAGGGCAAGCGTCCTGAAGGGGTGGTTGGCAGTGATTACCTCAGTTCCTCTGCCGGTCTTCTGCATGAGGTCAAAGCACCTTGCCCCAGAAAACTGGCCACCAGCAGCACCTCAACCCTATGCCAGCAACACCTTTACCCCAAGTCCTTGCATCCTGCTGCAGTCATATGATACCATGAACAATCTTCTCCTTGGTCTCCTCTTTGCTGACTTGAATAAATAAATTTAACAGGAAAGCTCATGGCCTTTTGCCAAAGTGCTTCTCCAAATCAATTTGTTCTTTAAGGTATAGATGGTTGTCAAACAGCAGCTTTAGTTTTCCAGTAACCTTGTAGATATTTTTGTATATGTATAGGTATTGATACTGGAGCACCACTGAATTTGTGAATTTGTTATTCAAACTTTGAGTAACCCATGCAAATAAACCAACTCAACAGGGAAGTAAGAGTACTGGCATATTTTGATTTCACATTTTTATTAATAGATGTGCAGAAAAGACAAAATGTAACTACTGAAGGGGAAGACAACACAAAAATGCAAAAGTTAATTTTTTCTGGTAAATTATACTGAAGAAAAAGAGGAAACCATCTGGGATTTCAGCTAAGAAAACTACTAAGAAATGTAGCATACCCTGCTGGTTTCAGAATGGTTGAAAACTGCATTTGAAAGGGCAGGTAGTTTCAAATGTAAACACTAATATTGGCTGAGATGAGAAAAAGGTTAAGAACAAAACAATACAAAGATCAGGTAAACATTTTTCCACAATTCCTTAAATAGGTTAAAAAAACAACCCAAAAAAACCACCCCAAAACCAAACACAATACCCTCATTTCGGTTTGTATCTCAAAAAAATGAAACCAGCAAGTCAACAAGCAATGACACTGCACAGGACAGTGGGGAGGAGAAATTAGTCTGGTTATGGTCAGAGCTCTCAAAATAGGTTGCTTTTTGTCTTTAAAAAGGTTAACATGAGATAATGCATCTTACAACACCAAGCTTGAAAATACAACTCACTGGAGAGCATACAGTGAAGACAGTCAAAAATACAAGGGAAATCCTGAAAGATGCAATATCATTTCAAACCGTCAGCACAGCCAGTGTTGCCGTACTCTACTCCTTCATGCCCCCAACAGCCCCCCAAAGCTAGAGACTGATGTTCCTGGCCAAGTGTGGCTTTGAGACCAGTCTTGCATCAAAGAGTGCCATAGGTCCATTTGCCAACACTGGCACCATCCTCCCAGGGCTGGTGTGAAGCTGGGAGCTGAGGCGGGGGAGGCACTGCTGGCTCCAAAAAGCACCAGGGGCTGTTAGTCCTTGATGGAAGGATGACCTGAAGGAGCCCTTGTGGGACACTTCAGGAGGATTCCAGCTGCCTCCCCAGGTAAAAAGCAAGCAGGATGGCAGACCATCTCAGAACACACTGGGGACAAGGTATTGCCACTTGGGCTGCCTTCATTCTGCTGAGGGCACACTAGCACAAGCTGGGGAAGAGGGACATGGACTGTCCTTGCTGCAGCAAAACCCAGCCAAGCAACATTCTGATAACTTCAGAGTCCGACAGGCCTTCCTCCCCTTCCCAAGGGCTATCTGCCCCTCCTCTCCCTCCAGGCAACACACTTTAAGCTTGCTCACTCTCATCCTGCTCCTTGCTTCCCACCAAGCTGATCACAGAAAAAAAGTTTATTCTCACCAAAGTACCTCTTGAGGGACTGCAGCTGGTGATGTATCATTAAAATCGCCAAGCTATACCAAATGCCTGAGCCTGCAGTTCTTATCAGGGTGAGTGCCTCTTGTGAGAACAGAGGGTCTCACCCAAGCAGGGCCAGCACATCCGATCTGCTCCTGGGGCTGCCAGGGCTCAGCACAGAAGGGCAGGGCTGGCTGCCAATCCATGTGAAAGGTGAATTCAGGGCACTGCACTACAGCTGAACAAGAGCACACTGCAATGGGGTGAGGGTGCTGAGGGCCCTAAGCTCTGCCAAGAGCTCCCAAAAACATGCAGGAGGCTGAGCTCAAGGCACCAGCTGAAACATACTCCTAGATAGGCTGTCAAACCCTGATTGCTGGCTTTCTCTTTCATCTTGAAAGCACTGTGTAACCTTCTCTTTGTGGACCTGCACACATCCACCCGTGCCCCAGCCAGGCAGGAGAGAGCCCAGCACCCATCCATCTCTCTGCCCTGTGTCCCAGAAGCCACTGCAGGCACAGAAACAGCCTGGCTGCCTTAGGGAGCTTTATCTTCTGCCAACCCCACAGAGCTACAGCAGAGCTGCATTTACCAACAGGTGACCTACATAAGCAACAAAGGCTCAGGCCAGCACTGGACTTGGGCTGCAGGAAACAAGGGCTACTAGCAAGCACTGGAGAAGGAGACTCTCCCACTGCCAAAAAGACATTCAGGATGAATGCTGGCCCACTGGACAGTGGGATACACTTCTGTATTCCTCCCTCAGTAGAGGGGCAGCTGGCAGCAGATCCCAGAAGAATGGCTAAACGGAACTTTTTCAACCCAAACCTAGTCTGAAAAACAATAATGCAACCCAGGGCTCAGTTGTACAGATGTGAAGTGTTGAGTGTTTATTTTAGGGTTCATATCACAAGCCTTTTTCAGAGACAAAGCTGACTGTGCCCTCTGGGGATCCAGGGGCCAGCTATTTCCTAATTTGAGCAGGCTAAACAGATTTCTGTACCTTTCAATAACATCCCATCAATCTCAACACACAGTAGCTTTACACTTTCCAACCCACACCTTATAAAGGAAAAGCCACCACCACAAGGCTAAACAAATGTACACACGCTATTATTGTAAATGGAGCAGCTAAACCCCGACAATTTGCTTTGTGCAGATTTCTTTCTTCCCAGTAAATGCAGCACTTGAGCTCCTGAAAATCCATCTTCCAATGGGTTTGTTCCAGCTTTAAATACATTAAATATCTCAATGCAAGACTGTATTTAATTCAAGAATTTAAACACAAGCAAACCTGTTTCGCTGTGAGCATTTTGTAGAGAAATGAAAAAGGGAATTTCTTTTTAAAAAAGAAATCATAATACAGTGATGAAAGGGTTAAGAATGCAAGAATTCAGACATTCTGTGGAGGGTCTCTAAGAGGTCCATAAAAAGGAGCAAACAGATCCATACAACAGGACACAGCAGGAGACAAAGTTTTTTTTACTCCCCCCTCCCACCACTACTTTTTTGCTGGACTGCTGCTCAGTTACCACTGCTCCCTTCTGGCCTGAGTTGACAGGGCAGTATAGGGGCATAGAGGGAGCAGGTCACGACTCCTCATTGCCAGAATCATCATCATCGTAACAGTCGGCATCCTCTTCCTCCTCGTCTTCATCATCAATGTCATCATCATACAAGTCGTCATAAAGCAAATCTGAACTGTTGTCATTGGAAGGCACTTTAGTTTTGATGCAGTACTCTGCCAGTGTAGTGGGGACCTTCACGCCATCCTTCTCTGCCTCAGCTTTGGTAGCCAAAACCTGTTTCCTGTGGGGAGGAGGACAAAACAATATAAGCAGGGCCATATGCTGGCAGCAGTGTGGCTCAACTTCCCACCTCCCCATTAGCTTCTGCCCAGCCCTCCTGGCAGCTGTCAGGAGAGCTGATGTTTGGCTGAAGCACCACAAGCATCACCAGAAACAGATTTAGTTCCTGCAGCCCCAGGCTTAGGAGCACTTCAAGGGTGTTTGCAGCACACACACTCTCAGCAACATATTAAATCAATTATTCCACAGAAGTCTGCATTAGAGACCTGCCAGAACTCAGAGCAAATTCCATTACATTTGTTACAGAAGGGATAGTCACAGATTTCCTAAGATGACTTAGGAAATGCCATCCAGAGATGCTATCCACAGTCACCCTCCACCACTGTGACTCTACCCCAACATGCTCAAAACTCTAATTCCTACAAGCATTTGTCATCTGAGCTCCCACTGGAGAGTAAGAGCATGTGGCTGCACCCTGAGATGCATCTGTAACCCCAGCACTGACTGAGGATAGCAGGAAACAAGTGTTTCCCTTTGCTCCAGGATGGGCTCTGGCTGGTGCCTCTAGGCAGTACTTAGGCTGCAAACTGTTACTGCCTCCTAGCAGGGAGAGAAGCAGATGGCAGTCTGTTCCTTTACTCCCACCCATATGCTCAGTCTGCCATACTCTGTTTATGGAGTACATCCAGCTGAAGCCAATGGAGCTGGAGGGGACTAAAATAACCTCCCAGCAAGGCTCCTTGCACAGCCCAGGACAGTGACTGACTGCCCTGCGTAGCTCCAACCAGGGGTATATCCAGCTAGCAGTCAAGGCATACATGGTCTTGCCCCAGGCAAGTGTGACAGCCGTCCCACTGCAGTATGGGCTGCCGATTTGCCACTCCACAGCAATCTTGGCTCAAGTTTACATCATCTCCTTATAGCACCTGATGAACCATGAATTTCTCAGAAAAGGGCAGTCAAGACCAAACAGCACTTCCAGCTAATCAAACCCAGCTGTGCAAGCACTTGCCAAATCCTACTGATATTCATTCAAATCGGAGGGACAAGATTATGATTCATGAGTGCATTAAGCAAAGAATTAGTAGCATGAAGGCAGTTTGAATCACATCCCAAGCAATGCAAGCAGTCCTCAAAGGTACACAGGGACTTAGACAAGAATTTACTAGCAGCCAATAGGTTTTGCAGAGCATCATGCCAGATTAGTCTGAAAAAGAACAATACAAAGATAGAAGTTTGCACCATTTCTGTCCAGAAGAATGAACTTGGAATAAAGCTGTAAAATTCATTTTGAAAGGCGAAACCACAGCAAGAAGCTGGTTTTAGCAAATTTTGAAATCAGCCTGTTTCATAGAATTTAAAGCAGGAGGCCAGCAGCACAGCATCACACACAGCAAAGTTTACCTTATGATTTCAGCATACTCCTTGTCTTTTCCTTTACTGTCCCTCCATTTCCTGAACATGACTGACGCATCCACATTGGCAGGAGAGAATGTGTTGGGCTCATTAAGCAAAGAGATTACACTCAGTAAGATAGTCCTAAAAGAGATAATCACAACAGCAGAGTCAGAGCTAACACATTAATGGATTCTGGATGCTGACAACTTCTTTAGGTGATGCACCAGAAACATGTTTAAAGTCAAAACTTATGAATAATTAAGGATATCTAAGTGTAGTGGGTTGATGTTGGCTGGATGCCAGGCACCCACCAAGGCTGTCCTCACTCCCCTCTGCAACCGTACAGGGGAGAGAAAACAGAATGAAGGGTTCATGGGCTGAGATAAAGGCAGGGAGAGATCACTCACCAAATACCATCACAGGCAAAACAGACTTGAACTGGGGATATTAATTGAATTTATTACTAACAAAATCAGAGCAGGATAATGAGAAGTAAAATAAGACCTTAAAAAACACCTTCCTTCCATCCCACCCTCCTTCCCAGTTCTACCTCCTCCCCCAGCAGCACAGGGAGATGGGAATAGGGGTTATGGTCAGTTCATCACTCGTTGTTTCTGCCACTGCTCAGGGACAGAAGTCCTTCCCCTGCGCCAATGTGGAGTCCCTCCCACAGGAGACAGTCCTCCACAAACTTCTCCAACATGAGTCCATCCCACAGACAGTTCTCCAGCTCCAGTGTGGGTCCCTTTCCATGGGGTGCAGTCATTCAGGCACCACTTGCTCCAATGTGGGTCCCCCATGGGATCACAAGTCCTACCAGGAAATCTGCTCCAACATGGGCTCCTCTCTCCATGGGTCTGCAGGTCCCTACCAGTAGCCTGCTCCAGCACGAGCCTCCCAGAGGTTCACAGCCCCCTCTCAGGCATCCCTCTGCTCCAGTGTGAGGTCCTCCATGGGCTGCAGGGGTACAGATGCTTCATCATGGTCTTCACCATGGGCTGCAGGGCATTCTCAGCTCTGGCGCCTGGAGCACCTCCTGCTCTCTGTCTCCACAGACCTTGGTGTCTGCAGAGCTGTTCCTCTGATGTTCTCACCCTGCTCTGGCTGCAATTACAACTGCGCAGTCACTTAGTTTTCTTTCTTCTTAAATATGTTATCACAGAGGGGTTACCATCATTCCTGATTGGCCCAGCCTTGGCCAGCAGTGGGTCCGTCCTGGAGCCATCTGGTGTTGGCTCTGCTGGACATGGGGGAAGCTTCTGGCAGCTTCTCACAGATGCCATCCCGGTAGCCCTTCTGCTGTCAAAACCTGGCCATGCAAACCAAATACACTAGGGACTGATGCCATCTGGATTTTGCCTTTTTTTCTGTTTTCTATAGTCTTCACACATATAGTTGTAGCTCTGTAGCTTATTGTATTAGTGACTAGTTTTCCCAGTACTTTTCCATGGCCTTTCCCAGGCAGAAAGACAAAACAAATTCCAGAGCTCCAAGCCCTGGGAGGTACAAGGCTCCAATGCTATCTTTGTTCTTCCTGGGAACCAAGGCCGAGAACAACTCTTTGAGATACGTTCTCATGGACAAAGTACAACTAATGCTGAAGGGGGGCTCCAGAGAAGGGGCTTGACCTGTGGGGGAATTGCATCACCACTTGTCCTTCTAAGCGGTGCTTTTTATCAATTATGCTAATTTCCTATAAAAATCTACTCATCCCTGGGGGATGGGGGGGGTGTGGGCTTTTGTGGACATCTTTCCATAACTGCCTCTGGAGGCCTTCAAATAAAGATCCCCTTTTATATTACCTCCTTACTAAAATTATCTTCAGTTTCATTTCCAGGTTGGGAAAAAGGCAACAGGACAATAGTTGAAGTAAGAGCAAATACTTATGAACTTCAGACCTTGGTGATCAGCATAGAGAAGATGACACAATACAAACCTCAAAGACATAATCTGATGACAGACTATCATGTCTGTACACATGCTTGTGACAGGGCAGCAGGTAAAGCATGCATCAGACCAGAATTCAGCTTATCGGTACCACCTATTGTGGCATTACAAGCTGGCTTGTACTGGGCCATATATGGAAAAGGTACTATGGTGAGAGATAAACTCACTGGGGAAAGATCTAGAAAAGACAGGGGTTGGTCCGATGAGTCCCCGTCTGGCTGCAGAAGCCAGATTTGGTCAAAAGGAGGCTGGACAGCCAAACATTGAACCAATCAGAAGTGTTTACAGAGAAACATTTAGGAGGTTATAAGAGTTGTTTAGTACAATAAAGGGCTTTTAGTTGAAAGAATCACGGAGTGCCTGTCTCTCTCTCGGGGGCTCAGGTACCAAAAGCAACAAGTGGTGACCCCGATGTGATTACAACAAAGCCAAACTGTCCAGAACAGAGACGGGCTAGCCTTGAGCTAGGAAAAATCTGCCCAAAAGAAGAGGCAGGGAGATTTTAGCCTTGAGCTAAGGAAAAAACGCCCGAAGAGAGGGGGAGAAATCAGCTGCCCCTGAGCCAGGGGGAAACCCTAAGAGGCAGGAGAGAAAACTGGCAAAAAGCCAGATTGTCCTGGAGATGAGGGAAGCTGGAAAAAAGCCAGGAGAGTCCAGAGACTTAAGAGAAAAAAAGTCCAGAGACTTAAAGAAAACTTTGGCCTGGAGCCAGGAAAAACATGGGAGGATACATTTCTACAGACAAGCATCCAATAATTCAGGTAGGGAAGTTATTTCTAGAAGAATGGGAAATTGATTATAGGAAAGAATAGCTTTTTGATTTAATATCATGGACAAAAAGGCAAAGGGATAGAACTAGCGAAACTGCATTCAATATAAAAAATTGGACTAAAATTGGAGAACAAATATTAAATGCAGCTGTAAAAGTTGATAAAAACGCAATTAATGCTTTAAAACCTTGGAGAATTGTCTTAAAGTTGCTAAAAGATATAAAAGCCAATTTGTCTAGCAGCAGCATGGAAGAAAATGTACCTACTTCAAGTGGAGAGACTTTACTGACTGGCAAACCCTTAGTAGCCGGCTCAGAGACCCCTAATCCATCGAAAAATGCT
>PYHW01009385.1:381993-397762 GCA_013186435.1 Turdus rufiventris
ATGTTGCAACTTTGTACTTCATATAAGGCGCACCGGACTATAAGGCACACTTCCGGGTTTGGGGGAAAATTTTAGTCAAAAGGGTGCGTCTTATAGTCGTGAAATTACTGTAGTTTGCAGGACTGCTATAGCAGTATCTACCACAGCTGACAGTCTTCATTGAAGTTAATTCCAGAGGATCATGGGGTCTCAATGCCAGATGAGGTGGAGGTGCAGATGGGGCCTGGGGCAAGACAGCAGATGTTGACCTCTCTAGGCCCTGCTGGCTTGCTGCCTCTTGCAGCCCTCTGTGGAATGACTTACAAGTTCTCAGAGGCATTTACACTGACCCTTATCACCCTGATCCAAGATATGTTAATGATAGGAACAAGAGAGATGCTGCAGATCAGTTCTGTTCAAAATTGCTGTCTGCCACTTCCCCATGCATCTGGTCTCAGCTATGTCCTGAGGATACTCCAACACTGCTTAACACACAGGAGCCAAAACACAAAGTAGCACTTGGATAGTATCTATGCCTTTGAGCCCAAGCCAGTGATCACAGCTACAGATAACAACAGCTCACCCAAAGGACATTTATAGCCAAATGAGATCCATTGGAGGCAGATTTCAGGAGTTCACTAACCATTCCATGTGTGCTAATTAGCAAGCCCTCAGCATTTGAAGCAGTTTTGTCAAGAACACAACAAAAAAACAGCAACATAGTATTTGAAGCTGCTGAATACCCAAGCACACATTTATGTTGCTGGAACAGTTTCCATAAAAAGGAAACTGCCTTGTTAGGATTCCAACAGGCTTGTACAATTTTGTACAACCTAATATCTTTTTAAGGTGAAATTAACCTTACTAATATTAGATTATGTTTTCAGACTATTCTGGTGTTATTAATAATTTTCATGAGTTTACCCAGTTTCTCCTTTAACCATCTCCTGGGAGATGATGACTAAGAGAAGCCATCACTGCATTCAAAATTTCCTCATGTGATCAAGTCAGCAGTATGTGCACAAGCAGATATACAGCAATACAAAGATATAGAAGGAAGCAAGAATGTGACAAGTTTCACTCTTACAGCAATCAATGTTACATGATTGGGAATTCAAGTAGGGCAGCACTGCATCAGAGCCTGGGTGGGTAAAGGTGTCATGGGGCTTGAGAAGATCAGCACAAGGTTTTAGGGATCACTGTAGTCAAGGGGCAAGCCCTTCCCCATGTTCATTCCTGGTTTGAAGTGGACACAAAGAAAGCCTGCAGAAGACCTGTGATAAGGAAACAGAGCTGCACCAAACAGAACATTTTTGAAAGACCTTTAGTTCCTCAAAGTATTCAAACAGTAGTCCTGGTAGGCTGATGTTTGTCTAGGATATTCAAAAGTTTAGCAGGGATTTGATTGGCCTCCACTAAAAAAATGAGTTTTGAGCCAAAACAGGGCTTCAATTTTCAAATACAGTAATGAAATTTGATAATTTTGAACCAATTGTATGAAATGAAATTAAATGAAATGAGAAATGAAATTAAATGCTGCTTCTCACCATCTTTGCAGCAGCACTATTAAAGTGTCTCAAGCTGCTGCTCACATGAGCTCTAACACAACAGCTCAACTCAACCAGGCTCCAGAAGAAACCTTAATGGTCACTTGACAGATGAAAGCCCAGCAAAAAACACAATATAGTCCATTCACACCAGATGCAAGGCAATGTATCCTATGCCCCAGCAACCACAGAGGTTAGCCTGACCACTAAGTCTCTGAGCTAGTCCATCAGCAGAACACTACATCAACCTCATGGCAGCACTTCATCTAGTGCTTTGGTCCTTGACAACTTTAAATCTCTTCAAGCAGCCCATGTTCAGCATCATGAAGAAAATGCTTTTAAGCTAGAGAGTGCTTCTTTCTAAAAAACATTTATATAAAATCCTCCTGAGCCTTCTATGTAGTTGTACCATGATCCAATAATGGACTTGATAGCTCAGTGTTACACTCTGAACATCACTCACATGCACTGAACTAAGGGCCTCTTCAAATTGACTCGCAGATATTAAGTCAAAAGGTATCTGTTCACTCTGCTCCTAGGGTGACAAGGTTGAGCATGACTTCTCCTGAAGCTGGACTCCAGCTCTGGTTCTTTCTGCAGTTGGAGCACCCCAAGTCCAAACTCCTTTATCATAGGGTGACTGCTGCAGGAGACTTTTCCCCAACAGTTTTTGTCTCATCACACAATTTTGTAGTATATACTCAAATTAAAAATGTACTTGAAAGGTGTACAAACAACTAGTTGTCTAAGTATCCCAGTACAGCAAGATTCCACACACCAGTTTAGGAGATCCAAGAATTCCCTTAAAACTGCCAACTCTCATGGCATGATGCTTCAGCTGGTGCTGCTTGCTGCACTTCCAGGTATGAGAAAGGCTCCATCCCTGCCTACAGAAACAGCATTTCCTACAACATTTAGATTTAACTCTGCAACCACAAAGCTGACATTGAAACACAAACAGCTAGCCACTTTAGTTATAGCTAGCGATGTTTAGTACTGTCAATATTTCCAGAAGTTTAAGGACATAGGAAACCTTTTCACATACCTGAAAAAAAATTATTAGCTTAAAAAACACTTTACCTCATAAATGTTGGGGTGCCACATTTTGGTCAGGAATCTGAAGGTAGGTGGTGAATATGGATAGTCAATAGGAAATTTAATGTGAGCCTGGAAAATAAAGCAAAATATTTTAATTATGAAACAGAACAAAGAGATCAACAAGCAACCATTGAAGTGAAAACATGGGAAAAAAATTTCCATTAAGTCCATTAAATACAGTAATTTCACGAATACAAGCCGCACCATTTTCACCAAAATTTTGGTGGAAACCCGGAAGTGCGGCTAGTATTCCGGGACGGCTAATATATTAACAATATTCTAAAAGTTGCCAACACGGAAGTGAGAGTCCGCAGCAGCCCCAAGCCAAGCTGGAGCCTGGCCAGCCCCAGCAGAGGTGGGAAAGCCTGGCAGAGGCGGGGCCAGCAGTGTGGGGGGTGGGCGGCAGAGCCCGGGCCAGCAGCGTGGGGCAGGGGGGCGGCAGAGCCCAGGCCAGCAGCGTGGGGCAGGGGGGTGGCAGAGCCCGGGCCAGCAGTGCGGGGGAGCCCAGCAGAACTGGGGTTAGCAGTGCAGGGGAGCCCAGCAGAACCGGGGCTAGCAGTGCAGGGGAGCCTGGCAGACCCGGGGCTAGCAGTGCAGGAGAGCTCGGCTGCGCAGGGGAGCATGGCAGAAGCGAGAAGCCTGGTGGGCGGGGCTGCTCAGTGGCGAGGGGAAGCCCAGCAGAACCGGGGCTAGCAGCATGGGGGAGCCCGGCAGAACCGGGGCTAGCAGCGTGGAGGAGCCCGGCTGCGCAGGGGAGCATGGCAGAAGCGGGAAGCCCGGTAGGCGAGGCTGCCCGGTGGCGGGGGGAAGCCCAGCAGAACCGGGGCTAGCAGCGTGGGGGAGCCCAGCAGAACCACGGCTAGCAGCGTGGGGGAGCCCAGCAGAACCGGGGGCCTGCAGTGCCGGCCAGGGTAAGCAAACGCGGCGGTGCAGACGGGAGGGGGGGGCGAGTGAGCCCGGTGGCGGCAGCAGCAGCACCACCCGGCCGGCCCCGAGCGGCCCCGTCAAGCCGTGGCGCCGAGCTGGGCCCCCCGACCCCGTCGGCAACCATGAGCGGGCCGAGCCTGCCTGGCCCCGCCCTGAGCCAGTAAACACCGCTATGCTGCGATCCTGTTACTAATTGGCAAATTTGTGAAAGTTGCACACGGATTCTCACTACGAACGAAAGTGCGGCTAATATTCGGGTGCGGCTTTTTTATTGACAAAGACATCAACGTTGTCGATGCACCGGAAGTGCGGCTTATACTCCGTGCGGCTTGTATTCGTGAAATTACTGTAGTTTGTTTTATATATCAGTGCCCATGTGGACCCACAGTATAACTTACACGATTTCTTATGAGGAAAATACTAACTGAATGTGCTGGTTTTGCATGGAAGTCACCTAGGAGGAGGGTGCGCGTGCGCGCGCACAAACACACACACAAAGAGGTTTTTCTCTATGAGAACTTCCTCTGTGAGTTGATAGAACCATTGGAAGCTGATTTAATAATTGACAGCCTGGGAAACCAATTAGAGAAGCGACTTCGCCTCCATGAATCACACTGGTGACAATAAGAATTTCTCTTTTGACTTCCAGCTTGTGAGGAGGTAAGGCCAGCCCTCTCCATGCGGCCCAGCCAGGCACGGGTGGGCTCGGGAGCCGCCGGGCCCACACCCCTCCCGTTTTCAACCAGGGGCCCTGATAGCCAGGGTAAAGAGAAGTCTTTGCTAAGATCTTAGCTTTCCCCCCTCCAGCGTGGCCACAGCTCCGCAGGGCCCTGCTGCCATCTCGGAGCAGCTGTGGGGAGGCGAAGCCCGCCCCCAGCCGCCCACGCAACTTGGGGAAATGCAGCTGGGCTCTGTTTTAACAGAGCCCCCCCACGCATGTGCTTGCTGGGTTTTGCAGTTTCATTAGGCTTCCCTCAGCATAGCCTTCGAGGCCTGAGATCCTGGCACTGCTCCAGCAGCTACAGCATGGCCTGGCCCAGCCCTATGCACCTTCTGTGTGAAATTTTAACCCTTCCAATACTCAGATGAGACTTGCAGACCTCCTATCTTCCTTTGAGTAAGAAGCAATACAGCAGGAAAAAATACACTAAAGTCAATGAAGTAAGAGCCCAGTTTCCAGATGGGAAGAGATTGAGGGGATGCCGTGAAAGTTGGCTGAAAAAAATCTTTTTTGTAAGCTATGGGGTGCACTGTACTGCATTGAAGATTCCTATAAATCGTGGAAAAAACATGGGCGGATTGAAGTGTGTGAGAAAAGATCCTTTGTCCTGAGGGAAAGGGGGGGGTCTCTGGTCTCTGTTCCTGGAGAATGAAGTGTGAACAGAGGAATTTGAGGAACAATAGATGGAGAGAACTTTTGCTTTTGAACAGCTTACCCTTAAAAAGTAATACCCCATGAGTTTGACATGGCCCACAAACATAGCTCTGGGAAGGCTGTGAAGATGGGAGGAATTTCACGGTTTCCAGATTTTCCCAGGCAGATGCAAATCGTGAAAGTGAAGACACAAGAAAACTTTATTTTTCTCTGGGAAAAAATCCCTATAGCCAAAACAAGAAGAAACTCCTCTCCTTGAAGTGAACTGAAATGATTATTCAAATGAAGGACTGACTAAAGTGTCTCTGGATGTGATTGTTAAGAGATGTGGGAGGTGGAGAGGAGGAGGCAGTGGTCTGAAAGTCTTATTCTGAATTCCTTTTTCTCTGTGTTGCTAATAAAGTTCTTCTTTTTACCCTTTTAAGTTTTAGGCCTGCCTTGTTTTTGCTCCTAATCCTATCTCACAACAGAAATTGAGTACAGTAATTTCACTAATATAAGCCGCAACCTTTTGACTAAATTTTCGGTCTGAACCCGGAAATGCAGCTTACACTCAGGAGAGGCCAATATATGAACGAATTTATGAATTTTGCCAACCTGGAAGTGCGAGCTGCAAGAGCCGCAGAGCCCCAGCAGCCGTGGAGCCCCGCTGACCCCGCCATCCCTCGCACCACCCGCCGCATCCCCGCCCGGCCTGCGCCCATGCGGCGCTGCAGGCACGCCAAGGCCCCACGGCTCTGCCCACTGTGGCTCCGCCGGGCTTGCAGCCCTCAGCATAGCGCCGCGCTCAACCCACGCACACGGCGCGGCCGTGGACACCGGCGGGCCCGGGCTCCGTGCTCCTGGCCGCTGCTGCAGAGTGCAAGGGAGCGGCACCTCCGCCTGCAGGGCCCCTCCGGGCGGCTCCGCCGGTCTTGCAGCCCCCGAAACCGGCGGGCCCAGGCTCCGCACTCCCAGCCGCTGCTGCGCAGCGCCCGGAGCAGGGCACTGTCCCGGCCGGTGAGTAGTGGGGCCCGCCCGGTGCTGGGGCCACCCTGGCACCAGGGCAGGCTGGCATGGCACTTGGGGGGGCTCTGCCGCTTGCCAGGAAACTTTCCCGCCTGCGGCCCCCGCTGCCTCTGACAGCCCAGGGCAGCAGGTCCCCAGCCTGTCCTCGCCCCCCTGGGCCACACCCTCCCCTCACCTGGGCCAGAGTGGAGCCAGCAGGTTTAATAAAAGTTAGTGATTTTTCTCTGTATTTTTTTTTTTAGTTTTTAAGCTGTGTTTAAAGGCAACCCCCATCCGTGAAAAATGCTTGCAAATTGAGCACCTGCCAGTAAACCCCGCAATCGCGCGACTGTTATTAATTCGTTACTTTGTTGCACGCGGGTCCTCGCTGTGAACAAAAATTGCGGCTTATATTCCGGTGCGGCTTTTATATGGACGAAGACCTAAGCGTTGCCGACATCCGGAGGTGCGGCTTACAATCAGGTGCGGCTTATAATCGTGAAATTGCTGTATATTATAACTGGCAAACCTACACTAAACTAAGACACTGAACAAGAAAAATCTAAACACCAGGTCTTACCTGGGCTGGTAACACTCAGGAAACAAGCCATAAGGCATTTACGAAGTCCTAATTCAAGCAGTACTATCCAACAACTGTTGTTCAACAGGAAAAACTAGATTTGAAAAGCTAGAACTCAAGATATAATTGTGCTCTTGCTAGGTTCAAAACGCTTGCAGGATAAAAACACTTGCTAAGGTGAAATGACCTGTCCTATATTTGCCAGTGCAAAGTTTGTTAATTACAGTAATTTAACGACCATAAGGTGCACCGGACTATAAGGTGCACCCCCTGGAAGCCGGCAACTTTCGCAACTTTGTAGATCATATAAGGTGCACTGGACTATAAGGCGCACTATTTTTTTACAGCGAGGAGCCGCGCGGCATGTAACAAAGTAACAAATTATTGGCATGTGCTCAATTTGCAAACATTTTTCAAAGATCGGTGTAGCCTTTAAACACAGCCCCAGGCACTCTCCCCGTGCAGCGGGCCCCGGCACTCCTGCTCGCCTCCGGTGCTGGCTGGCACAGCTCATGGATCCTGGCTTCCCCTTGGCCGCCAGTGGCGCCGCTTCCCAGCGCTTTTCCGCAGTGCTTTTTCGCCGCTTTTCCATGGCGCTTTTCTGCGGTGCTTTTCCGCGGTGCTTTTCCACCGCTTTTTCGCCGCTTTTTCTCTGCTTTTCCGCGGCACTTTTGCTGCTTTTTGGCGCTTTCGTGTGGTGCTTTTTTGCCGCTTTTTCCTGGCGCTTTTTCACCGCTTTTTTGCCGCTTTTTCTCCGCTTTTTCTGCGGCACTTTCGCTGCTTTTCAGTGCTTTCGCACGGAGCTTTTTCGCCGCTTTTTCATCGTTTTTCTGTGCTTCCCCACGGCCGCGCCACTTCCCCCCCCTTCTCCCCGGCTGGCGGCCGCGGCTCCCACGGTTCCCGACTCAGCTCGCAGTTCACACGTCCGGGTTTGCATTTTTCCGAACTTTGTCCATCAGATAAGGTGCACCGGACTATAAGGCGCACTTCCGGTCTCGGGGGAAAATTTTAGTCAAAAGGGTGCGCCTGAAATTACTGTACTCTTTCTGTGTGGGGAAAAAAATAAATTATTCAATATCTGTTCAATTGATATCTAAAGGTTCGGGGCATTTTGTCTTTCTTATGCAAGTTAAACTGGTTGTCCTAGGGTGACTTTATGATGCTGTATTGTATCCCCTACTGTCTGCTTTATGCCAGATACAAGTCCTGTACCTTTAAGTGAGTTTGAAGAGAGAAGGGGAAGAAATGGTGGAAATTCCTTTCCCTGCTTGTGTTTAAAAATAGAGATAAGGGTCTCGGTTTTTCTTCCAGCTCTCAGCTCTGCAGCAGGGAAGAGAGACAGAGAGTTCCTCTGCTTTTACCTAGCTTTTCCAGTAGCTAAGGCAAAAAGGTTTTCATGGGACTGTGGCTTCTTCTTCTGGAACTGTTCAGCTTTTCTCCCATCCAGAACACTATCGCATGGGGCCCTCTCCCACACAGCACTGGCCCAGAGGAGCCTTCAACGCTGCATCCCAGCGCCGGGGGCGGAGAGAGAGAGAGCGAGAGCTGCACCTACAGAAGGCCTCTGAACCACAGAAGGACTCTGAAGTTACCATGTCTTCAGAGCAGCGAGAGATTTTATTATTTCACATTATTCATTCTACTCATGCCTGTGAACATCCTGCTTTTAAATAAACAGTTCTTTTTTCCACTTTCTCCAAGGGAATTATTTCTGAACCTTGTGTGGGGGAGGGGTTGCTGAAATCTGCCTTCTTTAGAGGAGACACCCTTTCAGGATGTTTCCTCCTAAATTTGTCTCAAACCGGGACACTGGTCCATCTACTTGTGTTCCTAATACTACATTTCTTGCCACCAAAAGCATTTTCCAAGTCTGAATACCATCTGTTTGTTTAATAAATCAGCATAACTTGAACCAAATGTTAGTGGGCAATGACAGCAAAGTTACAGTAATTTCACAACTATAAGGCACACCCTTTTGACTAAAATTTTGATCAAAACCTGGAAGTGCACCTTATAATCCAGTGAGCCTTATATATGGACAAATTTCAGAAATTTGCCAACCCGGAAGTGCGAACTGCGAGCCAAACTGTGAGCCAAGCCCCGAGCCGCAAGAGCCATGCCAGCCAGCACTGGGGGCGGGTCGGAGTGCCGGGGCCTGTGGCATGGGGAGGGTGCCTGGGGCTGTGTTTAAAGGCTATGCAGCAGTCAGAAGAGCCAGGCAGTAGGAAAGCAAGCTGAATCTGGACTGATTAACACCAAAAATACTCCCCTCAAAGGAGGACTTGCAGACTACTTTCTGCACTGTGGAGCACAGATCCTTCCCTTGGCACTGCTCAACCCACCAAGAAAGTCTCACCAGTCTAATATGCCAACTCCAGAGAAGCATCTCCTGTCACCTGCACCCCAGCTAGGCTCACAGTCAACTGAGAATACAAAAAGAGACCCCAAAAGCAGGTCACGTACAATAAGAGCAGAATCCTGGGGACCCTCTTCCACTTAAGCACCTAACCATGCAACTTGGATGCAGGGTGCTGATGTTGTTCAACAGGACAAGCTATGGGATGTTTTATTCCCAGAAACAGGAGCAGGCAGATTGGATTAGAGCTATTGAGAACCTGGCTACTGTTTTACTTAGATTGGCCTATGCTTTTGCCTTGCAACCCAAATTTTATGAGGCCAGAGTGCCAGATATGCAGGAAAAGGTTTTTCTGTTCACATTTATGAAACAAATTCAGAAGTTCATGTGGCTGTACATCCCTGCTCATGATACTGACTCTATGTGGTTATGTTACAGCAGCACTGAGTCCTTGCCTCAGTCATTTGCCGCAGCACCCTCACAACCAAAAGATTTATGATCTACATAAACAATCCCAGCACACAGTTCAAGGTCAGTTACACAAATGGCATGGCTCCAAGAGCAGCAAACAAATGCCTTTTGTCACCACACCACCACAGAAGAGAGCAGCTATGGCTATGGCAGCAAGGACATGCCTAGCTCTACATGCCACCCTATAATGGGAGCAGAGCAGAGATTTACTCAGGGCAGAACACATTCACTTCAGCTCAAGTGTTTGCATTGTATAAGCTGCAGACTCCTCCAGACTTCTGGGGTTTTCCCAGGAAAGCCCATTCTTGTGCTTACATGCAGTTTCATGAGATCCAATACAATAAAAACAACCCAAGGACTGAGATTAAAAATGCAAGAGACAACAAAACTCAGGGTTAAGTGAACTCTAAGTTTTCTTGGCAGAACCTGTGTCTTCTACACAGGTATAGCTTCTAGAACAACAAAAAAGATGCAGCAGCAGCCATTATTACAGGTCAGGTTTTTTTTTCATTAAAAAGCCCAATTCTATGTTGAGACAAAAAGACCAAATTAGGCTATATATATATATATATATATATATATATTTTTTAATAAAGCAGTAGCTCACAGAACCATTTACATCCCAAAATTTCACTGATGTAAGGCAAATCAGCTATCTGAGCTTAATTCAGCCAGGCTACTAGGTACTAGAAAGTGCCAGAGTTTTAGGGCAGCTTGTTGTTAGGTCAGTTACAGCAAGACAAACTAATTTAAGAGGAGTAAAGATGCAACTCAGTCCTCCACCAGAAGTACCCAACTATTACTGCATTCACTTTATGTTTAACTCCTCTAGCTGAGCTTAAACTGAAGAAATCTTATTTCAGTGTCCTAATTTTAGCTGCCTACTCACCATAGCTCTTTGACACCACTGAATACACTCAGTAGGTAAGGAGGTAGAGATGACAGTCATCAACCCGTTCCCTCCATCCCCAGTTTATAACTATCATGCTTATAGTCCCTAGAAAAAGAATAAACTCCCCTGATGCTATACTCAACATGATACAAAAGGGTTAATTCAATTTTTACTGTGCCTGTGAAACTTTTAGCAGAGAAACAAGGCCTATGAAAGCCGCTTCCAGCAAGGACAGTTGGGAGATAAGAGGAAGACATCTGGCCCAAGAATGCAGTGATAGACAAAACAAAGGACTGAATCTCTGGGAGCATGAGGTGGGATTTATTATAACACGTAAATTGTACTATGCATATAGCAACTGTATATAAGTAACTCTCTTGTAGAATCACATGTCCTTGTTAGGTTACAATCCCCTGCATGCACCTCAGGCCTGAATAAATGATGCCCTCTTTAACACAATTTTAGTGTTGGAGAGTCTGATTCTGATATTTTCGATATTTGGTAACAAATACATCATCCTGTAAGAAGTTTCAGCTCTTTATAGGCATTTACAGCTACTGCACAATAATTTCAACTTTTAAGTTACACTATGACACATATTTTAAGAATATTGCTACCAGCACAGTGGCTTTGTTTCCTCTTTTACTGCCTTACTTCCTGGCATCCTCATTAGTGCCTGTACTTCAAGTTTGCTATTTTTATTCTATTTGGATAGGGCAAAGCCATAGTGAAATCTATATATGTCAGAAAAATGTCTTACTAGATACCATGCTCTTTGACTGAAAATACAAACCTAAATGTTTCTACCTGAAACACAGGACTCCTTTAACATAAGCACCTTAATATCAAGCATAGATTAATGAAAGTTAAGTGTTTAGCTTCTGCAAAACAAACTGCTTTTGCAAGACAAGAAGTCTAGCCCTAGAAGGGGCTATGATGATAAGAGAATACTAGATGCTATGCCTAAACCTAACTGCTTTTGAAAAAAACAAACCCAAGTGGACTAAGATGATAAGAAAAAGGAATAGGAGCTAATGTGTCTGACTAACCGCTTTTCTGCAAAACAATGGCTTAGCCCTTGTGGGCTAAGTGATAAGAAGGAAGAAGCATGCTAACTGTCTTTTTAATGACAAGCGGGAGAGCTGTCACAAAGGGTAGAAAAATGTAATTTTTATATGTAATAGAGAATAGGAACATAATCAATACACATTTATAGATGGAGTATAACTAATAGCGACAAAGTGTGTAATAGTAAAATTAAGTGTGTATTAGCAAAATAGGTGTGATGAATGTATTAGATAAGAATAGTGTGCAGTGTTTGTAACCCTAAGATAAGAAAACCACAATTTCTGCAAGACCCTAACCCTTAAGACTGTAACTTTTAGATAAATGAATGAAATAAGGGTGGATGTCGAACTTGTAAACCTATAACCTCTGTAAGATGAGCACAGTGGACATGCACATGGGAGGTGTGCTGTTAACCCCTGCATGCTGCATGCTCCCCCTGGCCAGGCCAATAAAGGTCTGCTTTACTTTAGAGTACCTTACTGTGGAATAGATTCCTTTGAACCAACAAACCACTGAATTAAATTCTGATTCAGCCACTATAAATAACTACTAGTGACTTGATACAAATATCATCTCCCTCTCAGCAGGGCGCACTGACACAGGCAGGACTACATCCTAGCTTCAGCTGTCAAGAAATTCAGTAGTTATTCCAGCCTAGCTGTATGACACTTCTATAGTCCAACACTGATTTCTTCTAGTCTTCTCAAGCTAACAAAACCTAGATCCCCAATATTTAGGCTGCAAGGGTAGGAATGGTGAATCCATTCTATCTGCCCATTTCAGAGGCCACTGGAGGAAGCGCACACATTTCCTGAAAAGCCACCAGCATCAAAACTAACCTGATTTGAGGAAATCAGGAGCAACAACAACAAAACTGCAGCTGCTCAGCATTTCTGGAAGCACCAGTTAAATATAATTTTCATTTTAAAACATCACAAGCTTAATGCAAGCCCTATGAAAATGCAGCATCAGTGAAACTGAACATCCTTTGAAAACTACATTTAAGTTAAGGTACAAAGGAAGCATTTGAGTTTTTATTTTGTGCTTTTTTGTAACTATCTGCTACAGCCAGCCCACAGACAAACTCCGACTGACTCTGTGCAGGTACCACCAAGGTCTACAGATCACCCACTCTGCTCTGGTAAGTGTTACAGCACTTGCAGACAGCACAAGGCTTCCTCATCTTTCTTTGCAACAGGCATAACCAGGCTCCTCACTGTGTATATTGTCACTTCCCGTAGCTGCATGCCTTATGGTGGCTCCTGACAGCATGCTGCTAACTACACCACACATTCAACACACTGGAAAACCAACAAGAACAGGAACTACAGGCCACTATTGAGTTAAGTGTTAATATCTAATCCCAAAGACTTCCCTTTAATGCTTTGAGTACATCAAACATAAAATTCATCTAATGGATGCCCCTCTTCTACATTAAGCCTGGATTAGTGCATGCAGTATTAAATACTATGTGCCTGAAAAAACACTCAGTAAGTATTAGCAGCCTGTTTCTTACATCAATGAGGTAGGTTTAAAGTACCTTGATATCATGCAGTTTCAGAACCTGCAAAGCAGCATTATAGCTAGCCACACTGTGTTGTTGACTATCTTGGGGTGACTTTATGATGTCTGTATCCCCAAATTGTCTGTTGGTGTTGAATAATGAATTCTGCAGCTTTAAGATTGCTTCCAGGAGTAAAGTGGAGAGAAAAAAGGTGCAGAGTTGCTATCAGAGACTGTACTTGCTCCCCTGCATGCTACTCACAGACTGTGTTGTCTGCAGTGGACGGCGGGAGAGAACTACTCTTTGCTTTTAGTTAGTTTTTTCTGGTTAGCTGAGGAAAAAAAGGGCCTCCTGGACTGTTTTTTTTCTTTTCCCTTTTTCTTAGAACTGTTTAAGCCTGCTCTGGACTGAAAACCCAGAGGTGCACCGGGAGCTCACATTTTCCAGCACTGGAGAACTGAGGACTCAGAACAAACTGAGTGAGCCGGGCTGCACTCACAAAAGGGACTCTTCTGAATTTGTCAGCTCTTCGGAGCAGTAAAAAGTTTTGCTGTTTAGTATTGTTCAGTTTCGTACTGGGAAGTGCTTTGTCAGTTAAATAAACAGGTTTTTTTCCACTTATTTCTGAGGTAATATTTTTTCCCCAAACTAGTTAAAAGCCCCATTGGGAGGTTTCCTCCCAAATTTGCCCTAAACCAAAACATTGACTACTGGACAAAGTAAAAATGAATCTAAACCCAACATTGTTATTTCAGCCTCAGTTATTACGACTTAGGTCCAAAGTAATTTCTTGTGCAAGAGCTGGGCACCTACCTGGTAATTTAGTTCCAGTTCTGGATTCATTTCCCAGCAGCACCATAACAATATTTACTGACATTCATTGTGCTTTTAGAGAATTAGGACCACATCTCTGATCCAAGTTAGAAGATGAGTGACCAGAGAAATTAAATCTCATGAGTCCTGAAAACTCCCTCGATGCTTCAGTGGGCATATGAACACTAACAGCAGCAAACTCTGATATTATTGATGCCTGGAAAGGTTGATATGGAACAGAGACTAAACAGAGCAAAAGGAATAAAATAGGTATTTATTGAAAGGATACACCTTGGGCAGTGCAAGACCCCAGCTGAGGCTACACCCAAGTCAAATCCAAGATGGATTCTGATGATGAGTTTTTACACTTTTATAAGTTTTGGTTCATCTACATATTGGGGTCAATTGTCCAACCACAGCCCCAGGTTATGAAGTTTCAGCCCCCTGGCTTGCCACCTTCCCTTCGATGTTGTTTATGCTTTTTGGGTACAGGTTGTCCATAATTCTCTAGCTAGGAAGGGATTGTTTTGTCTAACTACCCTGTGAAGAGAACTTACTAACACCTAATATGAAACTTCAGAGTTACATACCAAGCAGCAGAGAATCTGAAAAATATAAACGCTAAAACCCAAGCCATCATTATCTGCACTGTTAAATAACAAATTTAAATCAAAGACCTGAATGTGAAGAGTGAACTAGGTCTCATAAAAAGGACGTGAAGCTTCTAAACAAGAAATAAAATAGAGCCACAAGTCAATGGGGCAAAGATGAGTCAAGAAGTGAGGTTAACTTACACAGAGACTGGTTTCACAAGAAAAAGCTCATTCTTTTTACACACTAATCATATCTTGTATACACTTCCTAATTTAGTTATCTGGGACATTGTTGGAGTCAGTGAGACAAGAGCATGCCTGAATCCCTCAGGCAGAGGCCAGAGTGCAGGGATTGAATTAAAGCCCTTGGATGGATTGAAGTATATCAAACCACCCACACATAGGATGGAAGTTTAAGTAGAAGATTAAGCATAAGTTTAAGTTTTAGGGTAAGTAAGTAAGTCAGTAACTAAGTTTTAGTGTGAGCTGCAGTGCTTTTAGTAAGCAAAAGGTTCAGATGCCAGAGTAGAAGAACAAGTTCTAGTGAAGGTTAGCAAACATACTAATGTTTTCAGTAGAGGCTCCAGAAGTTCCTTGGGAGACCATGCTTAGACAAAACAGGGCTCCAGTGAGAATATTGCTTACATTTTTCAGATAGAACAAGACAGATCGTATACGTAGTTTATACATATTCTAATGTGTTAAGAAATTAGAATTCTAATAGGTTAAGAGGCAGTGGTCCAAGTTTACGTGTTAGCTTGTTGGAAAAATCCTATATAAGATTATGTATTAGGGAGAGTTAGTGCTTTTTGCCATTGCTTTTGCCATTGCTTTCTATTTTGCTTTGCTATTGCTTTGCTTGCTAGCATTGTCAACATCCGAGAAGAAGATAGGAGCTCCGGCACCATCACTAGCCTTCACCAGGATCCCCGGGAGAGGTTCCTGCTTCTATCTGGGACTTTATACTAAACTTAGAATGGACTTGAATGTCTATGACTGTGCCTTTGGAGACTGATGCGCTTTTACAATAAATAGCCTTTTTAGCAACTACTAGCTGCTTTAATCATTTGGAGATAACCCAACACAAAGGGTGCGTCAAGAGCACCGAAGGTCCGAACCTCACAGGGCATTACTAAAAGCTGTTGCTTCAAAGGAAGACTCTTCTCGTATAAATTTTTTCCATTTACCAAAACTTCTTTGAACATAAAGTTGTTATTGAATATTTCTCTGCTGTGCTGCTTTTGGCTGGGATAGTTAATTTTCTTCTCAGTGGCTAGTATGGGGTAGTATATTTTGGATTTCCGCTGAACACAGTGTTGATTATATAGAGATGTTTTTTGTTATTGTTGAGCAGGGTTTGCACAGAGCCAGTAACTTTTTTACTTCTCACAGCACCTTGCCAGTGCACAAGGAGCTGGGAGAAGACACAGCTGAGTAAGGTGACCCCAAAAGACCAAAGGCATATTTCAGACTAAATGGCATCATGCTAAGTACAGTAGTTTCACGAATATAAGCCACACCGTTTTGACTTAAATTTTCGTCCAGACCCGGAAGTGCGGCTAATATTCCGGGGCGGCTA
>PYHW01009385.1:406744-426853 GCA_013186435.1 Turdus rufiventris
TGGTGGGGCCGGGGCATGCCCGCCGCTGCTCCGCCCTTCCTCCCCGGGGCCAGGGCATGCCTGCCAGGACACTGCGGGCCCCCGGGCCTCCCTGAACCCGGCAGCTGCGGCCCTGCCTTCACCTGGCAGTTGTGGCCCTGCCGGCTCCCCCCACGGCTCGCAGCTCACACTTCTGGGTTTGCAAATTTCCGAACTTTGTCCATTATATAAGGCACACCAGACTATAAGGCGCACTTCTGGGTTCGGGGGAAAATTTTAGTCAAAAGGGTGTGCCTTATAGTCGTGAAATTACTGTATTTAAATGAGTGTGTTGGTTTTGCACAGCCTGGTTTTTGGTAGCAGGGGGGCCACAGAGGTGGCTTCTGCGAGAAACTGCTAGAAGCTTCCACCATGTCTGGCAGAGCCAATCCCTGATGGCTCTGAAGATGGACATGCTGCTGGCCAAAGCTGGGCCAATTAGAGAGGTTGGTAACATCTCTGTGATAACATATTTAAGAAAAAAATCAAAACAAAGGGGGTACAGTTTTTTCCTATTCAGAGAAGAGGAGGAGGTGAGAACATGTGAGGGAAAACAACATGGAGGCACCAATGTCAGTGAAGATGGAGGGGGAGGAGGTGCTCCAGGCATCAGAGCCAAGATTCCTCTGCAGGTTGTGGTGATGACCATGGTGAAGCAGCTGTCCCCGTGCAGCCTATGGGGGTCCACAGGAGATGCAGAGATCCTCCTGCAGTCTGTGGGGGAGGTGCTCACAATGGAGCAGGTGGATGCCTAGAGGAAGCTGTAGTCCAGTGGATGACCTGGTGGAGATAGGGGGCCCCTGCTTCCAGGCTGGACCACCCTGTCCTTGGAGGACTCCACCCCGTTGAAGAGTGACTCACATTGCAGCAGTTTTTGGAGGACTGCTGCTTATGAGATGGGACCCATGTTGGAGAAGTTCACAGAGAACTATTTTTTGTGGGACGGACCCCAAGGTCTCACAGGGGAAAGACTCCTCTCCCTGAGCAGTGGAAAAAGATCTCGGGTGATGAACTGACCAAAACCCCCATGCCCTGTCTCCCTGCACTGTCGGTGGGAAGGAGGGGGGAGTGGGGTATTTTGAAGGGCTGATTTTACTTCTCATTATCCTCCTCTGATTTTGTTAGTAATAAATTTACTTTGTACCTCTAAGCCAAGGCTATTTTGCCCTTGGAGTGTTTTCTTCCCGTCCTTATGTCAACTTATGAAGCATTCATTAAATTTTTGTCTCTCCTCTGCCCAGCTGTGGCAGGGGAGGGCGAGTGACTTGCATGGGTGCCTGGCGTTTGGCCAGTATCAAACCATGACATCAAGGAACATAAGTTTCTAGAAACTGAGTAGCAACAGCTAGGAATTACAGTCAAAAACTTATCTATGCCATCTGCCACAGAAGCCAAACTAAGGACTTATGCAGCTATGCTACTTATTTTTCAACCACTATACTACCAATGGTCAACACTCCTGTTTGGAGCTCATCACAGTCAGTAAAACAAGGGAGACACAGTGTTGTGGTTTGACACTGGCCAAACACCAGGTACCCACAAAAGTAATTTGCTTAGCTACTTCCGCTACAGTTGAGCAGAGGAGAGGGGAATAATATTTATGAAGGACTCATGAGTTGAGATAAGGACTGGGAGAAAACAAACACTCTAAGGGCATAGTCAGAGGAAGAAATGAGAAGTAACACTGCGGTGTTGTCACCATGTAACAGTTCTCTTCATGCAGGGCGTTGCCTGCAGAGCGGTTAAGTAGGGGTGGCCACGCAGGGAAAGCTTGCCATGGACTGCACTGGAATGGCAGCAGCTGCAGCTCCTTTCCAGCCCTGGGGAAAAACTGAATGTGTGTTGTTTTGATTTTCTTCTTAAATATGTCATCACAGAGGCGTTACCAACCTCTCAAATTGTACCACAAGCATGTCCATCTTCAGAGCCATCAGATATTGGCTCTGTCAGACATGGTGGGAGTTTCTAGCAGATTCTCACAGAAGCTACCCCTCTGGCCATCCCCTGCTACCAAAAAAAAAAAAAATTAAAAAATTAGGCTGTGTAGAATCAACACACGCAGGTAACAGATACAACTGCATTATGCACAGACCCAGTGTGCAACCCATCTGTAAAGTGTCAATAATCCTGTATAAGACAGTGAAGTCTGATACAGCTATGCAAGCTGCCTCCCTGCCCAGTATCCTTCAATTCACTGCAGGAACCAGCACTACATAAGAAGGTATTCACTAGTGAGAAGTCTACATTTGACACACAAAAGCAGATTTTCACATTATTGCATAATGATGCACCTATCAGCTCCATTATCATAGTCCGCTTCAAAGAGATCAAGTTCAAAGTTTAAGCTAGTGAGGAACTAAATTCAAGAAGCATTCAGCATTGTCATTGTCTATGTCTTTTCACCCCTGCCTTGTGCTTTAGATTATTTAGTGCCACTCTGGGAGCCCCACGCCCCCCCGGGCTTTTTCCCTGCGCCGGCGCAGCCCCAATGCCGGCGGCTTTCCCTCCCCGCCCGGGCTGTGGCCGCCAGCTGCTTCTTCTTCCCCCCGCGCCCGGGCCAGGGCCAGCGGCAGCTCCCTCCCTCCCCGTGCGGCGGCCGAGGCTGAGGCCGGGGCTGGCTCCCTCCCTCCCCGCGCAGCCCCTGCCGGCTGCGGCTGCCTGCTCCTGCCCCTCCTCGCGACTCTGCACTCCCGCAGCACCGCCACCCCATTGTGGCTCACACTTCCGGGTTGGCAAATTTTGCAACTTTGTCTATTGTATAAGGCGCACTGGACTATAAGGCGCACTTCCAGGTTCGGGAGAAAATTTTAGTCAAAAGGGTGTGCCTTATAGTCATGAAATTACTGTACTCTTGTCTTGGCTGGGGGACAAAAGCAGCAGCTGCCAGCCCAAATCTGCTACAGTACCAGCTCCTGCAAATATATATTTATCAGCTGCATTACACCAGTCAGACAACTAGCTCTTACACTAAACATCTGCTTAAAAGGAAGCAGATAAGGCAGCACTGCTGCTGTAGTCATAAGGACAAGATATTCAACTCCCTTGGCCTTTAGTGGCTCCAAAGTACTACTGTTTGAATCACATCTCAGGTTGCCTTGTGTTAGGTACCATATATACCTTATGCTTCCAATGTGGATCTAAGGAAATAGCTACTGAAGAACATATCCCTTCACATAGAGTCCTCGTCTCTTACAGATCACCAAAAAGTCACCTCCATGCTATAACAACCATCTTCCATTTTAAAAGCTAGTTACATATGGCTAGACAAAATAATCTACAAAATGGTTGTTTTTAATCCTTTAGGTCCTGCACCTGGGTCTAGCAAATCCCAAGCACAAGTAGAGGCTGTGCAGAGAATGGATTGAGAGCAGCCCTGCGGAGAAGGATTTGGGGGTCTTGGTAGATGAGAAGCTCGACATGTCTTGTCAATATGCACTGGCAGCCCAGAGAACCAATTGTGTCCTGGGCTGCATCAAAAGCAGCATGACCAGCAGGTCAAGGGAGGTGATTCTTCCTGTCTACTCTGCTCTTGTGAGACCCCACCTGGAGTACTACATCCAGTTCTGGGGCCCACCACACAAGAAGGACATGGACATGGTTGAAAAGAGTTCAGAAGAGGCCATGGAGATGATCAGAAGGCTGGAGTCCCTCTCCTATGAAGACAGGCTGAAAGAGTGGAGGCCATCCAACCTGGAGAAGGGTTATAGACCTTATAGCAGCCTTCCAGTACCTAAAGGGGGCCTACAAGAAAAATGGAGGACTTTTTACAAGGGCATGGAGTAATAGGACAAAGGGGAATGGCTTTTAACTGAAAAAGGGTAGCTTTAGATTAGATACTAGGAAAAAGTTCTTCCCTGTAAGAGTGGTAAGGCCCTGGCACAGGTTGCCCAGAGAAGCTATGGCTGCCTTATCCCTAGAGGTGTTCAAGGCCAGGTTGATTGGGGCCCTTAACAACCTGGTCTAGTGGAAGGTGTCCCTGCCAATGGCAGGGGGGTTGGAACTACACTATATTTAAGGTGGTTTCCAACCCAAAACATTCTATGATCACTGCTGATATACTGATGCTTCAAAAGATATCTTTTAGGTCAGATGTATAAGAAAAAGTACAACACGGAAGTAACAGCTAGCATTGGTATTTCTACCTATGTTGCAACTAGTTGCCAAGTCGATAACTAATATTATATCCAGATAAGGTCAGAATCCTCAGTTTGCTGAAATATCTCCTGAAAGAGCCAGAAAAATGGTGCAAAGCAGGTTGATTCATCTGCAGAGAAGTATAAATTCTTTAAACTTCTGATAAAAGCAGAATTAGTGCAATTGCACTAAGCTTGGTATATGAATGAACAACCTTGAAATTCAAGTTTGTATCTAAGTACAGTAATTTCACAATTATAAGCCGCACCATTTTGACTAAAATTTTGGTCCGAACCTGAAAGTGTGGCTTATAATCAGGTATGGCTTATATATGGACAAAGAATGAAAAGTTGCTGTTTTATTTTGGAGGACAGGTATCTGCTAAGAAAGGCAGGAGCTTCTCTTTGAAAGGGAGAATGTAAGCCCCCTCCCTCCAAATTATTATGATTTTGAAATCAAAGGGCTTTCAGGCAAAGATACGGGAATTAGGAATAACAGTTCTTTACTAGTGAAATTAAAATAGAAATACAGTACTACAAAGAAACAAACTCCAAGACCTGACAAAGTCAGAGTACAACCTGACACCCCATCAGGCAGGGTGTTGGTAGCAGTTCGATTAAATGGTGGTTGCAGTCTTCTTGCAATGACAGATGTTATTCAGTTGAAGCAGTGGTCTTATAGAAGGTGCAGTTTCCCTCCGGAGGCCCAGTGGTGATGTGGAGAAATCCGTTTTTCCTCTGGAGTCCAGTGGAGAAAGGGGCTACCTTAGTGTCCCAAAACCTGTTTTCATTTTAGTAAGAAATGTTGGGCTCTTCCCCCTGGCTGGAGCAACTTCCAATGGGATGAAGTAATTTTAACAGTCACACAGTGGGACTCAATGGGCCATTAGCAGAAAAATGACTCGCTGGAGGAAGGATGGGTTGTGAAAAAGATAAAGAACAATGCCCCACCTGGTTTCAATGGATGGCCCATTAGCAGAATATCTCCCACAGAGATAAGGATCACTGTCCCCCACCCTCAACAGATGGTGATAGAATAGATACCTTTTATCACACTCTGTATTGTAACCCAAGACAGTTGCCGACACCCGGACATGCGGCTTATAATCAGGTGTGGCTTATAATCATGAAATTACTGTACTCACATACCATTTAGGTTCCAATAAGAGCCCTTAAAGAACTAGAGGATTTAAAGGCTTATCTGGCATTAGGTTCGGAACAAAACAACAAACATTTTCTGGTAGTTAAAAGAATCAAATATTATCCTAAGTTGCAAGCAACCCACAAGGATTGAGTCATCTCCTGACCCTGCACAGGACACCCCCAAGAATCACACCACATGCCTGAGAGCATTGTCCAAATACTTCTTGAATTCAGGATCATCCTTCTTGCCCTTCTTGAAAACAGGGAAACCATTAGCCAGCTTTCAGTCAACTGGTACGTCTCCAGATTACCAAGACCATTCAAAAACAAGAGAGGCCTCATGATGACTTGAGCCAGCTCTTTGAGTACTTTTGGATGAATCCAAAAATCTGTCCTGGCCTGGAGGACAGGTGTCTGCTAAGAAAGGTTCTCTTTGAAATGGAGAATGTAAAACCCTTCCCTCCAAGCTATTATAATTTTAAAATTAAGTGGCTTTCAGGCAAAGATATGGGAAATAAGAATAAGAGATCTTTGCTAGGAAAACTAAAATAGAAATACAGTATTACAAAGAACAAACTCAAAACGCTGACAGAGACAGAATACAGCCTGACACCCTATCAGCCAGGGTGTTGGTAGCAGTCCGATTAAATGGTGGTTGCAGTCCCCCTGGAGTGACTGATGTGGTTCCATTAAAGCAGTGGTCCTGTAGAAGGGTGCAGTTTTCCTCTGAAGGTTCAGTGATGATGTGGAAAGGTCTAGTTTTCCTCCAGAATCCAGTGGAAAAAAGGGCTACCTTGGTATTCCAAATCTCAGTTTTTATCTTGGTAGGAAAGGCTTGGCTCCTCCCAATGGGAGGATGGCTGGAGCATCTCCCAATGGGATGATGCAATTTTATCAGTCATACAGTGGGACTCAATGGGCCATTAGCAGAAGATACCTCCCTGAAGGAAGGATGGGTTATGAAAAGACAAAGGACATCTCCCCACCTGGTTTTAACAGATGGCCCATTAGCAGAATATCTCCCACAGAGATAACAATCATCAGCTCACCTGGTCTGAACAGATGGTGATAGAATAGATACTTTTGGTCACATCCTGTATTGCAACCCAAGACACCCATCAGGCACTGTAGACTTATTAGAATCCAGCTGGAGCAGCGGCTCCCGCACAACTTCAGGGTCGACTGGAAGTTTATCATTCTCACAGCTATGGTCCCCCAGCTCAGGGCACTGGGACCCCCTTTGGTCTGTCACCAGCATTAAAGACAGATGAAAGAATGTGTTGAACATGTCTGCTTTGCGCATGTCCCTGTTTGTGTTCCTCATCCTGTAATGGGACAATGTTATTTCTGGACTGTCTTTTGCTCTACGTGTATTCAGGAAATCTGTTTTCATTGTCCCCCACATTTTGGGCAACGTCAACTCCAGTTGAGCATCGGGCACTGTATTGGTCTGGTTTTTGGCAGCAGGGGGCCACAAAGATGGCTCCTGTGAGAAGCTGCTGGAAGCTTTCACCATGTCTGGCAGAGCCAATCCCTGATGGCTCTGAAGATGGACATGCTGCTGGCCAAAGCTGGATCAGTTAGAGAGGTTAGTAACATCTCTGTGATAACATATTTAAGAAGAAAATAAAAACTAAGTCATTGGTTTTTGCTTCCAGTCAGGGAAGAAGAAGAGAATGAGGTGAGAATGTGTGAGGGAAAAAACATGGAGACACCAAGGTCATTGGAGAAGGAGGGGGAGGAGGTGCTCCAAGCACCAGAGCCAAGATTCCTCTGCAGGACATGGTGAAGACCACAGTGAGGTAGGCTGTCCCCCTGCAGCCCATGGGTCCACAGGGGATGCAGAGATCCATCAGCAGCCTGTGGGGGAGGTGCCCATTCTGGAGTGGGTGGATGCCTGGAGAAGGCTGTAATACAGTGAAAGACCCAGTGGAGAGAGATGGCCCTTGCTTCCAGGCTGGAGTAGCCTGTCCTTGGAGGACTGCACCCCATAGAAAGTGAGACCCACATTGTAGCAGTTTTGGGAGGTCTCTGTGCCCATGGGAGCGGCTAACATTGCAGCAGGTGCGGTAGGGCTGCTGCTCATGAGAGTGGACCCATGCCAGAGAAGTTCACAGAGAACTGTCTCTCATGGGAGGGACTCCTCTTCCAGAGCAACTGAAGAAAATCTTGGTGATGAACTGACCAAAACCTCCATGCCCTGTCTCCCTGTGCTATCAGTGGGAAGGAGGGAGGGGCTGGAGGGGGGAAAGGTGTTTTAAGGGCTTATTTTACTTCTCATTATCCTCCTCTGATTCTGTTAGTAACAAATTCACTTTGCAACTTAAGCTGAGCCTGCTTTACCCTTGAAATATTTCTCCCAGTCCTTATCTCACTCATGAAGCCTTTGTTTTTTTCCCCCCTTTTTCCCTCCTCTGCTCAGCTGTAGCAGGGGAGGGTGAGCGAGTAACTCCCATGGGTGCCTGGTGTTGGGCCAGTGTCAAACCACGACAGGCACACAAATTTTCTCCCTACAGTGGCAAGCAGCATCTCTGTATTCCTCCTACATCATCTGTCCATACGTCTACTGACCATACACTTTATTTGCCTTTGCTCCAGAAGATCATCCCTGCTCAGCCAAGTCAACCTTCTGCCTTGCTTGCTTGACTTCTAACATTTGGGAATTGCCTGTGCCCTTAGGAGGTGGTGCTTAAAAAGTTACCAGCACTAATAGACCTCAGCACCTTCCAAAGCATTTTCCCAGGGAACCTTACTCACTAGCTCCCTGAGCAGCTTGAAGTTTCTTCTCCTCATATCCAAGGTTGAAGTTTTGCTGGCACTTTTCCTCCTCTCACCAGAGGTTTTAAACTTGATTGCTCCGTGGTCATGGTGGCCAAGATGGCCACTAATTGCCGGTTCACTCTCAAGCCCCTCTTTGTTAACAAGCAAAAAATTAAGGAGGTCACCTTTCGTAGTCATGTCTCCTAGTACCTGTACCATCAAGTTATCATCCAGGTGTTTTAGGAATCTTCGGGACCTGTTTGTACCAGCTGTGTGGCATTCTCAGTTAACATCTGGGAAAATGAAGTTCTCCATAAGGACAAGGGTAGTTCGTTTAGAGTTGTCTCTTAATTCAGACACTGAATAGTTAATGCTGTTTCAGCATTTTGCAACTACAATTGCAGACTAGCTGCTGTCAAAGTACTTCAGAGGTTTGCTTTTTAGTGGCTAAAATATTTGTCTGACAACTATAGGTCTCTATCTTTCTTAAGACTCCATCTGATATGCAAAGTAAAATCTCCCCTAAATCAAATCATTAACAGAACTCATGTTGGTAAAAAAAAACAACCCACCATAAAGTTCCCTTTCTTGACATCTTTGAACATTCAGCATTATTTACTAGAGCCACTGCTCAGTCCCACTCACCCCACGTTGTCCCAGTTTTCATAGCCTTTAAGTAAAAGCATTTTCAGTCAAGCAAAATGGTCTCCAATGATGCCGTTTGGATTTTGCCTTTTTTTTTCTATGTTCTCTGTATTCTTCACACATTTGTAGCTCTGTAGCTTATTGTATTAGTGACTAGTTTTCCCAGTACTTTTCCACAGCCTTTCCTTAAGCAGAAAGACAAAGCAAATTCCAGAGCTCCAAGTCCCGGGATATACAAGGTCCCAATACTATCTTGGTTCTTCCTGGGAACCAAGGTCAAGAACAACTCTGCGAGATACAGTCTCATGGACAAAGTACAACTAGTGCTGAAGGGGGCTCCAGAGAAAGGGCTTGAACTGGGGGGAATTGCATCATCACTTCTCCTCCTGATTGGTGGCTTATATCCATTATGATAATTTCCTAAAACCTATAAAATGTACTCACGGGGGGGAGGGGGCAGGGAAAGGGTGGGCTTTTGTGGACATCTTTTCATAACTGCTTCTGGAGGCCTTCAAATAAAGATCACCTTTTATATTACCTCCTAACTAAAATTATCTTGAGTTTAATTTCCAAGTTGGGAAATAGGCAATACCATCAGAGACTGTAACAGCAGTAACCTTCAGTGGCACTGAAGGCAGTCTGGGAAGTTGAGTATCAGATCCAACAATCTCCCTTGCTGTACCAAAAGAGGTATGCATTTCCAGATTAGTACAATTTACCTCCATATCCCTCCGATCCTGAACTGTCCCCTGTGAAACAAAGGTCATGCACTTCTTAGGAAGAGCCTCATCAATGCCTATAAAGTACACCAAGGCAGGATTTTGGGTTCTAAGTGTAAAATACACTTACACACCCATTACAAAAAAGGATTAACATCCAGGGAATTTGGCCATGCCACCACAATAATTTTCTGCATTGGACATGCAAACAGTTTTCAGCCAACAGCAGTTTAACTTTCTAAAGACCTCTGCATATCTGACCCTTAAAATTACGCCTGCCTGCTCAGCATTATGCTGATTTATTTCTAACATTGTTAGTTCTGGTGCAATACAGAATTATTCTGTAGGTGTCCAAAACTACTTGGCCTTTAACTGTCCCACTGGAAACAGTTTACACTATGCTACTCAAATTACAAGGCCAACAAGCTTGGTTTTTTTAAATGACAAATACCTCAAACTCAACAACTCTACCAGACTTTAAAGGAAAAGTGGTTCAATGAAATGGCAGTATCTTTTCCTATACACCAAACCCATGGACAAGGAACATCACTAGCATTCATTTTAAAGTTCACACAAGCACTACCATCTTAAACTCCTTAATTTTAAAGAAAATCTTCACAATGCTCTTATAAATGGAACACTCTTTGCAAGTACAAAACTAAAATGCAATCCCCCACCTTTTTTTTAAGCACTAGTGCATTTGAACACACCAAGACACAATGCTTATATTTTAATATAAACACATCCTTACTACAAAGATGTTTTACAGTTTTTGAAACAGACCTCTTGTTAGGGGTAGAAATGAGCCAAGACAGACTCTTGTTTAACAACATGAAAAGGGTCTACAGTCTATTTTTTTTTTAGAGATTAGCTGTCCTGACTCCAACTAATCACAGACTTTGACTGCAGCAAACTCCCACCATAGGTTTCCTTTTCAGACTCTGAAGGCAGGTTATTTCTTGCTAGAATATGACTGCAAGTATTTTTCTTGCTGCCTCTGACTGCAAGCTTTCACCTAGCTCAACTCTGACTGCACACACCCACAGCAGGGTCTAACTGCAGATCCAGACTGACCTCACAGCATTCCTCCAGTCCTTTTGACACATTCCTTTGGCACCCTCAGTACCTTCCTCAGGGCTCATTGACCTCCTCCAGGTCCTCTTCCTCCAAGCTTCCTTGACTGTTCAACCCATCCCTTTTATCACACTTATCTTTATAAGTCACAGCTGTGACTCATTAAGGGCAAGGGTATTCGTCTTCTTTGGTAATTAGTACAACTGTGACTTATCAGGAACAAGGTTGCCCGTAATCTCTTCAACACCTACATGCAGTAACACAAGAGCTCTCCTCCCTTGCATAGCAACAGATAAGGAATAATACAAGAGAATTCTTTTTAACTCCCACTTTGTACCCACATACTAGTACAGTCCTGATAATCTACTCTAATAGGACTGCCTTCTGAGCTTTTTAGAAGCATACAGTAATTTCACAACTATAAGGCGCACCCTTTTGACTAAAATTTTGGCCCGAACCCAGAAGTACGCCTTATAGTCCCGTGCACCTTATATAATGGACAAAGTTTGGAAAGTTGCCAACCCAGAAGTGTGAGCCACAAGCCGCGGGGGAAGCCGGCAGGGCCACGACTGCCAGGTGGAGGTGGGGCCGCGGCTGCCAGGTGGAGGCAGGGCCGTGGGGTCACAGCTGCCGGGTTCAGGGGGGTCCGGGGGCCCGCGGCGCCCCAGCAGGCATGCCCCGGCCCCGGGGAGGCAGCACGGAGGTGCAGTGAGCACAGCCCAGCCCCGGGGAGGCGGCACGAAGGGGCGGCGGCCACAGCCCAGCCCCGGGGAGGCAGCATGAAGGGGCGGCGGGCATGTCCCGGCCCTGCCGGGTACAGGCGGGCCCAGGGGCCTGCGGCACCGCTCCTGCCAGGTACAGGTGATCCCGGGGGCCCATGGCTGCCAGGTTGAGGCAGGGCCTTGGCCAGCACCCGCGCGGGGGGAGCTGGGGGCGCTGGGCTCACGGAGTGCTGGGGCAGCGTGGGGAGGGAGGGAGCAGGCTACCGCAGAAGCCATGAGCTGCAGCCACCCCGAGCCAACCCAGAAGTGCATGCCGCGGCCATGCCACAGCAGCCCCAAGCCGCCGCAAGCCGTGGCAGCCCCGAGCTGCCACAAGCCACAGCCGCCCCGAGCCCCGCCTCGCCAGCCGGCGCTGGGGGCGGGCAGGAGTTCCGGGGCCCGCACACGGGGAGGGCACTTGGGGCTCCGTTTAAAGGCTATGCCAATCTGTGAAAAATGTTTGCAAATTGAGCACCTGCCAGTAAACTCCACGATCGCGGGATTTCGTTACTAATTAGTTACTTTGTTGAGCGCAGCACGGATCTTCGCAGCAAAAACAAAGTGCGCCTTATAGTTCGGTGCGCCTTATATAATGTACAAAGTTGCGAAATTTGCCGGCTTCCGGAGGTGCACCTTATAGTCCGGTGCGCCTTATGGTTGTGAAGTTACTGTAATTATCATCTTTGGCATCAATTAGGTCAGCAGAAGCTAGTGCTTTCTGAAACCTGCAGGAAAGCAAGGCAGTACACTTACTACTTTTGTGAATTTAGGAAGGGAAAAATTAAAGCCCTTATTATCCCAGGAAGTAGCAGAATCCACATATCTACAAATTACAGTAATTTCTCAATTATAAGCCGCACTATTTTGACTAAAATTTTGGTCCAAACCCAGAAGTGCGGCTTATACTCCAGAGCGGCCAATATATGAACAAAGTTCAGAAATTTGCCAACCTGGCAGTGCGAGCCCGCAGCAGCCCCAAGCCGAGCTGGAGCCCGCCCAGCCCCGACAATTCCGGGGTGGCCCTGAGCCAAGCCAGAGACCGCCCGGCCCTGGTGGTGCCGGGGCGGCCCCGCGCCGAGCCAGTAAACCCCGCGATTCTGTTACTAATTGGCAATTTTGTGAAAGTTGCACGCGGATCCTGCTGCGAACAAAAGTGCAGCTTATAATCCGGTGCGGCTTATATATGGACAAAGAACAAAACGTTGCCGACACCTGGAAGTGCAGCTTATAATCAGGTGCGGCTTATAATCGTGAAATTACTTTAATTATATGTGCTTTTGTTTTGAGTCAAATTTAGAATTGGAGGAAATGAAAACACATTGCTCAACAAGGAATTCCACTTCCCAGTGTGGTCCTCAAGGTAGAGAATTAAAGCAAGGTAAGAGGAGAGGTCCCAGCTGACTGGAAGCTGGCAAAGGTTGCCCCAGTTTTCAAGATAGGCAAGAAGGATAACCCTGAAAATTGTACGCCTATATGCCTCACTTCAGTGCCTAGTAAAGTTATAGATAAGATTATTCTGGGAGTTAATGAAAAACACACGAAGAACAACACAGTCATTGGTGTGGTGGTTTGTATAAATTTCCTGAAATAGCTCCCTGTCAGGACCTGGGCAGCTTCCTTTGGACCTGACAAGGACCAATTGGTGTCTGATATTTAATACTGACACAGTGTTATACCAATGAGAAAGTTTATGCTTCTTTGTGAAACACACATGTAAAGACAAAAAAAACCTGGGAAATTTCTCTTTCCCTTCCAGCCTCAGTACAGGTAACATTGGCCTGGGCCCCTCCGCGTGGCCCACGGGCCTGGCCAGGCCCAGGGCGGTCTCTGAAACAGGGCCCATTTTTGGCCGGGGCCCCCGATAGAAAGGGGGAGGGGAGGCCCCCTCAGTTGCTAAGATCCTAGTCCCCTCCCGCTGGCATAGCCTGCATTGGGTCTCGGTGCCTGCACAGCCTGGGGGAGAGACAGCTAGGTTAGTTCAAGGCAGGGGAAGGGGACGTCCATCGGCCACTGAGATCGTGGCTGCTTCCCCCTACCCCTCCCAGTGTGACAGAAATGTTGCTGCTGCTAACAATCTGGGAGACCAGCCCTGGACAGGGGCTGCTGTGCCTCTCCCCTCTGGCCTGATAAGGGCCGGACTGGGCCCACACGCCAAAACCCCTGTGGCCATGGAGCAGGGTGCTGAGCCAGGCTCCCTGGAATAGAATGTAGCTAGAACAACCACCATCGCTTTCTGGCTGGGCCCTTATGATCCCAGTCCAGACCCTGTGCGGCTTTGAAAGACTATTTATCAAAAATAGCTCTTGGCCGCCAGCCAGCAGGGATCACATGACCATCTGCAGGCCTGGGCAAGATATTAATTCTTTCACTCTTTCACTGCCCAGAATGAGACTTGCAGACACTTTGTTCTCTCTCCTGAGTGAAAGAAAAGGACCAAGATAAAGATACACACAGAAACAGCATGAAAACACCGAGGGCAGACAAAGAGAAGAGTCAGGTTCCAGATGGAAGGGATTGATGGACATGCCTCAGTCTTGAACTGAAATTTCTCTTTTTTAAGCTGTGGAGAAGAGACTCTTGTTTCCCTACAAAACATAGAGATGTATTATGGGGTGGATGAAATGTTCTAACTGTAGACATGAGCAGAGGCGTTTGTGCTAAAGTAAGCAGATGTTGAAACAGCTGTGATCCCATCAGTTTGAATAGAGAGAAGACCCCAGCTGTCCCTCAAGGAAGAGAAGAAGACCTCTGTTTTCAAAGACAAGGAGAGCTTTGGTTTGAACTGCTATAATCAAAGTGTACTCCATAAGTTGACATGGTCCTCAATAACAGTTGTGGGAAGACTGTTAGTCGAGGAAGGAATTTTTATACAGTGATTCAATTTCCATTCTCCTGGGTAGCTGATTGACTGTGATGTTGAGGCCACAAGAAAACAGTTTCTTGTGGAGAAAAATTCTCCATAGATTGAAGAGAGAAACTCCTCTCCCCACGTAAATTGGTGAAAGACTATTTTTAGAGATGGTAAACTGACTGATTTGTTTCTATACGTTGTCAGTGTGAAAGCAAAGAAATTGTGGGGGGAGGAGAGGTGTTCTGAAAGTTTTATTCTGATTCCTTTTTTTTTTTTTTTTTTGTAGTTTCTAGTAATAAAGTTTTTTCTTTGTACCCTTTAAGTTTGAGCCTGTTTTGTCTTCATCCTAATCCTGTCTCACGGGAGGAAATGAGTAAATACTTCTAGTGGGTGCACTGGCGATTTAGCCAGAGCTAGACCCACAACAATAATAGGTGCCAAAACCCAGGAAATCTCAAATTGGCGAACCACAACTATTACAATGCAGAACACCTGAATAACTTCAGACATAACTGTATGATGTTCAACAAAGGCAAGTGTAACAAAGTCCTGCACCTGGAGAAGAATAACTCTGTGCATCAGCACAGGCTGGGGGCTGACCTCCTGGAAAGCAGCCCTGCAGAGAAGGACCTGGACGTCTCCTGGTGGACAAAAAGCTGTCCATGAGCCAGCAGTGTCCATGAGCCCAGCAGGATTCCCGAGCCCTGTGTCAGAGCCCGGCCACCCCTGCCCGATCCAGCCCCACGAGGCCCGCAGGCCATGTGGGGCCTTGGCCCGGGAGACTAGGACTAGTTACCTTCTGAGAGGCCAGAAACAAAAGAGAGATTCCTGGGGGTTTTGTGTCTTTACATGTGTGTTTCACAAAGAAGCATAAACTTTCTCATTGGTGTAACCATGTGTCAGTATTAAAAATCAGACACCGATTGGTCCTTGTCAGGTCCAAAGGAGACTGCCCAGGTCCTGACAGGGAGCTATTTCAGGAAATTTATACAAACCACATGCATCTACCATAAAAACCAGAGCACATCATGATTTCTGCCTTTGACCACATCACCAGTTTTCAACTTCATGCGCTACAAAATAAGTTATATCATATTGATTTTGCTAATCCATTCCAAATATTGTACACTTTAGACAAACCTGCAATGTTAGTTAATTAGACAACATTGATAAGTTAGTCTGTGAGTCCAAGAGCAAAAGGAGAACAACATCTAAACGATTTATGGCTTCTGCTCTGGTATCCCAGGAAACCAGCTGCAGCTACTTGATTCAAGTTTTGTACTAGGCCGAAATGTCTGCAATCCCACCCTAATAACCAGCATTTCCACAACTACTAAGCAGCATCTACAAAGGAGAGCAGCAGTTCTCCTATAGGATCTTGAGCATGAACTGCACATGCAAAAGCACAGTATGTCTGGGAAGTCAGGACACTCCCATCTCAGAAATGTTTTGGCTAGGTCAGACTACATATTTGCAGAGACAGCAGTATAAAACCTAGCTTGCTTGCACAGAGTAGCACAATGAAGTAAGTGAGCACATGATGCCAGAGTATCCCAAGCTAGATGGTCACTTGGTTTCTTTCCTCAGAACTGGCCCCATTGACCCCTTGGTCATGTAACTCAAGAAAGCCTCCTTAACTTCATTAAACACATTTAGACTTTCCCTAAAATGTAAGCACATTGTTTGGAAGGTTTTCTACATGGTAATATTTAGTTTGTAATTTTAATGTCCTAAACTGAACTATTAGGTCATTACAATCATAAAGTACTCTACATAGACTCTCTTAGGCTAAAATCCAAATTTATTTCAGGTACCATGTGTGCCATTTTAGTCTGCCATTTCATAGTCTTGAAGCCTTTATCTGTTTATAGAGAGAAGATACCAAATCAACTACCCACACTCCAGAATTCAGCATTAAGACTCCTGAATTCTTTTCAAAGGATGCTTTCAGAAAGTCATAATTAGTCCAACATTCTTTTTTAATGTGTTACAAAGTTCAAGTTGTCCCAAATATGGATTCTACCCCATGTGCAAGAAGTTAATCCACACAGTTACTTAGTTACTTATTTCATGTCTGTGCAGAGGTGGGTGCTAGGTGGTGAATCCACAAAGCCAGCACACCCTCAGTATGCCAGCGACCTGCTTTTATACACTGCAAACAGTTAAAGATTAACATTTCCCCTATACCTGTGACAGCTACAGCTGGTCTGTAAGCTGCACAGATAAACTGGCCATAACAGACCCCAACTCGACCAGCCTAAAAGTAAACAAGTCCCCAGGTAGGACAATGATAGGTTGGATTCAAACTCAAACAGGGGATGCCAGCCAATCTCATTCAATCCTGAATGCAGACGTATCATTGGTCAATGAACTGGGCGGTGTTGAAACTTCTACCAATTGTGTCTTCAAGCATGGGAGTTTTGAACCTCCTATAAAAGGGGGTGTGCATCAATAAATCTTGGCTGTGTTGCATTATCCTCGGTGTGATCTGTTGTGTGCCTGTCTCCAAAACTGCGACCCTAATGTAACATATACCCACAATATAAAGCTATAGTCACTGGCTCTATCTTCCTTGATCTCCATTTTAAGATACAGAACACAAGTATTTTACCAAGCATGTTCTATAACGTGTGAAGGGGTTTATGTGAGTAAGGGGTAATTACAGGCTATGGGCAGGTATTTGACTATGCTAATGACTGAAGGTTAGCACAAAGTTTAAGTAAAATTCCTCTTTGACTTCATCAGCAGTTAGCACAACTAGGGCAATTAGTCCTATTATTTTCCTAAACCAATTTGCCAAGTCTGGTAACCAAAATATAAGCCACTCATACTTCAGCAATACCTAAGGATGCGTTATCCCTTTGCACTTGATATAATACTTTCACTTTCCTTATAGCATTTGTCATTATTGTTTCCAGGCTTAAACAAATCAGTAAAGTAATTTCACAACTATAAGGTGCACCAGATTATAAGGCACACTTTCAGGTGTAGGCAAATTTCCAAACTTTGTCAATATATAAGGCGCACCGGACTATAAGGTGCGCTTTTTTTTTGCAGCGAGGATCTGCTGCCGGCTCCCCCCATGTGGCTGCCGGCTGCAGCCCCACCTGCCCCTGCCAGCCACAGCCCCACTGGCCCCAGCGCCGTGGCTCTGCCTGCCCCTGCTGGCCGCAGCCCCACTGGCTCCCCCCGCGGCTCTCGCAGCTCGCACTTCCAGGTTGGCAAATTTCTGAACTTTGTCCATATATAAGGCGCACTGGATTATAAGGTGCACTTCCGGGTTTCCATCAAAATTTTAGTCAAAAGGGTGCGCCTTATAGTCGTGAAATTACTGCATTTTTATAGATTACCACTATAGCTATAGGTAACAATATTGCTAATACACAAAAGTAATGACAATAGTCCTTAAGGATAGTCTAATGAAAGGGGATCCAGATTCCCAGGTGCAATTAATTAAGGGTTTTTTTGTGTAGTTTTGTTTTTCATGGCCCCAATGGTGTTGATGTCCACTATGATCCAAAGCAGTTTTCTTTACTCTGGAACAGAAAATCCAAGAGTTAATTCATTCTACCTTTACTGTTGTGTAGGTAGTTAAGAGTAGCAAATAGGGTCCTTTCCAGTTTTCTTGTAATGGCTCATCCTTCCAAGTTCAAATATAAACACAGTCTCCAGGTTTGGACACATGCACCAGAGAGTCCAGAGGAAACAAAGTTCACTGGTTAATACCTGTGTGGGGAGGATAATACCCAAGAAAGAGACAAGAAATAATTTCTCATCGATTTCTCCCCTTTTAAGTGCATTTGGAAAGTTTGATTTCCCATATCACTAACAGGATAGCTTTCCATGTAATACTACAAATGGACTTACTCCTCCCTAATCCATGGAGTTATCCCAATTTTCATCAACACAAAAGGTAAAACCTCTACCCATTTAAGCTGTTTCCTGACATATTTTGTGATTTGCCTTGAGACTGATTCATTCTATCTTTCCACCAGATTGCAGTGTCCAAGGAGTGTGTGAATCTCATTTCATTTGGAGAAATTTTGATACTCCTTGAACTACCTCTGAAACAAAATGGAGTCATCCATCTATCTATCTATCTATCTATCTATCTATCTATCTATCCCTAGATAGGCCTTTGGGGATTCCAAACCTAGGGATCATTTCCTTTAGTAAGAGCAACAACTTTCCTAGCTAAATTGTTATGATATGGGAAAGCCTGTGGTCACCCTGCAAAGGTATTCACTAAAACAAAGAGATATTTATAATATTATAATTTCATAATGTTAACATTTATAGTGTTATTTATAATGTTTCTGGTAACTCAGTAACTATGTGCCAATATTCCCCAAGAGCTATTCCTCTTTTTACCTCTTCCACTGGGGGATTTCTTTGAATTTTAGGATTATTTACACAGCAGACAGGACATCTTGTCATTCTATCCCCAGGGAATTGCACTTTTGATCCTACAGCACGTCTTCTGATACTACTTATCATAGCATCTGCTCCCATATGGGTCTCTTCATAAAACTTCTTGAGCAGTACCTCCATTATTTTAGCATTAGTTAAAATCTGTTGGTTTGGAGTGACCCACCATCCTTCTGTATTTTTGGTGCACTTTAGTTCCCCTAATTGAGCTTCCTTTTCTGAATATTCAGGGGGTTTTGTCTCCATTCTTTTTTCAGGGTTTAAAGCTCCAATTATTTGCTTTTGATTCACTGCCTTTTTTTTTTGCCACTAAGTCTGCTTTTCTATTTCCGTGAATCACTTTCTTCTGTCCTTTTTGATTTGCATTATAACCACTTCTTTAGGTTCTAGTACTGCCTGCAGAAGCTTCAAAATTTCCTGCCTGGATTTTATGCCACTTCCCTAAGAATTCAATAGTCTTCATTCTTTCCATATAGTCCCATGGGCATGTACTACCCCAAACACATATTTGGAATCAGTAAATATATCGATCCTCTGCTCTTTTCCAATGTCAAGGGCTCTAGTGAGTGCAATAATCTTGGCCTTTTGGGCCAAGGTATTCAGAGGCAAAGGTTTCACTTCTATTTCCTCCCCTAATGTCACTATTGGACATCCTGCCCTTCTTACTCCATTTTGCACAAAGCTACTGCCATCAATGTAGAGTTCTTTATCCAGATTCTGTAAAGGTTCATCCCTTAAATCTGGTCTGTAGTAGTATACTGGGTCTGGGGCAAGCCCCTGGACTGAACCAGCCTAGAAGTAAATAAGTCCCTGGGTGAACAATGATAGGATAGATTTGAACACATACAAAGGATCCCAGCCAATTCATTGAAGTCTAAATGCAGATGTATCATTGGTCAGGGAAATGGGTGTGTTAAGACCGCAACCAATCACATGTGTATATCCAGGAGATTCAAACTCTCTGTTTAAGAAAGGTCCGGGAACAATAAAGGAAGCCTTTGTCATATGGATCTCTGAGGGTCATGTCGTCTGTCTCCAACCACGACCCCAATTGAAGTAATACTAGTCAACTTGCATATATCTGCTCTATGGTATGCAGATGGCCATGTTATAGCCATGTGTGCAACTTTAAATCCAGCCACTTGGCTACCTACTGAAGGGCAAGAGCCTTTACATCTCCCTGTTCCATTAGCATAGTTTGGTTTTTGCCAGTTTGCTTGGAGAGATCCAGTGATGATTCTAAACATTTATATGCTTCTATTCTTATAGGATATCAGTTCACTCTTACTGGTTTAGCTCCTGGTTTCAGTTTTATCTTACTTGGTGTCACTTTTACCTGTTTTTTTCTGAAGCCCATATCAGTGGAATCACCACACTTGAAACAGTACCTGGAATGTTTTCTGATTTCTTCCAATGGCTTGCACATTAACAGGCAAAACTGAGCTTTCCATGCTGTCTCAGGTAGAATGTGTAAGTACATTGAATTCTCAAAAAAGACTACAGTAATTTCACGACTATAAGGCGCACCCTTTTGACTAAAATTTTTCCCCAAACCCGGAAGTGCGCCTTATAGTCCG
>PYHW01009385.1:433102-446220 GCA_013186435.1 Turdus rufiventris
GGAACTCCCGGAGCAGCGGGGCCCCGCGGACGCTGCACGGAGCGGCGGTGGCCGTGCCCCGGTCCCCGGGATGCCCCACGGAATGGCGACAGCCATGCCCTGGTCCCGGGGATGCCCCACGGAGCGGCGACGGCCATGCCCTGGCCCTGCGGACGCTGCATGGAGCGGCAGTGGGCATGCCCCCGTCCCCGGGATGCCACACGGAGTGGCGGCAGCCATGCTCCGTCCCCAGGACACCACACGGAGCGGCAGCGGCCATTGCCCAGCCCCGCGGACGCCGCACGGAGCGGCAGCGGGCATGCCCCGTCCCCGCGGACGCTGCACGGAGCAGCGGCGGCAGTGTCCCGGTCCCGGGGATGACCCACGGAGTGGCGGCGGCCATGCCCTGGCCCCGCGGACGGCGCACGGAGTGGCAGCAGGCATGCCCCGTTCCCGGGGACGCCGCACGGAGCTGCGGAGGCCATGCCCCGGCCCCGGGGACGCCCCACAGAGCGGCAGCAAACATGCACAGGCTGGCCCAGGGGGCCAATGGCTACCGGATTGAGGCGGGGCTTCGGCCAGCAACCACGCAGGGGAGCTGGGGGCGGAGCCTCGCTGCAAAAGAAGGTGCGCCTTATAGTCCGGTGCGCCTTATCTGATCTACAATTTTGCGAATTTTGCTGACTCCTGGGGGGTGCGCCTTATAGTCCGGTGCGCCTTATGGTCGTGAAATTACTGTACTGTACATACTGTTGTTTCCAACTTCTTACACTCAGCTATGGGTCTGATAAATCCTCAGCATTTGCGTTTAAGAAATACTTTAGCATCCAAACACTATAAGCCCTAAGTGTGGAGTAAAGAAAAAATGAGCACAAATCAAAGCATAGTTTCTTCCTCATACCTCTCCTGGCACCACTGTTTGTGGTATCCATGCTAATACCCAAGCAATATCTTGGCAGCTGTAGTGCAGGGGAATAGGAGTCCAATTTAGTGGTCCTGCTAAAACCATGCAATCACTCCACATCCCCACCATCACCGATTGAAAGCACAAAAGACAGAAATCACAGGTTGAGATAAGAACAATTTCCTTGAAATAACAAGGAAAAAAAAACCAGCAACACCAACAATATTAACAAAAAAAGGTATAAGACAAGAAAACAACAAACACATAAAACAACACCTGACCCTATTGCTCGCCACGCTTTCTTCCACCAGAAGAAACATCCTTCTCAGAAGCAAGGGAGGTAGCTCCTTTCCCTCACCCCAGCAATGATGTGAGGTTGTATCAAATAACATGAGATTCTTGGCAATGGCTCCTACCAGTGATCTGGGCTGACACCAATACATGATCCACCTCTTACTCTATACCATCTCCCTCATGCCCAGATCCTACACCTTACAAATATATGCATATATATATATAAACATGCACAAGCATAGCCATAATTTCCATTGTCAATGACTACCCCTCCAAGATGTCTGCTAACTTCATTTAGTCCATGACTGGGTTCTATCTGTCCTAGATGTCTTCCAGGGAAGGAGGGCTGGTGTGCTGTTGGCTGGTTGCTTCATCAGTAGCTCACAACTGCTCTACCTGGAGCAGTCCATGGGAGTTATGACATACAGTGGCAGCGTCATTCAGCAACCACTATTATACAATTAAACGTTACAGGCTGTTCTCACCCAAAAATCAAATCCCCTTGAGGTACACAGTCACAGTAGAAGCTGTCTTGTACTGGGCATCTGATATGGCCATATATGGGAAAAGCAGACTGGTGGGACAGACAGCCCTCAAGGGAACAGGGAGAGGACAGAATCGGAAACAGAAAGGGAGTTGGCCTGGTGGGTTTCTGCCTCGCTGCAGAGGATAATCGGTCAGAGAGCTGGGTGGCCTGAACTTTGAACCAATCATAAGTGCTTGCCGAGGGACATTAAGAAAAGTACTCAAGGTGCAGTTGAGAAAAATAAAGAGCCTTTTGTCCCATGGATGACAGTGTCCGTGTCTCTGTCTTGGGGACCAGGGTGCCTCCACGCTAGAGCACACATAATGTTTCCCAATCCCTCTGCATTACCCAACAGGTGCACCTGGCTCCTTGAGCAAAACCAATCCCACAGATGGGTTTGTCTTTCCTTGAAGCAGGACTCATCCAAACTGTCTTCCCTAACACATTCCTCATATGCACGTGGATGTTTTGATTGGGCAGGGCCAGTTTGATGGGTAGAGCCTCTAGTGATAAGTAACCAGCTGGCCTTTGCTAAATGTAGATCCCAGTGTCCGAAGGTCCCACCATGTTTTGCTTTCAATGTGGTTTTTACCAGTCCATTGTGCTGTCCCATCTTGCCGTTTTACTCCTAAAAACGGAATTTCCTGGGCAGATCCCTTCATCTAACTTTGCTTTATGGCAAAACCGACCTACAGAAGGGTATGGATTATCTTCTCCCCTTTCTCAAAAACATCCTCTGCTGTGTTGCCCCATATGATGATGTCATCAATGTATTGCAAGTGCTCACTATCTGTTCTTTGATCCTCTGAGAGACCAGGCAAGGTATTCAGCTGCCTAATTTTCTCTGTCTCCACAGCAGCTATCCCAAAAGTCCAACGATGCCCTTTTGGGCCCTTGAAATACCCTCTCCTGGGGTAATTTATGCCAAGAATGGGGTATTTTTGCCATTCTCAGACAGGCTCAGTTCAGCTTCCAGTACAGTCAGCTGTTGGGATCCCCCTGTCACCCCAGAAACAGAGATGGATTCTGCCCCGTTATATCATGATGGCATCAGGGTACATTGTGCACTGGTGTAAACTAAAGCCTTATACTCCTGTTGGTCTGATCTGCCAGGCCATCAGACCACACAGTCCAATAGATCCAATTGTCTCTTTCCTCCACCTGGCTGGAGGCAGGGCCCCTCTAGTTCTGGTCATGGTACTCGTTGCTCACTTGTTGTAAATATGATGAACCACAGGTCTCTTCAAGAGGATTTGAAGTAACATCAGCACCTTCCATTCTGTCTGAGGACCTGCCCACTGGAAACAGGAGCATTTATCCTTGAAGAATTTCCCATGGTGGTTGTTCTTCCTCTCAGCTCACATACCCGTGCCTCCAAGGGCAGAGGCAGATTTTCCTCCCACTTCTTCATGTCCTCTCCATGGTCATGCAGGTAAAAGCATGGGTTACCTACCTCATGGTGTGTTCCCCCTCTCTCAAGCAGGGGCGTGCTTGCTCTTAATAGCAGAGACTCTGGCCTGTACCGGCAGCGCACAGGACATTTCCTCTTTAAATTGCTGGAAGTCCTTGGACAGTCTTTCTGCAGCTGAGATGCAGGCCCACAGGGAAGAAGAGAGATTTTCCTCATATTACCAGTTGAGCAGCCAAATTATCCACTGTTTGTTCTCCTTTCCATGACATCACCACCAGTGAGTTGGCATACGATGATGGCGTGCTCTATAGGAACTTCTGCCACATGGGTTGTGTGCCCTAGACCTCATCTAGATCTATAGGGGACTGCTTGTTACTTGAATCCTTATAGAGTACCTCCAGCACAGCTAATTCTCTTGGGTACTGGATACCCTGCTCCATGGTGTTCCCCTTGTCTCGGTGCACTGATAGATCATCTATGAAAAGATACCTTTCCCTCATGCTTGACAGGAGTCATCTCCAGAGGCTGTTTCCATCTTTTTCCCAATCCCCTGGTCAATGCCCACATCCCAGGACAGGGATCCCAGCTGAATGGCTTCACTACCATCTAGTTCCATATCTTAGGTCGTGATATCGCAGCATTGGAACAGTCAGGTCACCATGGGCTCACCCTACTGGCAACTGAAATCTTTTCACGTATCTCACAGCTCACCCCAGGTTAGGGATCAAATTATGATCTCTGGCCATTGCTTTTATTCTTGTTATGAGGACCTTACTTCCTCTTTATCCCTCACTTTGGTCTTGGATTTCTTTTTCTGTATAGGGGCCACTGCTACCAGCATGGGTTGTTCCTCTAGTTCAGCTGCAGTTTGAGTGGCCACAGTGCCAGTTGCTCTGTTTTCTTCCTCCTCCCCCTGAGGGGGTTGTCTAGTAATAGGCAGTGTCTGATAAATAGCAGCCAGAACCCAGCAAATTCCATAATTTTGCACCTCTCTGGAACTGCCCACAGCATTTTTCCTTCGCATATTTTATCACTCTAACACGGCCCTGTGGTTGTTTTGGGGTGAAATTCCAAATCACTGGAGAAGTCCTCCAAATACTGGTCCATTTTCTGCCACATTCCATGCCACTCATTACTATCCCACCCTTGGTGAAAATCTCTGAAGGACCAAATCTCTGACTATCCTCCCTAGAAATCTCTTTCTTGTCTCTTTCATGGTGTGGACTGCACTGAGAACTGGCAAACTTAGCAACAATAACATGCCTTTCTTAACATCCTGTGGGAATTCAAAATTCTCAAAAGTTGATGTAACATGACTGAAGGAGGAAAAGGGGGTGAAAAGCTGGGGAAAATCATCCTTTCAGGTTCCGACCCCTCCACTGGGTACTATTATTAATGGACTCCTAAAGCTAGCAATCAAGGTAAGGGTAGGAGAGCAACACTGAATACACATCCCAAATAACCCTCATTGCCCTTGATGTTATCATGTCATAAACTGATATCCCACAGTACAGCAAGAAAGCAATCCTGATCCCTCTCCCTGCTGTGAAAAATAAGACCACAAGGAGCATATATGGGAATATATACAGGGTTAGGAACCACATGTTCATTAACAGACCAAACAACATTGCAACCAGTGGCTGCATACCTAATACAACAAATGCTTAGATCAAATTTGTTTCCAACCTGTTTGGGCATATATGTTATCTCAACCCTTTGTGCTGCACATCAGTTGCTGATTAATGTTGTCATGGTTTAGGAATGGGCCAGGTTGATTCAGCTAGCTCCCCACCCCCCCCATCCCCTCCCAAGCACAAAAGGTAAAGATCACAGGTTTTGATAAGAACAACTTACTTGAAACAGCAATGAGGTAAGAAAAGGAACAGTAACACCATCAATATTAATAATGAAAGGTATAAAACAAGAAAAGGATTTACATGTAAAATAAAACAATACTCGACCATTTCACTGGACATGCTTTCTCCCACCCTTTCCCCCCAGCCCAGAAATGATGTGAGGTGGTGTNCCCCCCACACTGATCTGGGCCAAACCCAGGACAGCGACCTACTTGCTTCTTTAGTGATAAAGAAAGCCAAGCCAACAATTTTTGAGCAGCCTGATCACTTGACTTACAAAGTAGGTTTTAAAATTACAGCTTCAGCACCACATGTACATCTACAGAGCATATCATTAGCATTCCATGTTTAACTCTTTGAGAGTGGAAAAAGAAGGATGCACCAGAAGCCAGCTGTTATAGTCTAGTTATGAAAAAATAAAGTCACCCATCATCACCCTTCAGAATATACTGGGCTTTCAAGAGAGCTCTAATTTACTTATATTTGCATACTGGAAGCTGTACAGTAACTATAATTTTTGCATCTCATTAATAGCCAGATAACCCTTAGTACATTTATGGTCTGGGTTAACTTTGCAGGTTTGAGAGCACCTAGCAAATCACAGCTTCATTGTACTGGACATTAGACAAGCAGTAACACACATCTTGCCCTTAAAATATGCCAACAGCACTGCCTGCCTCCTGCAAAAGGAGACAAGTTTCAAAATATGCTCCTTTACTCTTGTTATGCAAAGATTAGTCTCATTTGAGTAGATTGTTCTGCTGCTCAAGTGTTTTCAGTTGGCCTCTTCCCAATAGAACATCATTCAAAGTATCCATGTGTGATCACAGAAAAAGGAAGAATCAGATGCTGAAATTAACACAAGAACACTAGAGTCAGTTCCAGGTGCTTTAAAAATAACAAACAACAAACCACACCCACATCCCTCCAAAAACAGCCAACCAAAAACATTTGAGCCCATTTGAGTTTCACAGGAAGTAGTATTTTCTCCTGCTGGCGAGATGGTTCTTGTGCTAAAAGCAAATAGACTGTCAGCTTTACTACAGATCCAGTACATTTTATGGCTTCAAAGTATTTATCTCAAAACAAATCTCTGGAGTACATCTACATAATTATCTAATGTTTAGTGTTGCTCAGCAAAGTCACATCATCTTTTCAAGATAGAAAGCCTGCAAAGATAAAAAAGGTTGAATACAGTGGCTGTTTATAGCCCATATTAACAGCAAGTGGTACAGCATTTCAGGCTCAACAGTCCCAATCTTAGAGGGAAAAATCGGTAAGTCAGATGCTGGGCAAGTGATCTTAGAAGTATCCAAGCAGTGACATGCAGCAAACACAAAGGGCTGTCCAATCTTTCAGGACAGCATGCCTGTTGACACCAGATTTTGTATTTCACATAGGGCTATTTTACTGGTTGCAGCCATGAGGACTAAAATGCTGTCATTCTTCTAGTAGTAGGGGAAAAAATATTCCTCAGCAAATTCAAAGCAGGGTAACCCATACTGTGCACTAAGATATATGTGCTGTGGAGCTCACACAAACTGTAAAATCACTTCCGCACTGGGCATTTGTCCTGGGGTGACGTTATGGTGGCTTGTATCCCCAATCGTGTGTTCTGTTCAAGTGAAGGTTTGTTTTGCCTACTTATCAGTTGGCTCCCCTCCCCCATCGTTTGTGCTTGGGAGGCTAGGTTTTGCTCACTCAGGCTGGCTCTGGCTTGCTCGCTTTGCTTGCTCGCTCGCTTTGCTTGCTTCCTTGCTTTGCTTGGCTTGCTAGCTTTAGTTTTGCTGGCTTTTGCTTATTAGTTTAGTTGGGCAGTCCAATCTCTTTCCCTGGACTGTTTTTTGTTCTTTCCTTCTTTCCCTTTCTGTATACCATCTGAACCTGTTTTGGACCGGACCTGGAAACACCAAGGAACACCGGGACTCTGCAAATTGTGATCTGCAGTCATTCCCAGCGCCGGAGACTGATCCCACTCGCAGGAGAGATTTTCTGAGTTTGTCACCCTCTCATACTGGTGAAAGAGTTTTTTGTCATCTGGGGTTGTTAATTTTCTTCTCTTGTGTTGGGGAGTGTTTTGTTTGATTAATAAACAGATTTTTTCCACTTTTCCTCTGAGGAAATTCTTCCCGAACCCGGTGGTGGGGGAGGAGTCTTGGGGGGGTTGTTTTTTTTTCCTGGGGGCTCCTCCCGGAGGTTTTCCCTAAATTTGCCCTAAACTAGAACACCACTGCAGCCTGTATTATAGAGGGTTTTTTAATGCTTCTGCTCTATTCTCCAAAATAAACATACAAGGCAGCATATCTAATTATAAGGTAACACATTGCTCATTTACTTTTTTATTGTGAACGGTTAGCTTTAAAAACAGCTAGTGCAATATCAGATTAACGATCATGGAAGTGTGCATCACTAGTTCATTATTCTTACAGTTCAGTAGTTTAACACAAAAAGCCACATTAGCAAGATTTTCAATTTGCAAATTAAACACTGACTGATCTGACATTCTTGTATCATAGCACATTAAAGTTGCTTCCAATGTGAAATGGTGTCTAAAATCATAGCTTAATCGAACAGACAATTGACTACAGCAAACTAATGAGAAAATTTCACCAGAAAAACTTAATATGCAAAAAAAAACCATCCCAAAAACCACCTCACTCAATGATAAAGTGTTTATAGGCATGGATTTTAAAGTCATCCTTTTACAGAGAAAGATTTTCTCACATATTTCCCTCATAAAAACATAGCACAGAACAGGAACTGGTTGAGACTACCTCCTTATCCTATATGTAGAGAAGTGTCCTCCAAAAAGATAAGCACAGGAGTTTACTCAGGTAAAAAGGATACTGTGTTATCTAGAAGAAACTTAATTACAAATAGCTCATCCTTTGATTTTCTAGATAATGGTAGAACAGGAGTGAAGCAATAACCATTGCATGGATGAGGATTAAAACTCTGATGCTTGTGAAGTGCATCTCAGGAGTCAGTGCTGACCTGGGGATGCCACCCTGAGAAACAACAGGTCTAAACCCAGAATTGCACATATATATCTTTTCAGTAATGCTTAGTGAGCTGCCCAAGAAAAGTGACAAGGAAGGAAATGGAGACATATGCTTGAAAACGGGGCCAGTGGCCTCCCGAGGCCACCCCTGCCTGGTCCGGGCCTCATGGGAAAGGGCCTGAGCCGGTCAGTTACCTTGTGAAAGGCTGGAAATGAAAGAAAGAGAGTTTTTCCCGGGGTTTACTTGCTTCAAAATTTGGATTCATGGAAGCGAACTAACTTCTCTAAATGGTTTCTCAGGTTGTCAACAACTAAATCAGCATCCAATTGGTCCCATCAGTTTACAGAGGAAGCTCTCAGGGAGAAAAACTTCCGAGTATGCCCTCCGCCCACGTGCCTTCAATGCATAACCAGCACACAAAAGAGAAGAAAAAAAAAACAAGAACAAAGTGAGGGATAAAGAGGAAGTAAGGTCCTCATAACAAGAATAAAAGCAATGGCCAGAGATCATAATTTGATCCCTAACCTGGGGTGAGCTGTGAGATACGTGAAAAGATTTCAGTTGCCAGTAGGGTGAGCCCATGGTGACCTGACTGTTCCAATGCTGCGATATCACGACCTAAGATATGGAACTAGATGGTAGTGAAGCCATTCAGCTGGGATCCCTGTCCTGGGATGTGGGCATTGACCAGGGGATTGGGAAAAAGATGGAAACAGCCTCTGGAGATGACTCCTGTCAAGCATGAGGGAAAGGTATCTTTTCATAGATGATCTATCAGTGCACCGAGACAAGGGGAACACCATGGAGCAGGGTATCCAGTACCCAAGAGAATTAGCTGTGCTGGAGGTACTCTATAAGGATTCAAGTAACAAGCAGTCCCCTATAGATCTAGATGAGGTCTAGGGCACACAACCCATGTGGCAGAAGTTCCTATAGAGCACGCCATCATCGTATGCCAACTCACTGGTGGTGATGTCATGGAAAGGAGAACAAACAGTGGATAATTTGGCTGCTCAACTGGTAATATGAGGAAAATCTCTCTTCTTCCCTGTGGGCCTGCATCTCAGCTGCAGAAAGACTGTCCAAGGACTTCCAGCAATTTAAAGAGGAAATGTCCTGTGCGCTGCCGGTACAGGCCAGAGTCTCTGCTATTAAGAGCAAGCACGCCCCTGCTTGAGAGAGGGGGAACACACCATGAGGTAGGTAACCCATGCTTTTACCTGCATGACCATGGAGAGGACATGAAGAAGTGGGAGGAAAATCTGCCTCTGCCCTTGGAGGCACGGGTATGTGAGCTGAGAGGAAGAACAACCACCATGGGAAATTCTTCAAGGATAAATGCTCCTGTTTCCAGTGGGCAGGTCCTCAGACAGAATGGAAGGTGCTGATGTTACTTCAAATCCTCTTGAAGAGACCTGTGGTTCATCATATTTACAACAAGTGAGCAACGAGTACCATGACCAGAACTAGAGGGGCCCTGCCTCCAGCCAGGTGGAGGAAAGAGACAATTGGATCTATTGGACTGTGTGGTCTGATGGCCTGGCAGATCAGACCAACAGGAGTATAAGGCTTTAGTTTACACCAGTGCACAATGTACCCTGATGCCATCATGATATAACGGGGCAGAATCCATCTCTGTTTCTGGGGTGACAGGGGGATCCCAACAGCTGACTGTACTGGAAGCTGAACTGAGCCTGTCTGAGAATGGCAAAAATACCCCATTCTTGGCATAAATTACCCCAGGAGAGGGTATTTCAAGGGCCCAAAAGGGCATCGTTGGACTTTTGGGATAGCTGCTGTGGAGACAGAGAAAATTAGGCAGCTGAATACCTTGCCTGGTCTCTCAGAGGATCAAAGAACAGATAGTGAGCACTTGCAATACATTGATGACATCATCATATGGGGCAACACAGCAGAGGATGTTTTTGAGAAAGGGGAGAAGATAATCCATACCCTTCTGTAGGTCGGTTTTGCCATAAAGCAAAGTTAGATGAAGGGATCTGCCCAGGAAATTCCGTTTTTAGGAGTAAAACGGCAAGATGGGACAGCACAATGGACTGGTAAAAACCACATTGAAAGCAAAACATGGTGGGACCTTCGGACACTGGGATCTACATTTAGCAAAGGCCAGCTGGTTACTTATCACTAGAGGCTCTACCCATCAAACTGGCCCTGCCCAATCAAAACATCCACGTGCATATGAGGAATGTGTTAGGGAAGACAGTTTGGATGAGTCCTGCTTCAAGGAAAGACAAACCCATCTGTGGGATTGGTTTTGCTCAAGGAGCCAGGTGCACCTGTTGGGTAATGCAGAGGGGTTGGGAAACATTATGTGTGTACTTTAAGGGGATTTGATTTTTGAGTGAAAACAGCTTGTAACGTTTAATTGTATAATAGTGGTTGCTGAATGACACTGCCACTGTATGTCATAACTCCCATGGACAATGAGAATGGACTGCTCCAGGTAGAGCAGTCATGAGCTCCTGATGAAGCAACCAGCCAACAGAACACCAGCCCTCTCTCACTGGAAGGCATCTAGGACAGATAGAATCCAATCATGGACCAAATGAAGTCAGCAGACATCTTGGAGGGGTAGTCATTGACAATGGAAATTATCAGTAATGGAGAGACAGGGACATCCAAATTTGGATCAAAACCAGATTTTATTGCGTATACAAGACACTTATACAGTGTTTTATTTGTATTGCACTTATATAGGGTTCTATTATTGGTAACAATTTCCCATTGGTTACATATTCTTCATGACATCACATCACCCGGTAGCATTATCTTATCACAAAGTCTGACAACATGTTTCTTAGTCACATCTTGCCCAGGGAGCATTTATCTGTGTCTGTGTCTGTCTCTCCCACGGTTTCTGCTCCATCAGGCCTAAGATATCAAGCCCCTTTATCAGTTCCATTGTACTGTTTTATTCCCAATAGAAATGATAGCTCTGCTTGTACATGTTTATATATATATATATATTTGAAAGGTGTAGAATCTGAGCATGAGGGAGATGGCATAGAGTAAGAGGTATCCTAGTTCCAGCCAGGAAAAGGTTAATTTTTGCAGCAGCCAGGAGGGGCATAGCCAGGACCCTGAGGTTATTAGATACCACCACATGCCATGTATGGGAGGGATGGAGGGCAGTGGTGTTTAACTATTAGTATTGCTGTTGTTACTGTTCATTTCCTTATTTTATTGCTGTTTCTAGTAATTTCATTTCACAACCCGCGATCTTTTTGTGCCTCCAATTCTCCTCTCCATCCCACCACAGGAGGAGGGAGCAAGCAGCACATGGTCTGAGATGTTTCAGTGGGAACAATATATTGGGGAATACCATTCCTAAATGACAACTGGTCTTTCGAAAAAGTGACAAATAATTCTCTATAGAGGACTTGTTAACATGACTAGTTGCCTCAAGAGACAGTCATTTGACACTTACTGTTCAAATTCAATACATGATGGTAATGTTTCTTCTGTTGTATAATCTAAGTTTTTAACAAAAGTTGAGCTTCAATGCCTTTTCTGCTTAGCATTTTGAATAACTTATGAATAAAAAAAACCCAAACAAACCACATAAGAGATTAGGCAGAGATCTCACTGAAGTAGCTATATCATTAAGAATTGACAAATCTTTCATCAAACATTTGTGTATGGGCATTTTGCTACCACATTAATGACAAATTAGAAGGGCTTTAGATAATAGCTACAAGATACTGGAAAAGGTACAAAAGAAACCTTAAGCTCTCAAGCTTAACACATCACTGAGAGGCATTCAGCTATGGTGGCACAAGTAGTGGCAGAGTTGTATTTTGCAAGAGAAGTAAATGGTAGCACAGAGATGAAATTCAGTTTTCATCAATGCATAATAACATGCACATTCTTTTAATAAAGGGGAGTGCTTTCACAGATAGTTTAGCCAAGATCAGCAAACATTTACACACCAGTGTAGTTTATACCCATGAATTACAGGATTATACAAGCAGACTATGCAAGACCAAATGTATACTCATAGAATGCATTTTAAGTCAAAGCTATCCATTGCATGGTTTTTGTTTTGACAAGGCCAAAGAGGGTGCTGGAAAAGAGAATGTTATTCACAGCCTTTGCCTAGTTCTGACAGCAAAAGGTTCCTAGCTGTAGAGATTCCCAATGAATAATTTAAAACCAAACATTTTTGCACAATGTCTATCACACAAGAATTGACCCAAGTGCCACAACTGACTAAACATTGGTCCTCACACTGTTCCAATACTCTGGCAGAGTTTTACATCTTAACACCTCCAAATACTTTGCTACAATGAATATGAAAGCATATGCCTTAAATACTTTAACTAGGATACATGTCTCAACTTGGGGAAGAGTCACATAGCTATTGCAAACATCTCCCTACTGCTATCAACTTAAGTTTCTTCTCCCAAGCAAAATCCATTTACACAAATTTCTCAATTACTTGTATCATTTTAAGAAAGCAAAACAGCCCAATGGAAACTCATTATGTAATGTTTTAGTACTAAAACCTTAAGCAGTAAGACACAGCCTGCTTGCCAGGCAGCCTTCTCCAGGATTAACAAATACTACAGAATCTGAAAGTGCCACCCACTTAAGACAGCCCTTTTACATTCCCCTTGTTTTCCATGTGATGGCCTCAATCAAAAAATTCCAAACATCCACAAAGTCTGAAGGCCACATTTCTTCAAGTCAAGCAAGATTCCAAAATATCATACATGCATCCCAATTCAGTAGCTTTATCTTTTCTCCTATTTGTAGGCCACTTAGGGCAGATATTTACACATTTAAAATATTTCAGAAAATGTGGAGATAGGCAATCAGTTTGGCTCATCTTGGTTACCAGTGCTTCGGGGGAAGGTACACAGTGCCAACTTACTATTAAACTGATCTGGTGTGATGAGACAATCAGTCACTACCACAACAGCTTAGTGATTGCAATTCTTCCAACTCAAAATTCTGGATAAAACACTAAAGTTTTAAAAAATGAAGTAGCACTCTGGAAATAGGAAGCTAATTTTGTGTGCATGCATGTACAGTAATTTCACGACCATAAGGCGCACCTGACTATAAGGCGCACCCCCCGGGAGTCAGCAAAAAATTGCAACATTGTAGATCAGATAAGGCGCAC
>PYHW01009385.1:449901-475321 GCA_013186435.1 Turdus rufiventris
CCTCACCTGCCACCGCCCCTGCAGGAGCAGGCAGGCTCCCATTCCCGCCTGCCGCGGGAGCGAGGAGACTCCTGTCCCTTCCTGCCGCGGGAGCGGGCAGGCTCCTTCCCCTCCTCCTGCCGCTGCCGCGGGAGCGGGCAGGCTCCTTCCCCTCCTGCCGCGGGAGCGGGCAGGCTCCCGTCCCCTCCTCCTGCCGCAGGAGTGGGCAGGCTCCCGTCCCCTCCTCCCACCACTGCCGCGGGTGCCGGCAGGCTCCGTGCCCCATGCCACCGTGGGACAGCGCCGGGCCAGGGCGAGCGAGCCCCGCCGAGTGGCAGCGCCGAGCTGGGCCACCTGGCCCCGTCGGCAGCCCCGAGCCCACACGGCCCGAGCCGAGCCAGTAAACACCGCCATCCCACGATTGTTACTATTTGGCAACTTTGTTGCACGTGGGTCCTCACTGCCAACGACAGAGCGGCTAATAATCGGGTGCGGCTTGTGTATGGACAAAGACATGAACTTTGCCGACACACCGGAAATGCGGCTTATATTCGTGAACTTACTGTAATGTTTTATTTTACCTTATCCAATGATCACTCTGTGCAGACTCATGGAAATAGAGCCAAACAATGAATTATGCAAACTGACAGTGCTCAATCTTTCCAAATGGAAAGCTTTCTATTTTTATCCTCATGGCAGAGGCAAGGTCTCCTCTTGCCATACAACAGGACCTAAGTGCACACAATCTATTCTCAGGCAGTATTAGAAGTGGAAACCATTGTCTGTGCTTCTTAGCATATGCAATATCTCTACTTGGATCAGAGGAGTCCTAGGGGAAGAGCTGGAAACTCTTGCCTGTTGCCTCCTGAAGCCAGGCAGATGTCCAAGAATCTATAGTCTAGGGGGTCCTGCAGGTCCCACAGACCAAACCACCCAAAAACCTACATGCAACAGCAGAGTGAGGGTAAGTCAGGTATTCCCCAGGCCTGAGTATTAGAGATCATAAAGTATACTTATTATCCATAAATCAATATCAGATGTTTCTCGCCTTCCTGCCCACAGACAGCTTCATATCTCTTTCACTTTGGAGATAGCCAACAATAGGTGATCCTATCCTAGAGATAGGCAGGTTGCTTACTAGCATCAACAATACCTAAAGAAAACAAAAATAGAAGCTTAATTACACCGAGAGAGAAGCTTTGTAGCACCTTGCAATGCAGAGGCCTGCAGAAGGCAACTTTTATGCTCAGAGTACCACACATTTGTTCCTTGGCACCAAAAAATAATTTTGTGGAGTTGTGTTCTACCAGTTACAACTTCTTTTTGCTTAATTTTAAGCTCTCTAGAAAGCATCCTATAAGACCAAAACTTTTAAACATGGTGCTCATACTTGCCATCAGTTATCTATAAGTTCCATATCAATTCACTGCTCTGGAAAAAATAATAAAAAATCATTCTCCCATATTGCAAGTTGCTTTAAAATCAAAACAAATCACTTGGAAGAAACTGAGATCCAACAATACAAAACTCTAAGCAGGACATGGTTAACAAGTTACAAAAAGCAGGGAAAGCAATGCTTTAACAAGTATTTAGCTCCCAAATTATTTGAAAAAACTAAGCATAATGCTTGGGTTCCTCCCTCCCCCATTTGTTTCAAGATTTGCTCCTTCATATAGCAAAAATACCTTATGAAATACATTGTCCTAAGAACTATCAAACTCTAACAGTGCAGTTCACTCTTGTTTCCTTGACACAGCAAACTTGGTCAAACTGTGCTTCTGGGCAGCACTATACATCTAATAATGAAGTTTCTATTTATATAATTTCTCACTTACACCTTCCCTGAAATATTGACTTCCAGCACAAGAATAGGAGGTCACCAGTGTATGAAATAACTCCTTCCTTGAGGATGGTGATCTGGAACCTGAGCAAAGGGTTGCCCAAAACATTATTCCCAGTCATAGCTACATAAAGTCACTAGATAAGGCAAAGACTAACAGGGATAACGACAGCCATTCAGAAACATCTAGGCTTGTGACAACCTTCACTGAAGATGTACACTTTTAGCTGATTGCATGAGGGGGGCTTGCAGTTCAGGACTGATCCTATCCCTCACTGATACAAGTTGCTCTCCACAAAGTGGTTGCTTCTGAAGACTGCTGCCCTTTCCATCTAGCTAGGAGGTCTTAAACTATGAAGTACTGCAGTAAACTCGAGCATGCTATATTACTTTATAAAATATGTTTAGATGCTGTGCTTGAATTTTTAACAAGTCCCCAACCTTTATTGTAGACAGCACTAGGATACTGATAATCATTTAAACAAACATTAAGGGGGACAGGTTTTCTGCTCCAGTTTATCAAATAGTGGTTACAGGATTAGCAACTGAAAGCAGAATCTGTTGACATGTTGAACCAGCCCCTAACAACAGTAGCTCCTGTCAAAAAGGTACAAAGAGAACACTTCCCTCATTTCAGTTTATTCAGCTAGTTCAACAACCCAGAGATAAAGGTCATATTTACTCAAGAAAAAACAACCCGTTAAAAGGTCCAAGTGTTTAATGAGCATAAATCAAGCATTTGTATTCCCAACCAACTAGCACTAACAGTTTATTAAGGTCACATTAAACACAGGCTTTTCTCAAAATATTTATACTTTAGCTTAACTAGAAGCCTTTGCACTTCCCTTCCAGTTCCTACCGTCAAATCACACCTCAAGTGGAAGAAAATTCCCAAACTCCCATTGCCATAAACTTTTTTAAAAGTTACAGATTGTATATTTCTAATCCTGTTTACCTAATCTTAGGAAACTAAAAAGAAAACCAGATGAAGCTAAATATTTCATCAAGTCAAGAAATCTGAAAAACAAATCAGATGCTAATCTGAACTAGTGCTCACCCTGCATATACTAAGAATATATCATAGAAGTCACCCCACAAGATTAATACCCAACTTTATTTTATTTCTAAATTATTCAGCAAGCCAAGTCTAACACATCTAAAAGTTTGCCTGAAGGCCCAATACAAAGTAAGTCAACATCACTCCTCAGGACCACAGGACTCCTTCTCCCTAGTGACAGAACAAGGGTCTAAAAATCACTTTTCAGAATCTAAGATGCATAACAAAAGACCAAACACTACCAAAACAAAACCCACCATGTGCAGCTCCTCATGGAGGGAAGGTGAGACAGAAACACCATACCAGGGACTTCAGCCATGATGCTTGAAGAAAATTCCTCTGCTGTGGAGGGGTGAAGGCATCATGAGACCTTCATCTCCCACTCTCAAAATAAGCATCATAAGACTGGTCAGAAGGATTTACAAGAAAGGTACAACATTTCAAGGACATAAAATACCAAAAGAGATAATACATTCATAACACTGAGGTAAGGCAACTGGCAACCTTGCCTGAAGTCTACACTTGTTAATGCACATCCCTAGATTATTTCATAGGTTGTTTTAACTTCTTTCCAAGAACAACTACAAACACATAGTCTCCAAGCAAAAATATTTTGATCCATTGTGATTTCTTTGAAAAAAAATGGATGAGTAATGTAAGGGCAGGAAGAGGCTGTCAAACCATTCAGATGTAAAAATGGCCCAATTATCAACCCAAGACTAGAGCAACTTCCAGAATAAGTAATAATGGAGGCGAGTCTAAGAATATACCTATCACGCCTACACGAGCATGTCCACCAACTCATTACAAAAAGCAAGCCTTGTGGCAAAGCCTGCCCTTCCTTCTAAATAATGAAGCCAAATTGAACACAAAACTATTATTCCACATGCTACAAGTTAATTCTGTATTTGTGGAACAAAGCTCTTAAACCTTGACCCAGCATCATGGTTTAAGCCCAGCTGGAAATAAAGCACCATGCAGCCACTCACTCAACCCCTCCTTTCCACTGTACTGGAATAGGGAGGAGAATAAAAGTAAAACTTGTAGGTTAAGAACAGTTTAATAATTGAAAATAAAGTAAATACAGTAATCATGGTAAATGATGATAATAATGATAATAAAAAGGGGGGAAAAAAAGTGATGCACAATACAGTTGCTCACCACCCACTGACCGATGCCAGACCCTCCCCCTTCCTGAATCCAGGTTTGCCGCCCTTCTGGGTAACTCTCCCCAGTTTATATACTGAGCATGACATTCTAAGGTATAGAATATCCCTTTGATTAGTTCGGGTCACCTGTCCCAGCTGTGCTCCCTCTCAGTTTCTTTTGCAAACCTCCTCACTAGCAGAGCATGAGACGAGGTAAAAAAGTGCTTGACTTTGGATTAACAAACTTTGCAAAATACTAACACACTGGTGTGTTAATAATACCATTCTCATTATGAATCCAGAACACACCACTGTAACAGCTATTGAGAAGAAATTAACTCCATCCCAGTTGAATACAGGACACCTAGAGAGGCCAAGATGCATGTCAGCCAAGCAAAGAAATCATCCAAGAATGTATTTCTGTTTGACAGAAATCAAAGGGTGTGTAATGAGAGACACAGGAGCCACTACTAAAACAATAACTCCTGGGAAAAGGGAGCTGAAGGGGACATTATTTTGCTAGAGACCAAGCAGACATCAAGTGCAAAGAGGTCTGTCCAATGCAACATATCTTCTACAGGCACTGTGGCTTTTCAATTGCTTCCTTTAAGAAAAATCATGCAATTCCTACTCCAATTGTTTCAATAATTTTAGTTTTCCCCTTTTTCTGGGGCAGCAGTGCTAGATTTCTTGTTTACTGTATTTACAAGAGAACCTCAAACACATTTTTGGATTAACAGGAAGACTCGGAGATAAATGCTTTTAATTTCTCAACCTTCACCAATTATGTGTTGCTGTAACCCTTTGAAGGCTGCCCTCTAGAAATTTGGAGAAGGAAACCAGAGAGGGGAAAAATCACAAAAAATAAACATGAAGTCCACGAAGTTTTGAAAAAAAAAACAAAAAACCAACTCACAGCTTTTATCTTGAGTTAGTCATCCTACACAGGATACTCCTACATGACAAATGAAGCTATCAAGAAAAGCCCCTTTGAAATAAATACACAGAGACTAGAGCCAAGAGAACAAACTTGGGAGCCAAAGGGAAAAATTTGCTCTCTGCCATGAGGTACCTGCGTTTCTTTGGGGTTAAAATTGAGAAATAACAGAATAGAGTCAGCTATAACACAGCCTCCTCTTCCCAGAAGGCATCCTGAGAGAAGAGGCCCTGCAGGCCCCCAGCCAGCCTGCACTGTAGATCGTCCCCCCGCCGCCGGCAACGGGCGGGGAACGGCAGCTCGCAGGGCACTATCTACGGGCGCCGAGCCGCCCTACTTTACCTCTTTCAGTAGGCCCCGGCCCCCTCCCGCGGAGGGTAGAGGAGCTAACAGGGACCGCAGGCCCGCCGCGGCCCTTCCGAACCCGACAAAGAGGCCCGGCAGGCGGGAAGGGGAGTGGTGCAGGCCCCGGCAGCAGCTCGCCGGGACATCCGCGGCGGCGGGAGGCCCGGTCCGCCGGCAAAGCGGGGAAAAGCCGTACCTTGAAGTAACCGCCCTCGTAGAGGGTGTTGGGGGGCCCGAAGATCGCCACCTCCCAGTTGTAGAGGTCGGACTCGTCAACCAGGGTGATGCGGAAGCCCTCCACCGGCTCCTCCTGCAGCGACTTCAGCTCCAGCATCAGCGCCTTCTGTGAGCTGCTCATCTGCTGCTGGGCCATGGCGCGGCGCGGTCCCCGCCGCCCAGGCTGCTGCTGCCGCTGCCCCGCCGCCGTCTCGCTGCCCCACAGGCCCCCTGCCCTGCGCTGACAGCCGTCGCCGCCGCTACTTCCTTTGGTGACGGCGCCCACTCGCATCTGACCTCAGCGCAGCGCGCTGCGCCGCACCACACCGCGCCCCGCCGCACAGCAAATCCCGCCCCTCCCTTGCCAGCGCACTTAAAGGGGCAGCGCTCTCCGCCACACCGTCTATGGAGTGCGTGGGTGTGTGGCTCCTGCCGTTGCTTCAGCCCTTATAGGGCAGGTCCACATGTGTGAGGCGGAAGAAAAGTTGCGTGGAGAGCTATGAGTGGGATGGAGGGGGCGGTGTTCTGTGAGAGTCATGGGTGGGCCATGGCCATTCCGTGCTGCTGCACTGATACATTCACGGTAAAAAAAGGAGCAGCTTTTGAACAATGGATGGGTTTTGAGGAATGACCTTGCATGACCCAGGGTCCCCTAAAAAACCTGCGGCAACCCCCAAGCAGCAGCGTGTCAGGATAATTAATCCACAAACACCAGAAGTTTATCTACAAAAAGGAGACAGAGGAGTCCTGTAACTTTATTTGAATAAAGGGAGAGGCCATGGGGCATTTCCCCTGGGGTCTCTCAAAATTTTTAGGGGACGCAGCCTCCTTTTTATCCTAATTTCCCGACCACATTTCCCTCGCTCTTTCCCGATTGGCTGAGGTACTTAAGAGGTACAGACTTTCCAAAATGCCTTATACCTAAGACCCCTTCTAGTGTATACCCTCCTGTAAGGGTTGGTCCAAAGATTCCCTGATCTGCCTCACGACCATCAGAAGAGACTGAGACCCCGGGACCCCACCACTCACTCTGGACAGGAGTTTCTGGCCTGGCCAAGGTGGATGCTTGCCAAGGGACTGTTCTGCAGGTGCTGTACTTCGCAGGACACTGCGTTCCAGCAGGTAAAGGCTGGAAGAGCCATACTTTCTACACCTGCTTCTCAGAGCAACGGGCCTCTGCACACAATAGTCCATAAATCTTCCCACCCTTTGGCCAGAGGCCACTCGCCTTGGAAAAGGACTATAAAATTATGACTTTCTGAAGAGACTTTTGAGATCTCTTTCTCCCCACGCATGGAAGATGTGTCTATTGGCTGAAGACGACGAGGACGTCGTCCCATCTGTTGGTAGCTATTCCCCATGCCTCTTTTTCCTTCTCTCTCTCTCTCTCCCCTTTTACTTTGTTTCCTTTATCTCTCTCTCTCCCCTCTATCGCAAAACTGAGTTGTTGGCACTCAATAAACTGCATTGCTGCTTGCTGCTGGATAAAACTTTAGTCTCCTGCTGTTTGTCTTTTGCACCCTAGGGTCAAACGAACCATCATGACTCCCGCCCAGGTTGAGCAGATCTTGACATTAAATTGGCATCACGGACAGGATTTCTGACAGACAGAAGGGTTGCTGGTTGTGTGTAGTCTGTAACGGGAAGGACGTTTTGCTCCAGCCGCACCTAGCTGGCCACCTCGAAATGGGTGAACTTTGTCTAGAAAGCAAGGGGGGCATTTCAGATTTCCTGCAAACTGCACACACCTAGGTGAAAAGCACCCCTACATTCGTTTGAGGGCTGTGTCTTCAGAAATTCACAAAAGATCTCTTGGTGCAAAAGGCAAGACTGTTGTTTTCGTTCTTTATTTCTGTCTTCCCCCAAAGTAAGGGGGGGGTTCAGCACAGACTGTGTATGAATGTGTAATATTGACCTTCCCTGAAGTGAGGGGGGGAAGGTACTGCACAGGCTGTGGGTATAATTTTGAATCCCCTGAAAACGAGGGGTGACTGTGTAGGCTGTGTGTGTATGTGTAATATTGACCTTCCCTGAAGTGAGGGAGGGTACAGCACAGCTGAGTATATGTGTGTAACTTTGGTTTCTTCTCCCACCCAGGGAAGAGAGGGACTGAACACAGCAAAAGCTGTGTGTGTAACTTAAGTTATTGACCTCCCTAGGATAGTTTTACTTCCCCCTTGCAAAATGACTGAAAATCATAGTGCAAAAGATAAATATGCATTATACTCTCTGTTAGCTAAATATAACACCAGACCCTCCCAAGGGGGGGAAGAGTGGGCACACAATAACTGGTTTAATCTAGAAAATGTGATTGATAGAATATGTTCTTTACAACATGAAACAAAATTCAGACTGGGCAAAAATAAGACCATTCTCTGCTCAGTTTTGGGAGCCTGCCTTATGACAGCCATAGAAACTCACTTTACGCGATGTAGTGAGGAAACAACAATTATTGACTCTCTACAAAATTTAGTAGGAATTTTGCAAAAACAATTAGATGAGGAAAGAAGTGATAATCGTTATTTGAGTAATGAAATTCATTTTCTAAGAGATGAGAATCATTCTCTAAGGGCTGCCCTAAAAAAGGAACACCAACACTTTAAAACACACTGACCTTTACACTGACTCACCACAAGAAACAGAGGATAAAGAAATTGTTCACATTAAACAAATTTATCCTCACAAAGAACTTACTTTGATGAAAAATTGTGGACAACATTGCTGCCCTAGATTGAGACCTGTAATTAAAACACAATACTATTATATTAATAATGAGGATTTTGACCCACATATATCTACTAGACAAACCCCATACACTGCTGCTGAATTAGCTAAATTAAAAAAGGATTGCGTGTGACTCCTTCACGAGTCTGAGACAGAATACGTATTTCGAGTATCCCTCACTGAGGGAGATCAAATTCTATTATCACAACAAGAAGCCAGTGGGTATTGGGGACAGGGAGTTTTCTTAACAATAGGAAACAAACGTTACCCATGGTCCCTAACTCAATGCGCAGCTTATTGGGCAGGGGGGCTTAACCCCTTGGAAAAGGGAGACCCTGTAGCATTAACTGGGACCCCCGACCAACTCCTAGAAAACATTCACAAAGCTGCCTGTTTGCAAATGATACATGAAAGAAAATTAACTACTGACTCTGAATCACCTATGCAATTACCTGTAATGCCTGAAATTATGACTCCTTTAATTCGCGGTCTCCCAGAATCACTTAAATCCACAGCAATTCTCCTTCAAAAAAACATTGCAGCTATATCTCCTGTAGATAGACTAGATAGATTTCTTGGGAACCCGAGCGATCAACCGGGTTCTACTGATTTTTAATTCACTCACCTTTCTCCCCATGAATCACCTCCTCAGCAGTCCCCTACCAGTAATCATAAAGTTTGGACATGGAGTGAAGTTGCAGAAGAACTACTGAATTACAGTAGAAAATATGGACCTGTAAAGTCCACCGAGGAAATGGTACAAAAAACAAAGGGACTCAGACACATTACTCCTTCTAAGGATAAATCAGAAAAGGGGAGACAAACCAATCAGAGACAATATTGGTGGGTCTTGGTGATTAAGAAAGGAGTCCCCAAAGAGGTTATGGATGGCTTACCATTTGATAAGCTAACTAAAATAGCTGCAAGTTGGCATTACCCAAAGCACACTGTATCAGATTCCACTGTCTAGCCTAGTGCACCCCCAATTTCACATGCTCTAGGTGTTGAGCCAAAGCAATCTCCTCCACAGGTTCTGGGCGTAGAGCTAAAGCATTCTTCTCCTCAAATTGTGGGACTGGAGCCAAAACAACTACAGAACCAGGGAAACTAAAATCTCTGTCTCTCTTAGGCGGGCAGAAAGGTGGGGGTACAGTAATTTCATGATTATAAGCCACACCATTTTGACTAAAATTTTGCTCCCACCCCGGAAATGCAGCTTACACTCAGGAGCGACTAATATATGAAAAAGTTCGGAAATTTCCAACCCCCGAAGTGCCAGCCAGGGTGCCAAGCCGAGCACCTGCCAGTAAAACCTGGGATTGCGCGATTGTTACAAATTGGTCACTCTGTTGCGTGGCAGGTGGAGGCGGGCTCCGTGCTAGCAGTGCGGGGGGGGGAGGCGGGTGGCTCCCTCCTCCTGGCCCCGTGGCCCGGGGCAGATGCAGGGGGCTCCTTGCTGCCATCCCCGCGGCTTGGGGGGGATGCAGGGGCTCCCTCCTGCTGGCCTCGCGGCCCGGGGGGGAGGCGGGGGGCTCTGTGCCCACCTCCCACTGGCGCCAGGGGAACGGGTGGGCTCCCGCCCCCGCCNGGAAGGCTCCTTCCCCGCCTGCCGCCACCACTGTGGGTGCCAGCCGGCTCCTTCCCTGCCTGCTGCCACCGCCGAGCGGCAGCGCTGAGCTGGGCCACCTAGCACCGTTGGCAGCCCCGAGCAGGCCAAGCCCGCCCGGCCCAAGCCGAGCCAGTAAACCCCGCAATCCTGCGGTTCTGTTACTATTTGGCAACTTTGTTGCACGTGGGTCCTCACTGCGAACGACAGAGCGGCTTATAATCAGGTGCGGCTTATGTATGGACAAAGAACAAAATGTTGCCAACACCCGGAGATGCAACTTATGATCAGTGCGACTTGTAATCATGAAATTACTGTAATTTTCTGTTTTTTGAGATCCCTCACCCGAAATCCTGAAAATGGATATTTATTAATACTAGCAATAGTTGGTCCTAAATGGACACTTATTACTTTTTTAGTTGACACTGGAGCTCTAATTTCAGCATTAACAAATATAACTGCCCAGAAATGTGGGCTTGTTCCAAACAGGAAACAGTGCTTTGTTCTCAATGCCTTAGGAACCAAAGAAGTTATGGACATTGCTTTGGTAAAAATCATATTGTCCAGAGAGGAGAATAGATTACTTATCAAAACGAAAATAGGAGATATTCCAAAAGATTTATTAGGAATGGATGTCCTTGCTGGGAGGCAGTGGGAAGATGAAGAGGGCTGCCTTTGGTCCTTTGGCACACCACGCCTTAATATTAGACTGCTTCAAGTCTCTCCTCCTCTGCCATTCAGCAAAATCACTAATGTAAAGCAATACCCTCTTCCCTCTGGTGCCAAAAAAGGGATCAAACCAGTTATACAGGATTTGTGAGACCAAGGAGTAATAATTAATATTCATTCTCCTTTCAATTCTCCTGTATGACCTGTGGAAAACCAATGGGTAGTGGAGGCTGACAGTAGGTTTTCGCAGACTTAATGCCAATAAAGACCGTCTTACAGCAGCAGTCCCAAATTTAGCTGAATTAATAACATCAATTCAAAAAAAAGCTCACTCAATTATGGCGACCATTGATGTCAAGGATATGTTTTTCATGATACCTATACAGCCAGAAGATATGAACCGCTTTGCTTTTACGTGGGAAGGACAGCAATACACCTTCACTAGGCTTCCCCAAGGGTATACACACTTCCCCACTTTTGCCCACCACACTTTAGCCCAGGAACTAGAAAAAATACTCACACCAGACAATGTAGCTGTTTATCAATATATTGATGACATTCTTGTGGGAGGAGACAAAATAGAAATAGTGGGACATACCCAACAGAAAATAATCTCCCATTTGGAAAGCCTTGATTTACAAATTCCGTCAGAGAAAATTCAAAAACCTTCTCGGGAAGTGAAGTTTTTGGGAATTTGGTGGAAAGGAGGTATGACATATTCCACGTGATACACTAACCTCCCTAGATCAGATTAAAATGCCTGAATACAGGAAAGATCTCCAACAAGCTCTAGGATTATTAGTGTTCTGGAGAAAACACATTTCAGATTTCTTGATAATTGCTAGGCCTCTATAATTTGCTGAGGAAAGGGGTGAAATAGTGTCACAGTACAAGCTGGCTTGTACTGGGCATCTGAATTGGCCAGATATGGGAAATGCAGTCTGGTGGGACAGACAGCCCTCCAGGGACCAGGGATAGGACAGAATCGGAAATAGACAAGGATTTGGACCTATGGTTCCTGCCTGGGCTGCAGAGGCTATTGATCAAAGGAGACTGGACAGCCAACCTTTAGACCAATCACAGGAGTTTAGAGAAAAACACTTAGGAGGTTATAAAAAGAGTTGTTTAGAACAATAAAGGGCTTTTTGGTCAAAAGAATCATGCGTGCCTGGTCTCTCTCAGGGGGACTCGGGCACCAAAAGCAACAAAATGGGATTGGACTCCTTCTCAGGAGGAACCACTGCAATTGCTGATTTTTGAAGCTACAGCTCATCAAGCCTTGGGCCCTATTCACCCTACAGATCCTTTCCAGGTTGAATGGAGTTTTGCCATCTCGGGGTTGTCAGTACACATATGGCAATGGGGCCCGGAAGACCATACAAGGCCTGTTGGTTTTTACTCCCGTGGCTTTAAGGATGCTGAAAAACAGATTTACTGCCTGAGTAAAGGAATTGTTTGTGGTTAGCTTAGCCCTTATAGAGGTCGAAAAAATTGCATGACAACAACCAATTGTATTGCAGGACCCTTTTAAAATTATTAAGATGGTCACTACTGGGACCCCCCCCCTCCTGATGGGGTGGCCCAGAGAGCCACAGTTAGAAAGTGGTATGCTCAAATCGAACATTACTGTAACATCTTTTCAGTAACAGAAGGAGCTGTAAAAAAACTGGCAATGCAGGAAACGGAGAGCTTAACTAACAACCATGACAAACCTGCCTTGGTAATCAAAGTTGCCCCTCCTTTCTCCCCTGAACAATCAGCAAATTCTTGGTTCACTGATTCTTCTGCTAAACGAGAGGGAAACGTTTGGAAATACAGGGCAGTAGCCCTCCACACTTCCTCTGGTGAACGAATTATTACTGAGGGAGAAGGCAGTGCTCAGGTTGGTGAGCTGATAGCTGTTTGGAGTGTTTTCCAATGCAAGGTGCAGAATACCTCACTTGTTTGTATCTACACTGACTCTCACGCTGTGTTTAAGGGATATACAGAGTGGCTTCCCTTTTAGCAGCAAAATAATTGGGAAATTAACAGAATTCCAGTATGGCAAAAGGATAAATGGCAAGAAATCCTAAATATCGCAAGTCAGGGGAATTTTGCTGTGGGGTGGGTAGCTTCTCACAAGCCAGATGGAAATCCAGCTGGGGAGTGGAACAATACAGTTGATGAATTAGCTAGGCTAAGCCCCCTTAAAAAGGAACAAATTACAGAAGACTGGGAACACCTATTAGAATGGCTGCATGTAAAAAGGCAGCACACAGGTGCAAAAGATCTGTATAAAGAAGCCATCACCCGTGGTTGACCTGTCACCAGAGAAATGTGCAAAACATGCATATCAGCCTGCGAGCAATGTCGCAGGCGAGTAGAAAGACATCCTTTGGAAGATGACCCTCTGCATTTAAGGAAGAGTAAAGGTTTATGGGATGCGTGGCAGGTAGATTACGTTGGTCCCTTCAGGAAGTCGGGTGGTAAACATTTTGTGCTAGTAGGAGTAGAGATCATATCTGGGTTAGTCCAAATCGAAGCTTTTAAAAGAGCTACAGGAGATAATACTGTTAAAGCATTGCAGGAGTGGTTTGGAACTTTCCCAAAACCACAGGAAATTCAATCTGATAATAGGTCTCACTTCACTGCTAAGGTAGTACAGGATTGGGCAAAGAATGAAGGAATAAAATGGACTTTCCACATCCCTTACTACCCCCAAGCTAACGGAATTGTAGAAAGGACCAACAGTCTCCTAAAATGACTTCTTAAACCACAAGAGACTGGCTGGGATCTGCGGTTATGGAAAGCTATAACAAGTATAAATGATAGATGGGGAGTAAATGGGTGTCCCAAAATGACTGCCTTCTGTCCAAAAACCCCAAGCATAATTCCTGCACTACGGGGACCAAATGATCCTAAGAACCCAGCACACTACCCTGGGCAGCCTGTTCTAGTGAACGTCCCTACTGTAGGACCAGTACAACTAGTGCTAAAAACCTCTTTGAATAAAAATGCATGGGTAGCCACCAATGCTCTGGAGAAGGAACTTCAGATTAGCACACGCTGGATAGTTCCATCGTATTAATCTCCTGCCTCTTGGTGGCAGACTCTGTTGTGTTTACTTTTTACAGAAAGAACACTGAGGGACATGAAGACCAGATAAACCATGATAACACTACTGATACTTCTTTGCATCCTACCACAACACCATGGCCAGAACTCAGCTGAGTGGCCATGGTCTGAAGCAACCATCAGGTACACCAGTGCTCTAGGACCCTACCCCAGAGATCATCGTCCAAACCTAGTGACCGTGGTATTGCTATGACTCTGAGGTATACCGTGCAAGTGACTGGGGTTGGGACAAGAATGACTGGGATAGAGTGTTAACTGGAATAATTGGTGAAGAAATTAAGGTAGGATGCAGGAAAGTAGAAAAATCTCTTTACGAGAAAGCTTCCACCATTGCAATTGCCGGCAGTTTGCTAGAACCAGACATGACAAGCAATTTGCACCCCAACATCACAGCAAAACTCTGCCCCACAACAGTATGGTCCTGTAGCAAACAAACCCCTCATATTGTGTTGTTGCCAGAGAAATGTTGGTAACTATACTTTGGACCCCAGTACCAACAACACTGAAATCACAAAACTTTGCAGATGTGAACCTACTGACTGTTGGTATAACTTTACCTTAACCAAACCAACCTATGTAATATGTACAGTAATTTCACGACTATAAGGCGCACCCTTTTGACTAAAATTTTGGTCTGAACCCGGAAGTGCACCGTATAGTCCGGTGCGCCTTATATAATGTACAAAGTTGCAAAATTTGCCAACCCGGAAGTGTGAGCCATGAGCCGAGTCGCGAGGGGGGGCGGTGCCACGGGAACACCGAGCTGTGAGGGGGGGTGGGAGCAGGCGGCCATGGCCGGCAGGAGCCGCGCGGGGTGGGTGGAACCGGGCAGCCCCCGGCCGGCAGGAGCTGCGTGGGGAGGGAGAGACCGGGCAGCCCCGCACCGCCCCGAGCCACCCCGAGCCGCGGGCAGCACCGAACCGCGTGCAGCCCTGAGCTGCCCCGAACTGCCACGAGCCGTGGCAGCCCTGAGCCGCCCCAAACCGCAGCAACCCCGAGGTGTGAGCTGTGGCTGCCCCAAGCCACAGCAGCCCCGAGCCGCAGCCGCCCCAAGTCCCACCTCGCCAGCCGGGGACGGGTGGGAGTGCCGGGGCCTGCGCAAGGGGAGGACGCTTGGGGCTGCGTTTAAAGGCTACACAAATCTGTGAAAAATGTTTGCAAATTGAGCACCTGCCAGTAAACTCCATGAACGCGGGATTCCGTTACTAATTCGTTACTTTGTTGCTCGCGGCATGGATCTTCGCTGCAAAAGAAAGTGCGCCTTATAGTCCAGTGCGCCTTATATAATGTACAAAGTTGCGACATTTGCCGAATCCCGGATGTGTGCCTTATAGTCGTGAAATTACTGTAATTGGCATGATGATCCAGCAGATCAGTCAGGTCTGAAAGGTCTAACTTATAGATTCAAAATAAATGCTGTGGCCAAACCCTCACTGATTGCAGTAATCACATACCATGGTGTAAGCACCCCCCTAGTGTTGGAAGACAAGTACAATGTTTTCCCTTCCTTTATGGTAGCACTAGGTGATGATGTCGCAATAACATGTAGATTAATTGCTGAATCCCTCATTGAACCTGTATGCACTTATGGCACAGGACCTCACGGCCATGTTCTATATTGTGAAATCCATAATCAGAATTGTTGGTTAAACGTAACTGTGTAATTTTCCCATAAAATCATGTGTGGTAAAAGCAATACAAAATGCTGGGGAGAACTTGATGTTAATGTTGTAATACCTTCCACCCAACCACCGGTTATGCTGAGACCAAAAATTTTTGAAATTGGACCATATTTAATAAGGAAAACTGGCCAACAACAAATATTGTTTAATCCTGTGTGGTCTCTTAAGTCAAATTGTCAATGCAAAACAATGTCTCAGAAGTTCAACCGGCTTGTTCACCTTTTCTGCAAACTTCTTTTGAGGGGTGGAATACCTGATTGTGAAAATGGGATCCTTCTAAGAAACGAACGACAAGAGACATAACCGGTGTTGTGGAAACAGGACTGGGAATTTTGAATAGTATTGATTCAGAAGTACTAATGAATAAATTGGCTACCACAACTGGAGATTTAACCAAATTACAGCAACCACTGCAATCATCCTTAACAGCCTTGAGAACCCAACAGTGGTTCTTATCAAACATATTACCAAATTGGGAAAGAGTAAATGTAAATGACCACAAACTGATAATTGATGCACTTGGTGCTACACAAAATAGCATTTCTCTGGCTTTCAGCTGTATCCAGGCTCAATTGTGGATGCAGTCAGTTGCTGCCTCAATTATAAGAGGAGGCGAGGAAGGCACTTTTCCTACTGAAATCTGGAAAATAATCTGTGACAGTGCCACTGATTTTGAAAGAGAATTCCAATCCTAGTGGAACCTGCAAAATTTTACCTACAACCCCAGCACAAACACAGCCACAGGCTCTGTACTGACAATATGCAATGCTTCAGTGCATTCAGTATTCCCTATCATTGCATTAGGGCTGAATCACGATGGAACTATTCTCTATCCTTTCAATCATAGAGAATGGGCCTGTCAAATTGGTAATAAGTGGCAAAGTGTTGATTTGGAAACTTGTATTGTCCAGGAACAACAGGGGGTTTATCTGTGAAAGTATTGCAATCAGAGCTCAAGATATTTGTTTGGATACAGAACAGAATGTTTGCAACTTTGAAATTCATCCAAACAAAATTCCTCAAGCAGTACTGGTGTATATGGCAATGGGTGTACATGCTTGAGAACTGCTTGTGATAGTGTTTTTGTAGAAGATTTGGTAGTGAGTACTAAAAATCATTCAAATCTTTGAGTCTGTAGCATTACTAAAATTGCAAGATGTGATTTTTCTTTTGTAGCCCCAGTTACCTCCCATCACCTTCTACAGTCCAATTACACACTGATCCACCATCTATTGCCTACTCCTATTGGGATGAACCTCACTCTGGTAAAGCAATTGCTGTTTCACCAAGACTTAATTGAAATTTTGGAAAGGATAAGGAAAAACGGACAAAAAACCTTAATAACTGTTCATCACAATGTGAAGGAAATTCATTGTGTTCTGGAAAGGGTAAAGAGAAGTATTGAGCACAGGTGGTGGGATACTCTCTTTGGGTGGTCACCTACTGCTACAGGTGTCCTGAACAAATTGTGTCATCCCATCACTGTTCTCTTGATTTTGTTTTTGAGTGGTTTTGTTTTATCAGCGATCCTTTACATCATGAATTGGAAAATGATGAAACAATTAACACAATTGACCTCTATTTTGAATATACACAAATCAATCACTGTTGATACCCCTATGTTTATTGATGCAAAATGAGCTACATGATTTGAAACTAGATGAAATATGGTATTGATTAAAATTGCTTATTTAAGTTGTACTGCATTTTAAATATTGATTATTTTTTGGTTGTGTTGTATTTTGAATATTGATTTTAAATTGCTTAGTTGAGTTGTATTTTAAATTGAAATTGATTATTTCTTTGTAATGAAAAATTGAATGTACAGTAATTTCACGATTATAAGCCGCACCACTTTGACTAAAATTTTGCTCCCAACCCGGAAATGCAGCTTACACTCAGGAGCGGCCAATATATGAAAAAAGTTCGGAAATTTCCCAACCCAGAAGTGCGAGCCAGGGTGCTGAGCCGAGCACCTGCCAGTAAAACCCGGGATTGCGGAATTGTTACAAATTGGTTACTCTGTTGCACGGCGGGTGGAGGTGGGCTCCCTGCCGCCAGCAACGCGGGGGGGGAGGCGGGGGGCTCCCTCCTGCCGGCCCCGTGGTGGCTTGGGGAGGTGGGCTCCGTTCCTCCCCCTCCCGCTGCCACTGTGGGTGCAAGTGGGCTCCATGCCTCCATCCCGCCAGCACCACGGGGCAGCGCCGAGCCTGGGTGAGCAATCCTGCGATTCCGTTACTAATTCGTTACTCTGTTGCACGTGGGTCCTCCCTGTGAACGAAAATGCGGCTTATAATCCAGTGCGGTTTATACATGGACAAAGACCTAAATGTTGCCGACACCCAGAAGTGCAGCTCATAATCAGGTGCGGCTTGTAATCATGAAATTACTGTATATTTTAATTGAAAATTGATTATTTGTTTGTTTTCTTTTTCCATTTTCTTTCCCTTATCTTTTTCCTACTTTTCTATTCTGTCCATCTACCTGGGTCTGTTTTTCTGGGATATGCAACCAACTCGGACGAGTCCTGAAGACTTTGGAACAACACCATGAAGAAGTGCTCTTGACAATGATCATGAGTCACGGGGTGGTGTAAGGGTTGGTCTGAAGATTCCCTGATCTGCCTCACGACCATCAGAAGAGACTGAGACCCCGGGACCCCACCACTCACTCTGGACAGGAGTTTCTGGCCTGGCCAAGGTGGATGCTTGCCAAGGGACTGTTCTGCAGGTGCTGTACTTCGCAGGACACTGCGTTCCAGCAGGTAAAGGCTGGAAGAGCCATACTTTCTACACCTGCTTCTCAGAGCAACGGGCCTCTGCACACAATAGTCCATAAATCTTCCCACCCTTTGGCCAGAGGCCACTCGCCTTGGAAAAGGACTATAAAATTATGACTTTCTGAAGAGACTTTTGAGATCTCTTTCTCCCCACGCATGGAAGATGTGTCTATTGGCTGAAGACGACGAGGACGTCGTCCCATCTGTTGGTAGCTATTCCCCATGCCTCTTTTTCCTTCTCTCTCTCTCTCTCCCCTTTTACTTTGTTTCCTTTATCTCTCTCTCTCCCCTCTATCGCAAAACTGAGTTGTTGGCACTCAATAAACTGCATTGCTGCTTGCTGCTGGATAAAACTTTAGTCTCCTGCTGTTTGTCTTTTGCACCCTAGGGTCAAACGAACCATCACAACTCCCGCCCAGGTTGAGCAGATCTTGACACCTCCGCATCTTTTTTCTTTGTGTCTCTGTTCTTTTTCTCTAGATCCAGAGATTTTCCACAGTCTTGAATGAGTAACAGTCTGTGTCAATTAGTGGAATTCCTATGGAATTTATGGTTTCCCCCATTGCTTCTTTCACCTTGATGTATCTGGCCTTATCTACCCTCAGGCCAACAGTTTGTAGACACCTCCTTCTCATTCCTTTAAAGTAGGTATGGAACAGACAGTTATCTCTCTCCCACTGTTTTTTTCACTTGGCTCCACGCATGTGTGAGGTGCTACAGGCAGAAAATGCAGTTTCAATCCTTCCTCCCGTTTCTGGATACAGTTAAGGGAGGAAAATGTTTGCAGGATTGGCAAGATGCATTGACCTCTGAATGTGAGCAAGCACCTCAGACCATGCTTGTGATCTCCTATTCCTTATTTAGCCTTTGACAAGTGACATTACTTATTGTACAAATAAATAACTTTTTTTCCTTTATTATGCAGGAGGAGGACAAATACCATAGCACAATCTCAGATAGTGTGACTCTGGGTTTCACTTATGAAAATGTTAATGCATGCACCTGGCTTGGCAGCACAAAGGACCCCCCAGCTGTATAAGAAATATCTGGCATGGAGATGTAGTTGCAAGCTGGACATATTATCTCAGCCAGGACAGGAGAAGTAATAAGGATGCAACAGCCCTGACAGAAAAGCTGATGCCTATTTCTTAATAAAGAGTTAATGTGGTTCTAGCAGGATTAATTTGAATAACTAATAGGCTGTGATGAGCTCTAAACTTATTGTAATGTCCCCCAAAATGCCAGAGTTATTTGAAGGAAATCTCTGTTGTCTGTGGACTTGCAGCCAAATAACATTGGGGGTGAATAAAAGTGAAAATCACGTAATGGCTTGTCTTGGTTTAGTTTAGGTTTGTCAATTTTAATATATTCAATTTCTCTTTGATATAGGATTTAGGAGCAAAAATAAGGCAGGCCTAAAACTTAAAGTGTATAAAGAAGGAATTTATTAACAACACAGAAAAAATAAGAAATTCAGAATAAGATTTCTAGATCACTACCTCCCACCCCCCCCTTTTACATTTTTTAACAACAACATACAGAGACACTTCGATTCGTTTTTTACTTAAATAATCATTTCAGTTCACTTTAGAGAGAGAAGTTCCTTCTTGTTTTGGCTATAGGGATCATTTAAAGAGAAAAATAAAGTTTTCTTGTGTCTTTACTTTCACAATTTGCATCCACCTGGGAAAATCTGCAAATAGTGAAACTCCTCCCATCTTCACAGTCTTTCCAGAGCTGTGTTATGGGTCACATCAAGTTCATGGGGTATTACTTTTAAGGGCAAGCTGTTCAAAGGCAAAATTTCTTTTTATTTATTTTTCCATTAAATATTTCTGTTCATTTTTCTATTCTCCAGAAAAAAGCCCCCCATTCCCTCGGGGAAAAGGATCCTTTTCTCAAACATTTCAACCCCTCCATGTGTTTCTTCACAATTTATAGGAATCTTCAGTGCAGTACAATCCACTTCACAACTAACAAAAAGGATTTTTTCAGTCAACTTTCACGGCGTCTCCTCAATCTCTTCCCATCTGGAAACTGGGCTCTTACTTCACTGACTTTAGTGTAATTCTTTCTGCTCTATTACTTCTTACTCAAAGGAGGAGGATTTGAGTTCTGCAAGTCTTATCCGAGCATTGGAAGGGTTAAAATTTCACACAGTAGGTTCGGGAACTGGGCCAGGCCATGGTGGAGCCATGCCAGGATCTCAGGCTACACCGGGGGAGGCCTCACCTCACCTTGGCTGCTCCGATCCTGTGGCAAGGGCTTCTCCCTCTCTCTCCCCCCCCGGCCATCAGGGCCCCTGGTTATAAAAAACGGGGCCCGGCGGTTCCGGAGCCCACCCCTGCCCGGCCGGGCCGTATAGTGAGGGCTGGGCCGGGCCGGAGCCGGACCGAGTGTTACTTGCTTGAAATCCGGAAATCAAAAGAAAACTTTTTACTTTAACCAATATGATTCATGGAGGCGAAGTAACTTTTTAATTGGTTTCTCAGGCTGTCAATTATTAAATCAGCTTTCCAATTTGTCTCAGCAACTTGCAGAGGAAGTTCTTATAGAGAAAAACCCCTGTGTGTGTGTGCTCTCTTAGGTGACTTCCATGCAAAACCAGCACATGCCTTAACATAAATCTGTGGCATTAGATTACATGAAGTCCAGGGATGAAATGGTAAAAGACCCTGAGATGCTGCTATATAGAGAGAGATTGAGGAGTGTTTACTTTAGAGATTGTCACCCTGGAGTGAGCTCAGATTTACACAAAGTTGCTTAATTCTGCTCTCACATCCTCAGCCTGGGGGCTCGAGGGCTGGATCACAAACATTTGCATGGCTGAAATGCTGTTTGGTGGAGGAGCTCCTTAGCATCCAGGCTGTACTGCGCTGGGTGTTTTTTCTGGTAGGAGCTCAGACCCGTATTCTTTTTATTTATGTCTCAGAAAAGAATAGTGTATACTAGAATAGTTCATTTGGAAGGGACCTACAATGGTCATCTAGTCCAACTGCCTGACCACTTCAGGGCTGACTCAAAGTTAAAACATTTTGATACCCAAATGCCTCTTAAACACTGACAGACATGGAACATCAAATGCCTCTCTAGGAAGTATGTTCCTGTTGCGATATCATTATCTGTTGGAATGATGCAGGTAAAAAAGCAGGAAGGGTCTTTGCAAGGGTTCCACAGAGATGTTTATTTCAGCCACGTGTGTGGACAGTCCTGGGTCTGAGGGGAAGGTAAAGGCAAAAGGGGAACTTCGTGCTGAGGGTCTAGGTTCAAATACCTTGGTCTTTGGGGAGGGGGGAACATCAGAGACCAATTACCAGGGGACATGAGGGTGTCACAAGGGTGGGGTTAGGGCATGGGAGCCAACAGGGAAACAGGGTGGGAGTGACCAAAAGACTGAGGGACAGGGAGAGGGGCCAACCAAGGGAACAGAACAGGGGTACATTGGCATGACAGAACAGGGTTTGCTATGAGATAAGCCTTTTGTGTTTCCCTAACTGGGGAATGCCTTTTAGGGTCTCCACATATTCCAATGTCTGTCCACCTTCTCTGCAAATAAATGCTTCTGAATGTCAAGTCTAAACCTTCCCTGATGCAGTTTTGAAGCATTCCCACAGATCCTTCTGTATACCAGGGAGAAGAGCTCAGCACCTCCCTCTCCACTTCCCCTCCTCAGGAAGCTGCAGAGAGCCATGAGGTCACCCCTCAGCCTCCTTTTCTCCAAAGTAGACAAACCCAGAGCTCTCAGCTGATCCTTGTAGGACATTCCTTCCAGCCCTTTCACCAGCTTTGTTGCCTTCTCCTAGATGCATTCACATACTTTAACATCCTTTTTCAGTTGTCTTGGGTTGATGAACATAATGTTTTGTCAATACAGGATCAGGTTGACTGGCAGGATATGCGGGCTGGGAGCTGTGCTCTTACTTTGGTGCTAGGCTTCCTGGGTAGCAAATACTTCCATCACCACTGTGTTTGACCAACCATCTCATCTGAGCCACATCTGGAAGGGTTGCAGATATGATGCTCTCAGCAGTGCTCTCTCCAGGAGAGAAAAAGCTCTTCACCTCTGTCCACCACATCCAATTCAGCCTCATGACAGGGGTCAGTAATGAATCTTTGGCTTCATCTCTATTCTTCCCAATCCCAACATCTTGGTCCCAGCTGCCCATGCTTCATTACTGCTCCCAGGTCCCCAAACCTTATCAGCTCCATTCACACCTCCATCCCCACCTCCCAAATGCCCAAGTTTAACATTATGGCCACCATCATTCCCAAATGCCCCAACCCCAGCACCTTACAGCTGCCCCCTTCACATGACCTTTTTCCATTACTAATGAGTTGAATAATGCAACCAACCTGGAGGGCCATACTGTGACCTTCCTCAGTTGACACCAGCCAGCAAGGACCTGCTCCATTAATGCAGCATCCCAGCTCACACAATGGTCAAACCTGGCTTTGCTCAGGGTTGGAGGAAAATGTTGGGTTGATTCAATGTGCAGAAGCTGAGGCCTTTGGGGATTACACTGCCCCTATTCCTATGGTAATTGAAACACCTTCCCTTGCAGTCAGCCTCCAGCACAGGTTTTGTCTGGACCAGCCTAACACTGGGGAAAGATGGAGAAGCTAAGTTTAGAGCTATTTAGGTCTTCTCCCTGCCTGCTGCCTGTCTCTAATGTTAATGAAAGAGGTAATCATGCAAACAAGCCCCAGTGTTTTCAATAGGACAGGCTGAAAATTTTCCATCAGGTCTGCATTTAAAGAGAATATTGGTCTTTTCCCCCCTCTTCTGCAAAAACATTCAATAATCACAGAAAACAGAAACTGTCAAAGCAACGGAGCACTTTGAAGCCTGGGCATCCCCCTCCGAGGTTCCTGCCTGCATTCGTGCCTGTGTTCCAGGGGAGGCTCAGCAGCTCTGCCTGGTGTCCCCTTCCCCATGACCAGGCTGCCCTGTGACTGACATAACTTTTTGTCTTATATGACATTTCCCCCTCCTAATCAGCACCGATATATCTCAATGAAAGGATGAAGCCTTGTCCTTCTCCTTTAGTTGGCCGCTCACAGATGGTCACTGCCAACCTACAAGCAGGGTTCTTTGAGGTGTGCTCTGCATCAAAATAGAGAGTTGTTCTCTCTTCATCTCCTTTTTTTTCCACTTGAAGGAATCAGTTTGTTTTTCGGGCTCAGAGAACAAGAAATAGGGCCTGGTGTAGAAACAGGTGGCTCCAGGAAGGGGAAGTGTCACTGGGAGAGTAGGAGGCCACATGTGCCAGTAACCCCATTCTGGCAGCAGAACTTGTCACTATAAACTGGACTTCAAGATGTCACTGGTGCTTGATGTAAATCTGAGATGAAAACTTCTCTTTAACTTCTTTCTGCTTTATTCTTATAATCTATTTTTAATATTTATTTTTTCTTCTCTTTCCTCCTTCCTGCAAGCCATGTTCATGAAGGATGACAAACTGAGAGTTAACTCCTCTGCTTATCAACAGCAGAAGCTTTGAAAATGTAAACACTGTCTTGGTGTCACATTAGAGGGATACTGCCCCGTGAGCTGGTAGAGAGAGAGGACAAAAGGTGGGAAGATGGGGCAGGTCCCACCTACACAACTGTTCTTGGGGCAGGGTCATCTCACACAATATTCTTCAGTGCTTTAGCCAATTTCTTTCCTGAGTGGCTCAAAGGATGAAATACCTGCTCCTTCCTCTAGGAAACTGGACTTGCCTGGGCTAAAAGCTGACACCATCTCCTCTCCTGCTGCCTCCTCCCTGCTCCTCTGCTCTGCTGAGGCATCAGCAGGGACCTCAGAGACTCTGAGCTGGACTTTAACACCATCTCACCTCTGGCACATCAGATGGATGCTCCTGTGATGGAAAAGATTAGGCAGAGAGTAGGAGCTCTGCTCATCTCCCCTGTGAACTGCTTACAGCCCCCTCCAGAGTCCCTTGTAACTCAAGCCACAGACAGCTATTCCTTGGGCTGTACTGAAGCAGAGCAGGACACCTGGAGGCCTACCTCATTACCCTCCAGCCCCAAGGCAGTATCAGCTTGTCCTAAACAGCCCAAGACATATTTGCCCAAGCCATTCTTTAATATTTGTCCTTCAAACTGCCCAAAGTGGAAAATCACTTGCTCCTAGGTCAATGTGTCTCTGGGCTCAGCTCACCTCCGTTAGAGAGCTGTTATGTGTGTGTCCCCTGTGAAGCTCATCCTGTTTTTTCTTGTCTAGACCACTATGGGGATATGGAAGATAGAGAGAGGAGACAGGATTATTTCCTCTATCTCCTTCCTGAAGTGCCGTTGTCCAGACTAGATGCAAATCTCCAGTCAATGCCATACCAGTGTTGGTAGCACATTGTGCCCACCACAGCAGCACACATTGCCTGTGGGCTGAGGGCAAACACCACTCGGGGCTTTGCAGGCTGGTTTCTCAGGCCCAGAGGAACTGGTTATAGAAGAATCTGGGGTTGCTTCAATTATTTACACTAGATACCTCAGTCTCAGACCAAAGGGCAGACAAGCACCACAGTGATAAATCTCCACCCAGGCACTAATGCCCTGTTGTTGAGGAAAAATTTCCTCCCAAAAATCCCTGAGCATTTAACAAGGGAAATAAAAGTGTAATTCTCTGCTCTGCTGCCCAAGTGAGCAATGCAGGATTGCTACATGGGGTGATTCTCACCTCCAGAAAAAGAGAACAGGTGTGCAAGAGTCCTCACCTTTACATTGGCACCTATATAGGTTTCTATATTTGGGGAAGACAGCATCCAAGTGCTCAATGGAAACAACTGTGAATCTTTGAGAGTAAAGATATGTCCAAAATTCACCTTTTGGCTCTCTTTCACCTAAAAATGGGGCAAGTTGATCCTCAGGCAGAACTCATCACAGGGATGACAATATGCTTTTGAGTGTCAGTCAGCAGCATCTGGATTAATGGGAAACGGGTCACTCCAATCCCCTGCAGTGCTGCAGACTGGGGGCAGAGTGGCTGGAAAGCTGCCAAGGAGAAAAGGACCTGGAGGTGCTGGTTAACAGCTGGCTGAACACGAGCCAGTAGATGCCCAGGTGGCCGAGAAGGCCAATGGCATCCTGGCTTGTATCAGCAATAGTGTGGCCAGGGAAGTGATTGTCCCTCTGTATTTGGCATTGGTGAGGCTGCACCTCAAATCCTGTAGCCAGTTCTTGGCCTCTGTCACGGTCCGCACAACCTGAGCGGGGGTCGTGATGGTTCGTTCAACAGCGGGGTGCAAAGGACAACAGCAAGAGACTAAGGTTTTGTTCAGCAGCAAGCAGCAAAGCAATTTATTGAGGGCCAACAATTCAGTTT
>PYHW01009386.1:9558-21839 GCA_013186435.1 Turdus rufiventris
CCCTTAATTTCAAAATTCTAATAATTTGGAGGGAGGGGGTTTACATTCTCTATTTCAAAGAGAGGCTCCTGCCTTTCTCAGCAGACACCTGTCCTCCAAACCAGGATACCCTCTCTAACCCACAGACAAGCTGTGGGTCCTACTATAGCGCCAGTGTCCAGAAATGAGAGAATCATCTCTGGCACCGGGTCCAAAATCATAGTACTGTACCTCCTACATGGCCATAGGTGACAGCATGCCTGCCTCAGGCCCAGCAGGTCCCACCTCTGGCAGAGGCCAGATGCATGCACACTACTATGTCTACGCATGAAGTGACAGTGAATACTTTAACTCTAAAATCCATAAAAGGGCAGCTGGCTTGGAGGAAGCAGTGAGCTATCGTAGTAGGTGGTGGTGGTGAAGGGTCCACCTGTGGGACAAAAACACAGTGCAAAACTTTCTTGCTATGGTGAATGTGGACATTAGGAAAACAATGGCTATTTCTCATGTGATGCAAATCTTTAGAAAAAGTGTTTTCTTTCCCCCTATTAAATCAGCTGAGCAGTCCTGCTCCTGGCACACTCTGACCACCTCTCATTTGATGCAGAATTCAGTTTCCCCACAGACAGGTTCAGGAGAGCTACTGGAGGAACAGCAGTAGCACCTAAATGACAGGGAAGCAGATTTTCGGTACTAAAAATATTAAAAGTTCAGAGTCTGTTCAGAGGAGGCAACTTTGGATTTTGCTCATGGGTGTAAAAAGTTTAACATCATCTTTTGAGAGTTTAATATCACCATAGCCTAAAAGGATGTTACTGCCATTGGAAAAATAGTGTTTTTTTAAGATCCTCAAAACCAAAGATACACCCATATGCAAATTGTACCATATTATAATCACACACATGACTACAGACACACTTTCAAAGGTTTGGGCCAGTTAAGAGAACAAAATCCAGTGCTGTGTTTAACGCACCAGCCTGACTAAAAACAGAAGATTAGGAAGCTTTGGCACTGTAAGAAACATTACTGAGACATTAGATAAAGGGTTATGATAATTGACAAGTCAAATAGGAGAACCCATATTAAAGATGGAAAATATTAGTCTCTGAAACAATCATGAATGTATTCCTTCTTAATGGATTTTCCCAAGATACATCCTCAACCCCCTAAGATAACCTCACCAGAAGATATAGTAGATAAAAAGAGAGATTGTGTCTATCACAGGTATTACATTTGTGATCTAATAATTTAAATGTTGAATACTAAATGTTATTACTGAATGATGAAAAGGTGGGTAAACTCTACCTGTGGGACAGTTGCTTGAGCCAAAGGTTTCATGATTAGTGGGAGATGCATGGTTTCAGTGATTATCTTGAGCTGTACCAGAAGGATTTGCTCATCCTAAGCAGCAGTTAGAGGACCCTGTTTCACTTGGCTTTGCCAAATTTTACCTGAGGGGAACAAAAAAAACATCCATAAGACAAAGAAAAATCCATAACCACAAGAACAGGAGATATAATCTGAGTATAAAAGAAGTTAGAGCAAAAAAAGAAGGGGAAAAAGGTCTCCAGCACTACTGGCCCAAGAATGCAATGAGTGTGGGCCAACAGGAGGCTCGAGAAGTTGCCTCATCTGCAAGAAGTAATTTTCAGGGACATCACTCGGGGAAGGATGTTATTTATTTGCTTGGTTCTTATTTCTCCATAACCTGCACATGAAATTACTGGAGAAGGGCTTCTGGACTGCAGGGACCTTCATCCTGGCTGTTGCTATGTTGCCTCCCATTTTTGTTGATAAGACAGTAGATGAATCAAAAGCAGCTTCTGGAATGAGGTAAGATGGATGGAAAAAGCATGGAAAGATTTATTTTCCTTGGAGAGTAGCCATATGTAAATAGTATAATTAGTTCTGAAAATAAGGAGTGTGAGTTAGCTGAACTCCAAAAGACTGTCTCTTAGCTTCGGTCTTAAACATCTTTCCAGGGAAACAGCCTGAAGTCATGGGAAATTTTCTGATTGTTCACCTTCTTCAGAGAATCACTGATAGCAGTCTGTTAAGTATACTTTGGATTCTCTTGAAATAATTTAACCTTTTTTTTTCTTTACAGAGAATGATAACAGATCTCTTGATGGTCATAGGTGTTCATAAGGGGATTTTATTTTATTTTCAGGCTGGAGCACCTCAGAGAAATACTGTATGAAACCTGGACTCCTTCCTGGAGAAGATGTGGGCTTCTGAAATAAATATGATAGTAGAAAACACAAGAATGAGAAGAAATTAACAGGATTCTTTTTCTTCCTCATATGTTCCTATTAATTCACAATTAAAGGCAACTGCATCATTCTGCAAAGAAAAGATTTCATATCATCTGCCTTATTTCTTTACACCAAAGTTATTAAATCTGGTGCAAAGAACATATTTTCAGTTTAATCACTTCTCACCCAGCCTCTAGGGTAGGCTGTTTCACAATACTCAGAATTCATTCTCTAAATAATTCCAGTGATGCATTACTAAGAAGGATAAGATTTTAATTGCTTTCCAGCAGTTTTAGGTTACACTTCACCCTGCACTCCACCTACACTCTACAGATGTTTAATTCTGGAGCTGTCTTCCAGCAGCAGTTTGGCAACATTTGTGAAACAGTTGGTGTGTTAAAACTCCAAATGTTTCTAGGAGCCTGGTGCTAGTACTAGAGGGGTATGGCATTTTCCATATTAAGAAATGATATATATGATGGGAATTGCAGTGTCTTTTCCACAACACATTCATAAGGATCAAAACCTTCCTCTGTCACTTATTCTCATGCTAGGTCTGCTACTATGTGAAAATCTATAAATAACTCACTACAAGCAATATCAGGTTTTATTAGTTGAGAGGAGGGAAAGCAGTGGGTCTGTTCTTCCTCCTTCAGTCTTTCTCAAGCAGATCTCCATAGTTTGGTGATCATAAATAAGTAGGGATTTGGCTCCAAGGTTAATAATGCTCTGTTTGCATTGCTCCATGTGATTTTGAAGACTTGGTTGATATATTCAGCTGGGTAACTCTCTGCTATTGTTTTGAAATAAATTAAAACATTTGCAGAATTATCTATCTTACCAACAGTTCTGTATTGACATGGCTCTCTGCTCTAGCTATTACGATTTTCCCCTGGGAGGAGCTAGCTTAATAGCTTGCTAGTTTGAGTTAAATGACTTAAATGATAAGTGGCATTTTGTTCTCATTACACTAAGAAAAGTCAATCAATATGAAGCCCATCAATGCCTTAATATAAAAGCAGAAACCAAAGAAAATTGATATTAAATGGAAATTTAGGATCCATTATATTGAACACTACAACTCAGTTTCCTGAACTAGAGTTGACAAACCACCAGTAAATATCCAGCAGGGAGTAGTTCTGCTGTGATTTTACTGACCAGATGATTTAATAGGTCTTTTTCTCTCTAATACCTATGAACATAGGAAAATCAATGGCAGCCCACTTAGTGGAAGTACCTTCCCTGTTTTTCTCCAGATGTATGGTTGGAGCTAGCTATGCAAAGCAGTGCTACCAGACATGCCAGCTGTGTGTCACCTCCTCTGTATTGCCAAGGTTTTATTGTACCTGTCATTTCATTTAATTTCCAGTAGATGCTACTCTACCCTAGATGCTTGCTAACCAGGAATTGCTCCTAACCCAGACCTCGCAGAAATATTTCTTTGTGTATTTCCAGAATACACAAAATAACCTTAATCCATCAAAAGTTGATCAGTGGTATGACATGTTTAATTTACAAGCATAAAGGAAGGAGCAGGGCCATGTCTACCCAGTGAAGCTCATGGTGATAAGCCAGTGCAGAACCGAGCTCAATAATTTAAAAACCTTTCAGTAGACAGTGGCAGGAATATGGGAGATCACATTATACATCAGCAGTGCTGGTAAAAGGCATGGGTGTAGGAGAAGCAAGGAAACCTTGGGTTTTGGTAGTGAAATAAGGGAGAATGGAATAAAACATCCTTTCTGAAACAATCTTTATGAATTAAAACAACAAATTTGACCAGAAATTGTTTTTTATGTTCCCACTTAGAATATTGACTATTATCTGCATATCTTATCTTTGACCAATTTTTACATATCTGTCTGCTTCTCTTAAAAAAAAAAAAAGAAGTGTGTGGTTTTCTTTGCATTAAAGAAGTTACAGGACTTCTCAAAAACCTTTCAGGACAAAGGACACAATTTAGCTGAAATAAAAATAAAATTCAAAGAATATTATTACATTTTTCATAATTATATATATAAAATTTTATATAAAATATTGTATATTTTAACTCCTCATACATATTCACTAATAAAACAACACATTCTGTGAAATTCTGTGAAATGATAAAAAGGTAAAAAAATGAAAGGATGATGTATTGTTCAAACTTATTGTGTATATTAATAAATGGTTCCAAGCAGAGTTTTATCAACATTGCTTATTTCTATAGCAATTAATCTAAAAATCTTGACCTTCTTTCCCCACCCAGTGATAATTATTTCAGTAATTTTTAAAGTGGCAGCATTAAATTAATCTTTTATTTAACTAATAGGAAAAGATTGCATTAGAGCATTCCTGGAATAAATGTGAGTGTTCTTTAAACTGAATGCATAATGACAATTCCCCATTCAGGTGGGAAATGCACTAAATATGGCTTTGTCATATCTTGAGCTTTTATTTCAAGTGTCACATTATCTAACCTTATTCTTCAAGTTCTAGTGAAACAAATAATGTTGTTTTGTGAAAATCTCAGCTTTTAATAGAGGAATAATGGCTTCCTGAGAGCTACAGAGAAAATCTTAATTTGAACAGCTCCTAAAGCAAGTATGAGGAAGCTCAGCATCTGTGGTTAAAAAAAAAGTCACAAAGCTTCAGTTCTTTACCTTGGGTATCTATAACCATGAGCCTTACACATAGTGTAGCTGTGTGGGGAAGCACATCCTTTGAGATGCCTGCCCAAACCTGGGGATGTCCTTTTCCTGCTACCATTACATGGCTGTAATGCCATTCAACAGTGCTGCTGAAGCCTGTGGGAGGGATTCATCTATATTAAGCCAAGACTAATTTAACTCCAACAGTCCTATTTGTGCATCTGGTAGCTTGGCTTCCTCATGAACCCTCATCACCACTGTTTATTATTGTCCTGTTGCGTCCTGGTCCTCACCCACCCTAGGTCCAAGTCAGTTTGTTTCTCATTTGAACTTCAGCTGCTGGGAACATGATGTCAACAGCAATCCCTGTGGAGGCAAGCTTTGCAAACATGATGCTGTTACTTTGCATAAGAGATAACAGTTTTTGAGTGTTTTGTGTGAGAACTGCGAGTTGACATCCGGAGAAAGATGACTAAGAAAGCATCTCAGGAAGCAGGGCATATGCGCATCAGGGGCACCACATGGCACAGACACAGCATAAATTACAAACACACAGTCCTGTGCAGGGCAGAGCTGCCCCAGCATTGGCTCTGCTGTTACCTGCTGCTCCTCCGTGGTGCCTCCCACATCCCAAGGCTGCCCTCTCCCTGGCTGATGGTCACAGGGGCTTCAAATGGGGCAAACACGACAGGAATGGATCCTATAAGCACACTAAGAGAATCAGAAAATTGAGGTCACCATGCTCCAGCTGAGCTGCATGCAGAGATGGAGCGTGCAAATCCAAGGCTACAACACAAAAGTCAGTTTCCTTGTGTCTTTGTGGTGCTGGACTAAAAAAGAGGGTGGATGGCCATTGGCAGCCCTTGGGCTACCACAGGTCCCTGAGCAGTGGTAACCATGTCCTAGCCCCTGCAGTGTTGGTCTAGAAGGCTCAGGTTCAGCACTGTGTTCACCTCTTTCCAACCACAAAGCCAGGTGCTTCCTCATTCAAAATCTTGAAAACACTCTGTTTTCTCATTGCAGTGCAGGGAAGGGAGACACATGGGTTTTCTCATTTTATTTCAAATGAAAGATGATGGGCCAGTTTGTTAAAGAAAGGAGGTGTGGCGATTTTGCCACTGCTTTGCTGTGAGATCTCTAGTGAATTCCTTAAACACTCTACACTGAGTTTACCCAGCCACAAGACACATGCAGACCTCACAGAAGTATTCTGAGAAGAACTGCAATTTCAAATTCTCCAGGGTAAACTGCTGAAATAGGGCAGAGTGTTGTGATTTATTGATGATTTCTTCAGCGTTTAACATTTTCCACAGGCCATGGTTCAGCTAGGAAAGACGGAAGACACCATAGTTGTGATCTTTTTTCCTTCCATGCAAATGGTAACCTAGACAATATGCAAACACATCTGCCTAAATCAAAGCAGAATTTTTATCCTCACCCATCCCTGCTCAGGAACAAAGGTTGGCAGCAATTAGGGAGGTTCAGAAATCAAACATGGAGAGAAAGATGAGAGGCACACAACTGCATATTTAAATAAGATACAGTTGGTAAAGAAAAGGAATCTTCCTTAAAAGATCACCTAGTCCACTAGGACAAAAAAAGAAGTACTTATTATTTATTCCATTTTCATGAAAATGTGTTTAACACTTATTCTTCCACCTTCTTTGGTTTCTGTGTGAGACATTAATTCTCAGGTAATAAATGATAAATGGAATGAGACTTCTTCAGAAAAAATGAAGAGATGGGACTTATGCCTCAGTTATGCTATAATTAAACCAACAATTATAGTCTGCACTATCTAAACCCCACAAGTTTGGGTTTTTTGCTTTACAGCTGGATGCAGCACAAACAACATCCCTTGTGTGTTTCTGGCAGTGGTTTTAATTGATCGGGGCATTGATTATCTGCATGTAGGTGACTGGGGGTTTCCTCTGGAAAGTTTTTGATATCTCATTATAGTGCTGATGAAAGCAGCAAGTGCTCATAGCTGATGTAACTAACATTTCAGTTGTTACTCTACACTGACCCAATGGTTTTTACACCCTTTTTTAATCCCCATAGCTGAGCTAGTTAGAGTATGATGCTGAACACTGGCCAGTTTGGATGAGATGGGTGGGACTGCAGCTCTGATACCCCATGTGTCCTGTTCACAGTTTCTGGTGACCTTACCAAGCAGATCCAGAGCCAGGTAACTGCAAAGCCAGCATCTGGGGTTTTGGAACCCCAAATCTGAGTTTCTGGATAAAGCAGATTGCTGCAGCGGTAGTAGGATTATTTTTTTATTTTAAAAACTCATTCCTGTACATATGTTGGGCTCTCAGGAGCATCATGAAGCTAATGCTTTTGCATAATTGTGTATTACAGCTTGGAGTCAAAGCTGGTGCGTGGGTGAGGAGGGGCTGGTTACACATCTCCAGCAGAAACCCTAACGGATGTCGTAACAGCCACACGAAGAAAACATCTGCTCATTAGCAAAGCTGCTCCATTTCAGACACTTAGAGCACGCAAGCACCAACAAGCCCTGAGCAGAGACTGCTCATATCTAAATCCCCATGTCAAACCTCATTATTTGGCCTGCCAAGCCCCCACCCCCCAGCCCCTAACTAGCCCTCTGTGCTCAGCAGCATCCCCTGGTCTGCCAGTCAATAAATATTCCAAGGGGAATTTTGCCCCCTGGTTGGCTGCACTGCCCACATTTCTTTTTCTCCTTCTTGCAAACACACTCCCCCAGCTAACAGCATCTTGCCCAGTTCCTCTGACTTTTCTTTCCAGTTGTTCTGTCTAGTGGGCTTCAACGTAATACATCTTGGCCTTTTCTTCCCAAGACCAAGGGAAGGTGATTTTCTATCCACTTCCCCTGTTGCTTCCTTCTGGGGCAAATCCTGTCCTCTCTGCCAAAAATGGCTTTGTCCCATTTTTAAATTTGTGGGAAGTTGTTAACCAGTCGTAATTTCTCGGTGAAGCACACACCTATGCAGCCCCCAGCCTCCCTCAAATGTCCTGATGGGCTCTCCAGTGGTTTCTTGTAGAGGGAGAGCATCTTTGCCCTGAGATGGTCTGTCTCTGGGATCAGGTTTCTGTGGTGGCCCTGGCTGGGTAGCAAACCTGAACTCACCCTGGCTCTCCTCCAAGTGAGGAGTTTGGGAAACAAAAGGAGGGAAGCAGAACTGGGAGAATGAGACCAGTGATGGTGTGACCATTAGTTAATTGTCCATGGGGATTTCTGCACAGGTGATATCGACTCCCCATATTTTTCCCAAGTCCCCAGTTAGCTGCTGATGAGAGTCATACACTTGGATCCTCATGTGTATCCATCTGGTCACATAGCTTTTGATTAGAGCATCTGTGGGAAGTGAGCACATGTAGCACTGGATCCTGACAGAGCTGGACCTGTCCAAACACAAAGTGCAGGAACTAATTTGTCTTGTGCACCCAGCTCTGTGCAGGGGTGGGCTGGATCCAGGGACTTCAAAGATGTCACATTTGCTTGCCAGGCCAAAAAAAAACCCAAAAAAACCAACCAAACAAAAAAACGTCTGGAGCCCATATTTTCCATCATTTCAAGTCTGCAGTGTACTTGAGAAGTGTTTGACAGGGTTGCAGAGGGGGATTTTATTTTGAACATCCTTTAAATACTTAGTGGGTAGGAGTATTTCCAGTTTTGGAGTGGTACATGTATTCTGATAAATAAAATCAGCCTACAGTGTGGACCTTTGCATTGGTAATCAATACAGCATTTATCTGCATTAGTGACTCACACAGCCTGTCACATAGGCTTTGTTCAGTTATTTAATGTAAGGTTATATTACCAAATATTTACATTGTAGCTGCTTTAACATCAATGAGGAGATATTTTGTCTCTCAAAACGATCAAGTTTTTGGCACCATACATGTTGCTCATCTCAAAAGATAGAAAACTGTTGGCCAGTAATATGGTGGTAATAGTTAAAAGAAACACTTTTCCTAATCATATTAGTGTTTATTCAAATTTTAACTTCCTAACTCAAATGATGCCATTTGCCGAAATTCTTCTTCCAGGTACACTTTTTATTTCTAGAATAGGTCTAAGGAATAACACTGTTTGCTGCCTTGTAGACCAAGTTGACCAAGAAGACAGATCAGTGTGCCTGCCATGTGAGGAGAGGAGGCAGAGTTTTATCTCTGCAGCTTAAACTTTGTATTTTGAATACAAATTCTTGTAATTTCCTAGTTACTACTCACAGTAATCATAGCTTTGGCAGAAAACAAAGTCTTTTCTGTTTGTGCTTTTTTTGGTACTGTTTTGTTTTTAAATATATGTGTTCAACAGAGTTAAACAAGAACACATTGCAAAACACTGCAGGACTCTAAAGGCAAATCTTTAAGTGACTTTTTATTGGGGGCCAGCAATGCTTAGGTACAAAGGTAGGAAAACCCTCCTGGGTAATGACAGAAACCTCTGGGTACAATGATGTACATAAAGATGCAAAAATAGATGGTGCCACAGACCTAGACCAGAGCAGAGAGTCTGTGCTCTTTATGGTGGAGGATGAAAACTGTTGGGTGGAACAAATTCATTTGCTTCAAAGCAAAATGGCAATTCCCAGCCAGTCATGCAGCTGCAGGATGCTGTGTCCAGGCATGGAGCTCAGCAGCTGGCAACCTGCTGGTAAAATATAATCAGCAACATTCAGAGCAACAACAACAACAACAAAATGGCAAAACCTAATGGGAAAGTAGAGCCAGGGATCTCAGCTGTGCCTGAGGCTGTGTGAAGTCTGTAGCACTACTGGCAGGTTTCTCATCCCTGCTGGATCCCCATGGTTGGCTGTAGTTCAAATACATCTATGTAAATATAAATCAAAGCACTGACCTGACTTTAATTTACTAGAAATGCAAACTCACACAAATTAGGAGTATGAAGACCAAAGCAGTGGAAAGAAGTCACATGAGATTGTGTGCAGGACCCAGGAGATGACTCTGAGCCCGTTCTCTCTGAGAGCCTCCCAGACCAGACAAGGTCCCAGCCAATCCTCCTCTGGGGTCAGTGGTCACCAGGGCTGAAGTCCACACAGGCACCGTGGGGTAAAGGTCCCTGTGCCAGTGCCATGGGGGCTTTTCCACGTTACTCTGCAAGAGGAAGTTTCTGAAGAAGTCCACACCAAATGTAATCACGTGGCCACCCTCATACTTGACCTCTAGGGGTGGCCAAGTCCCCAGTTTTCCCAAGTCCCAGGATGGGGGGTGGAAATGAGGCAATTTTATGGCAATTGCCTCCCAGACTACCCCTCTGCCAGTCTTTATCCCAAGCTTTTCCTGGGCTAAAACTGATTATGTCCAGAATGACTTCTGCTAGATTTTTCTCTATTGATTTATTAAATGCTCTTTAATCCCCCAGCTAAATTCAGTAGACACTGTGCTTTTCAAAGGCAGAATCAGGCTCTGTGATCAAGGAAAAGTGGTTCTATTTAAAGGAGAGAAAAACAAAAGCTCCAAGAAAGAATATTTACAGAGGTCTCTGGGCTTGCAACTTTGTTCTGCAATGCCCCAACTTACTGCATAGTTTTGCACGAAACTCTAAATTACACCATAGTTACAGCCCTATTCAATACACGATACATACTTTATTAGAGATATTGCACCAATTCTTAGAAACCACAGGTATCTGTTGTGTTATGAAGCACAGAACAGAGTATTGTGTTTTTTAAAGGGAATTTATGAAGTGACCATTGCATAGGTAGTAGATTGCATAGGTAGATTGCAGACCCTTAATGTCATCTTAGGTTACAGGAGCCCTTTATTTCAGGATCACTTCATATTAACATATGGCCTTGGGAATTCAAGCAAGGCTTGAATAGTCCCTTCACTATTTTCAGTGACAGCCAGGGCTAATTAGCACATATAACTATTGTTTGCATTATTTTATCTTCATTGTTCCTCTGACTTTCCATGCAGGCAACAATTACGAAGCCGTAAGGACATGCAGAGTTATGCTTGGAATCTCTGTTTAATTAGAAAAGGCACAGACAAGAGCAGCACTGCCACTGCTAACTGCAGGTGCCTACCTGCCTTTTCTCTGTGTCCCACACTGTGCAAGCTGAATTTAACAGCTGGCAAAAAGAGTTTTGTGGTCCCTGGGCTAGTCAGGCTCACTGAAATATAAAACACCTGACTATCAAGGCCTCAATGCATACAGTCATATGAAGATTGCTGTCTTTTTGGGAAGCTAACAGTAATGCATGATTTAAAGGAACACAAAAACTGATGCTTTTCTTCCCTTAGCCTCTTCCAAGCTCTTGCCCTATTTTCCCCTGAGAAAACAAAGCTGCTGTTTGGCACATCAGCTGATGAATTTCTATTTCACTAGACAGCTTGTTTGCTACAAGATTTCTGAAAACAGGGGCATGACTTATTCCTCTGGAAGCCCTGAGCTGAGACTACCATTGCCAGTATTGAAGCACAGGGTCGTCCACCCTGTGTCATGTCTTGCAGTGAGACAACAAGAATTCGTTTGATACCTACTACTGCACACCAGGGCATGGCAGCTGGCAGCAGGATCTGCTCTGTTTCCCTTTCCTGCCATGACAGCTCTTCAGCAGAGACCTGTGCAGCTCAGAGGAATGCACCAGCAGCTATTAGCCGGATTGAGTGGGCATGTCTAAACTTATATCCCCTGAAATGGGGAGGTGATCCACACCAGCACAACTGGCAGCAAGGGGGGAACTCAAAGGAAAAGAAATATAATATGGCTATTTTCAGTAGTTCAGCTGGAGCTGGGTGAGACTTTCTCTGTATCCTTCAGAATTAAATAGCCAGATGGCAGCATCTCCAAGACTAATTTACTCAAACACAAGGGAATAGTGGTCAAAATCTGTAACAAGCTGAGAGGTGATTTGACATTAGGTGACACAACCATATCTCACCTTGTTGCTGCAACCCAGCACTGTCAATCATCTGTTAGCAGAGATCTGCACCTGTATCAGCACATCCTTTTGGCTCTACCCTTAGAAGCAGTAGTTCCCACGAGACAAAAAAAGGTATTACATTAATTTCTCAATTATAAGCCGCACCTGATTATAAGCCGCACTTCCGGGCGTCGGCAACTGTATTGGGTTACAATACAGACTGTGATAAAAGGTATCTATTCTATCACCATCTGTTCAGGGTGGGAGCAGTGATCCGTATCTCCCAGGGAGATATTCTGTTAATGGGCCATCCATTGAAACCAGGCAGGGCATTGTTCTTTATCTTTTCACAACCCATCCTTCCTCCAGNNAGTCATTTTCTGCTCATGGTCATTGAGTCCCACTGTGTGACTGATAAAATTACTGCATCCCACTGGAAGTTGCTCAGCCAGGGGGAAGAGCCCAACATTTCCTACCAAGATAAAAACAGAGGTTTTGGGACACTAAGGGAGCCCCTTTCTCCACTGGACTCC
>PYHW01009386.1:22379-48826 GCA_013186435.1 Turdus rufiventris
GGAAGTCCAGACTGCTAAGAACAGGGCAGTGCATCACCTGCGCTTTACTCTCAGCAAAGCTCACTAGATTTGTTCTTTTTATATTTCTCAAAGCTTTTTTGGGTATGTTCTTCCATTCAATTTTACATGCCTGTGTGTAAGAGCAGAGTGCACATGAGGAAGTGAAAGGGCCTCATTGGGCTGCTTCATGGAAGTAAATGGTGACACTGGCAGCACTATTTTTGTAACAGAAACATGGTCACACATATTTTATACTGTCTTGAAATAAGAGATTTCCAAGGATGGAGTCCAAATATAGTAGAACTGTGAAGAACCATGTTTGGGTTAGAGAAAAATGAGTCTCCCAGCAGAATGGTCTTCAAAGGTCAAATAAACTATAACTGGAAACCTTCTTAAGGTAATTTTAAACCCTCAGTGTAGATGACAGTTGAAGGAATATTTAGTCCACCAGGTACCTGCACTCCTGTTTATAGTCTGAGCAGTTTTAAAGGCTGTTATAATTAACATAACACAGGAGGAGAAAATAGCTTGGTTTACACACATGAACTGCAGTTTGAACTTTACAGACTTAAGGTACACCAGATTTTTTTACTAAAGGGGAGGAGGGGATAGTATAAAGAAAGGATTCCTTTAGTAAAGGGAAATGTTTTCAGAGTGTAGACTCATGAGATGCCGTTTCTGGAAAGGGCAAAACTCTGCACTCCCAGCAGGACATATCCTTCCTTGTAACCCATCCCTTTGCTGGCAGAGGCAGAAAAGAGGATTTAGGCAAGAAGCCTCACAGCTCTGTGCCAATTCCTCCTCCTCATCTCTGAAATCCCTGCGTGAGCAAACTGGCAGTTGTTGTTCAGATGAGATCAGGGGTGTCTGCTGCAAGCTGAGGCACTGGAGGGCTCTCAGCAGCAGGGAAGCCCTTGCTGCCTGCACAGTCCTCCCAGGCCCTGGCAATTACTGGAAATTGTTCCCTCGGCACATTATTCCTACAGAGCAAGGACCTGCAGCAGCAGGTGGGAGAGCTGCAATAATGTAGGGAGTCAACACCACAGCAGTAGCCTGAACAAGAGACAAGTGAGCAGCACCAGTAGTGATTCTACAGCTAGATAAATACATATACATGTGGTGACTTCAGTGTGGGAAACGGAGCAGTCTACAGGCAGGTTTTAGAGACTCACCCTTGCACAGCAAAACAAAAAACAGCAGCTATGTGACATTTGTCTCAGTGGAAAGGGGTTGGTGTAGCAAAGAGCAGTTTACCTCCAAGCGTTTTCTGCCACTGCCTAACAGGATTTAAAAGATTTGAAAGACTTTCTAGAAGCATTTCTAATTCCACACGTGAATCCAGATGTTGTGTGGAAAAACAGGATCACTTCTGCTGTCTCCCACAGGCATCAAAATAAAGCTATCACTTTAAATTCTCTTATTTATAAGAACCCCAAATGGTAGCAAGTTGTTTAAAAAAACCAAACTCTACCTATAAAAAAAAATCAGGAAAAAAACTCCTCCTCTTCCAAAACAGCCCCTACAGAAACTTCCTAACTTTAGAATTCCAATTCCTCCATAATGTCAGACATCAGTGCTCTTTATATTTACTCAAAACAAGTACACCAATTACTTTTTCATTTCAATTGACCTGCCAAAAGGTGTCTTCTCAATGAGGACCTAATTAGGGGAAGGAGCCTGTGGAAGCTGTGTATTAGATTCACCTGGGACAAATTGAAATAAACATCCTCCCCTTCTCATTACACTTCAATGTAGCCTTCTCTTCAAAAATCTTTTACTGGTTTCTATTACTTTTTAGCTGAGTAATTTTGAAGTCTGGATATGGATTTTTTAGTTATTATTTTTTTTCTCTCCAAGTGAAAAAAGTCATGGAAATGCCTTTGTTTTTCCCTTCAGAGCTAGGACTCAGTAGAGTGGCTGACTGGACAGTTAGCACCTGTATCTTCCTCTGTAGCTCAAATATGTATTTTGAGTGCATGCATTTAATTCCCTAGGCACCCATGTCATATAATCAACATATATTTAATATGCTAACGCAACTGCTCTATCCTACTTCAGGAAGGAAGCAGAGTTCCAAGCAGAGCCAGCTCTTGCAGCCAGGAGCAGGCACAGGCATGGTCATAACTCAGCTCTGTTCATCCACATCCCAAAGATTTTAGTCTCCATTATGGCTTCTGTTAGCTGATGCTAAGATGGCAATAAAGAAAACAATGTGCATGCAGGTGTGTTTAATATAAAGGACAATCTGCAGAAGCATAATTTCCTCATTTTTTTGTGAGATATTGCTGGTACTGGGCTTTTGAAAAATCTGCAGGGATAGTTTTTTTTCAAGAGTTTGGGTTTGTGCTTGTCCCCCTGCCTCCTTCCTTAGGTTATATGGAAGTTTCTACTCATCAAGAGGATTTATTGATCATTATATATCTATGGGACAATTAAATATACAGGCTTGGCAGTTGTAGTAGAGAATACTATTTTAGAAATGTTAACAAGATGTTAAATCCAAGGAATTCCACTCCTAGTACTTCTTAGGGTCATAAATCAGTGCAGGAGATATAAATATAAATGACACCATTTAAAAATCAGGTACATGACTACAGTTATTGAGTTTGTGTCTCACTTATCCCTTAGTTACTAAGGGTAGAAATTCCCACCCCCTTACATCCATTTTACTCTTTATTTTATACTTGAGTAAAACCACACATATGTCATTCAGGGGCTTTTAGTTCATGAGTACTTTTATGCTAGAATTAAATGGAAATACATCATTCCCAACTATCCCCAACTTTTATGTGAAGTAAATTCTTGCTATCCCTCCCCTCCCAACGCTAACTGTCCAGCTATGAAACAGGGGGCTATCTGCCCTCCGAGTGAGATTTTATTGCTAAAATAGAGTAAAAAATGTTTTAAAACAAAGAACACGCATATTTATAGTAAAACTCAAATTTGTTTTACAAGTAGAGAAAAGTCACATGGTCCCCCCAAAAACCCCATTTTTATATATATGTATTTCGAAAATATATTTTAAAATGTAAAAAACTCTACTTAAACATATATTATGTTAATCAGTACACTTAAATATAACTTAATTATATTTACAATATGACGCAGTTGCTTTTAAATTTTAATGCCAATTTCAGTATTTCCCAAAAAACCATAAAATTATATAAATATACAATAAATATTTATGTTACACAAGATGAATAATAGAGACCAAGGCCACAGACATGAACTTACAGTTGCAAGAGTCTTTAACACAGCACTAGGCCTGCTGACATGCATGATATACTTCTGTCACAAACAGACCACAGCAAGAGTTTAATTAAGTGATATGAAGAAAAACCATCCCTCCCCTCTCCGTCTCTGTGTTAACTAAAACTGCCCAGCCTGTGACCATGGATGTATAAGGTCAGGCGTGGGAGAGCCGTGGGACTGCAGGCTAATTGCCAGTTTTAACCTTCCATCAATTAGTACAGAGTTGGCATGTTATGGGGAATATTGCTCTGGCTGTAGTTACTAGAACAGTTCTCTAGGTTCTCAGCTCCATCCCTCAGTCCTCCCCAGCTACATGGGCTGTCCTTTACCCCTCTGGACCTACCATCTCACTGTTCTAGTTCTGCCACACCTGCACCACCTTTACTGCGCCAGGTGAGGACTCACAAGTAAAAGATATAACCATAGCTAACTTCGGGAAGTAAGGAACTTTATTTCTAGCGTGATTTATGCATTGACATTTCTCTTTTGGAAACTCAATTTCTTTGAACTAGTAGCTATTTTATTCCTGTATCTGAATTAGACTACTGTAAGAACCTAGCTATCTTTTTTTTCCCCTAGTCTCGATGAATGATTTGTTTGTTATTCTCATATCAGCATCACCCTTTCCTTAAAAGCAACCAACTCTTGTTTTGAGAGAAGCCAACATTACACCACTTCTCTGCTGCAGATTAGGACTGTTGCTGAGATTAGCTCCTGAGTCATGTTGGGTTTACTAAATGCAAATTACAATATGCACACAGGTACTGGTCCCAGGGGAATGAAATGGTCTAGTGGAAGGTGTACTTGCTCATGATATAAATTAAGGTCCCTTCCAACACAAAACATTCTTTGATTCTATGATTTAATTTGCATGAAGAATATCTTAGATGAAGTTCTGAGAATTTCAGTAAGGTTTTGGGTTGTTTTTGTTTTTGTTTTTTTTTTCTTTGTAGGAAATCTCCATCAGCAATTGCTGGGGAAGGCTGAAGTTTGAAGTTCAGGTGGGTCACACAACCCTCTCTTCTCACTCACAGCCTGCTGTGCACAAGACCAATGCAACTGGCACTTTGACAGCCAGTTCTCCCCAGGAAGGGGCTGCCCTTCTACCTGAAGTAGAAGAAATCACTGATGTGAAAGGGTCTGTTAGCTTTCTGCATGGGCTTCTACCAGTGATGACATAAAATCAGTGTTAAAACATGCTCTTCAAAGAGCATTACTGGGGCCAACACATTTCCATAAGCTTTGCTCAGTCGAAGTTTTAATAAACACAGATTCTACAGCATTCAGAAGCAGATTATATTTTGCAGTATTTTCCTACTTGTCCAGCTATTTTTTTTAATCTACAGGAATTACAAATATAGCATCAGCCTTCAGTGAGCTTACTAACAAGCTATTTCTCTTCTCAGCCCACTGTAAGCCAGTGCAAGTGGCATGCACAGCTCTCCGCCTTACAACCCGCCTTTTTAGCAATACTTCTGTCAGAAGGGGAGAAACACAGAGCTAAACACGTGTCAGAGATGTTAACTCCAAAGTGAGTTAACCTAACTCCTCCAGCACTTGCTCTTCATTTATTTCAAGAGTGTTTTTTTAGTGCCAATATTTATTTCATAAAATAAGTCTGACAGCAGAGGTGGAGCCACATGAACATAATGCTAACTGCTTTCTGCTAGAAGCAGAAAGCTCTTTCTGTCTCATTCCCAAGCTAATTTCCAGGGCTCCTTCAGGCAGAGATGCCACCAGAGTTTGCCCGCCAGATTTGCAGGCCTGGGGCTGCTGGCATGCTCTGGAGGGGAAGGGCATCCATGTGCATGGCCAAGCTCTTGCTCTCTAACATAATGCACAGGCCACATTCAGTAATGACTGCAATTGGGATAGCCCCAAACCACTGTGATTTGTCCCGAACTGGCTAAGCTATAAAGTCCCACAACCAACCTGATTTCAGATCCACCATCATCTTTTCTAGACCCTTTTTCTAGTGACACTCTCACTGTGCTTCACCAAGGCATTTCATCCAAGCACAGTCTTTTACTATATGAAAATAACTGCTCTGAACAATATAGAATATTCTCTATATGACAAGCTCCAGTTCTAAGAGAAATACTTAAAGATCACAACCAATGTCCCTCCAGAGGGAGAAAAGGGGGAAAAATATTCTCAAACACAAGCAAACATGGTATAAGCAAATGCATGTCTCTAAAGACTGACAATTGAAAAAGAAAAACAAACAAACAAAAAAACCCAAAAAAACAAAAAACCCTAACAGCAACAAACCACCCCCCCAACAACCAAAAAAGCATGTTGCCATACAGTTAAACGTGTTGTCTTTAAGCCTGAAGTTCAACAATGTGAAGTGGAACATCATTCTTTTTCAGTTGCCTCTTTTTATTATTTTTTGTCAGTAGTCGGACTGCTATTGCAAACACCTTCACAACATACAAAAACCAAATTTTTTTCTAATCCAGAATAAGGTAATGATTTCTTTCTTTTTCAATCTGATGGGAATTCAAAAGTAAAAGAGAAACAGTAAAACTATGACAACAGCACCTTGACATTGTTTTAATTTCAACGCTATCAGAAGTCAGAAGCAGTAAACAGATATACTAACAGACTAAAGATACTTACTGTCTAAAATGTAAACAGAATGTTTTGGTTCAATTTATTTTTCTGAAAGAGGACCGTTTATCATTAATTCACAATTGAAGCAGCATGCAATTTTATTCTTTTTTTAAAAAATTTTTTATATTTTCAATTCTTGGCAACGGCAACAAACCACAATGTTATGGAGGAATGTAATGCAGATTTTTTGTTTGCTTTTCTCTTTTTTTTTTTTTTCTTTTTGTTAAACTTGTGCGCAAGAAGTGACTATTGTTCCCCTTCAGCTCATGGATATGTTCAATAAATAGATTGTGTAACCACTGTACTGTATAAACTTCAGTCATACATGCAGTCCATAAAATTATTTTTTACCGAATAATTTACCCTGTTATGTATATATACAAATAGATAATTTTGTCTCAATATAATCTATACAACATGAATCCACTATCTTCCTCTTTTAATGGTTAATGTACATACACAAGAAGTGTCTATTCTTATAAAGCGCCAGCCAACTCTCTTTTTATTATCCATGGTGAGAGCTCTCACGTAAGACTGGGTAGTTCGGCACTGAGAGTTCCAGTGCCTCTTGTCAATGCCTCTGCAGCCCTCCTTTGTGTATCCCTTAGGGTTGCATTTGGTCTCATAGAAGTATTGCTTCAGCTGGCCTTTGGGTACTGGAACTTTTTCCAGGACTGTGACAGTTGCCCCGGACATGTCCACTGCAGTCTTTTTCTCTGCTGCCGTCACCCACTCACTTGTGCTGTCACATACACTCAATTCCCCACGGCGAGCTGGATCAGAGTGGCGCCGGACTCTCATGGACATGTTTGCAGCATCCAAGTAGTTTTTGTACTCCTCGAGTAGAAAGAGCAGTGGGGGTTCCAAAGGCACTTGACTGCTTAGCATGACTCGGGAAGTATACAAGTCTGCATCCTTGTTTCCCTCACTGGGCTGGATGTCCTGGTCCTCATCTAGAAGCTCCTCTATGACATGTTCAAAAGTATCTGCCAACGACGTCAATCCTCTTGAACCAGCACTGGGCCCATTTATGCTCTCAAGAGTCCCATGGGTCCGAAGACCTGGGTAAGCCAAGCTGCCTTGTCCTCTTAGACTAGCTTCTTTCATTGGGGCAGCTTTCATGCAAGTGAAGTAGGAGATAACCATAGTAAAGAAAAGGATGGTCATCACTCTTCTCACTTGGTGGAACTGTTAAAACCAAGAAAAAGAAATTAACTTACAAGGTTTGGAGTAATAAAAATTCACTCAAGTAGTCATAAGACTATGCATTTTCTACAGAGATGTTCATGCAGTTGCAACTCATTACCAGTGATAAACCACACTCTTGTAAAAGAGTGTTCTTTAATTTAGAATTTCAGAAAAAGCGTATGCTGCATCACAGGCAACATTGTTCCCAGCAATTTGGTTTTTACATGCTAAAATCTCTCTGTAGTAAGTATTAGATTAGATACAATGCAGACTCCTTATTTATTGACCAATTATACCAATTTCAAGTAACAGCAAAAGCAGAATGCTATTTGGCAATGCAATATTTCAGTAATAAAAGATAGCTTCACAGCTGTGAAAGGCAAGACTTCCATTTCAAGCACAAATATAAATACTTGATTTTGAAGATCACTCTATGGCAGAACATAGTTCATCATTCTGTCCACAAAAAAACCAAAACTGAGCAGCACCAGGATAAACTGCATTTGTGTTTTGAAAGCAATCTTCAAAACACAGGAAGAAGCCATACAGTTCTGAGGTCTCAGCAGGTCAGTTTCTCATCTAAATGTAGAAGGTATATATATATAAATATAGAACAAGAAAATGGTTTGGAACAGTATACTAAGCTCGAGCTGGACAGATAGCTTGCATCATGTGAACAGCACGGAAAGGGCATGCTGGACTACGGAGCTGCTAAGAGCTATACTGAAGTGACAGTAGCAGAACCACTGTTCTGTACTTTTCCAGGGCCTCACACCACCTGTTCTCAGGTGGGCAAAGCATTTATTTATGCCTAGGTTAGAGCCCAATGGCCATAATGAGGCTCAGCATAACCAGTCCTACTGCCATACTGAAACACAGCAGTTTGCCTGTTTCTTTCTTTCTGCCTCAAAATCTGGCACATGTTAAGGTTGTGCTTTGATGTTTATGTGTATGCTCATCTCTGTCCTTACTGAGAGAAGAGGGGTAGCAGCAGAAAGGAGTGCTGTTAAGGAAATTCCTCACCAGGCTTGGAGTCAGCACAACTCACTCCTATCAGGACTCGCAACCGCTTGAACTCCTTCCCAAGTGCTTTGCTAAGTCTCCTTAGGGTAGAAATTGTTTTCTCCTCAAACGCAGAGTAGAAACTTTAGGTCCTGTTACAAGAAACGCTCCCCAATCTTGCAGTGACAGAGAGCTATGCCTTCTGTCTGATCCCAAGCACTACTACAACATCTATCATATCCAGTTGTTATTTTTTTACCTTCCGATCCCTCTTCTCACCATTGCTGGAAAGCAATGGCATTGTTTACATTTTTGAAAAAGCAGCAAATGCATGCTTCAGAGCTTTTGAAGTTCATTCGGAAGTACCTCATACTTGGCAACACTCATTGGAGTAAATGCTATTTCTGTTTGCCAACAGGGTTCTCTGTAAAAAGACTCACTTTATCTCCACCAAATATGCTGTGGGAAATGGGTACTCTTATGACTTAAAATGGAAAGGGAATTCATCATAAAACATACAAACAAAATGAAATGTGCACTAGAAACACAATGCCCAAAATGTAGGTCTTGAAGTACTTAATGAAGGCAGGGTGGGAAGTGTTCAGGTTTATGTCCATGCTGCCTCATCTCCAGGCCCCCACTAAACAAGATCTGGCCAAGAATCCTTTCTAACCCAGCAGAACTCTTCCTTCATCCCTCCATCTCTCTTCCTGTTTAATAGAGTTGTTGTGGCATAGATTTATTAAAATTGAACAAATCTGACACCTGTGACTCACAGGAACATAGTGTTTGCTCTAACCATGCAGAACATTAATATTTTGCAGTTTTGTTCATGCTGGAATTTTTAAAACATTCTAAAGGTAGTGTCATATTTCTTCCTCAAAGGGGAAGAAAAAAGGCCTTACAAAGATGATTCACAAAAGAAGGACAAAGATTGCAAGTCTTCCTTTATCAAATGAGATACAATTCTTGTCTTGAAAATGGGTGGCTCAGCTAACATACAAATGCAGAGCCAGTGGAACAAAAAAAAAAAATATTTATACACTCTCTCTTCAGAGAATTGTTTAATATAAAACCTAAAATGAAAAGAACCCCAAACATGCACATGACACTTTGTGGCCACCAGAGCAATGAACAGAAAACAGATCTTCTGGCTCCCAACCAAGTTCCTGTTGTTTTTATCGAAGTAGTGCCCAGAGGTCTTGGCCAGTTCTTGATTCTGTAGGACAGAGCCTCTCTGAGCATGTAGGCCCCCAAAAAAGCCTTCCAGAGCAAAAGAGAGAGGGCAAAATAGCCAGCAAACTAAGCACAGAGCAGAAAGAAGATTTTACTCATCAGGCAAGCACACCAGCTGGAGTTGATCAGTTGCTTTGCAAGTCAGACAGGTGAACAAAGGAGAGAAGAATGAATCCCTGGACCAGGCCACACTGTTCACTGCTGTCATTGGGCTGTTTACCTTGCACGGATGTGCAAACAGAATAGTGGCTGTGCAATTTCACTTACATGGACGCTTTTCTTAAAAGGAAGGCAATGGAGAACAAATTGACTTCGATAAGCCCTCAGCATTGTCCACTGACAGCTGGTTGGTCACCACATCTAACAGTACTTTATGTATCACATAAAATTTTCCTTAATCAATTGTGCCTTCCACTTAAGCAAGAAAACTGATGTCAAGTTTGATCAATTTACATCCCATCTGATGATACAACTATTATCTGGGATGGCAAGAAATTGTGTACAACTAGACTCTGAAAATCAACAGCTTTTAGGCAGGCATTACCCACATAACACACTGATGATACAAGAAGACATATCTGCTTAAAAGCCAATCCTCTTCCTCTCATTTAAAACTGTAGAAGAGCATGTCAAAGTAAGCTTTAGCAGCACAGACACAAGGAATATTACCAGCAAGCAACCACAGACCAAACATCTACTGTTCTGCAAAAGAGTCCCAGACCAAGCTGAACTCCAGAAGCAAAATGTAAAAAGATCTTCTATCTTGATGGTGACTTGAGCACTACACAGATTCCTTATCTTATAGTAAAATTACATCAAATGATTTAATTAATACAAGGGCATAATATCACCTGGGAAATACCTTCATTTTATAGACCACAGCAATTTGTATTAGCATTTGCTAAAAATCAGCTAGTTTAATATGCTTTAGCAGAATAAGATATCTCACTTAATGGGTAGAATTACACAATCTTTCAGCTATTGTTGAACTGACACATGAACACATGTGTATTGGTTTTACCTAGCTTGACTTTTTGGTGAGGAGGGAAGAAGCCAGGCATGGAAATGATTTTTTTTTTCATGTGTGAAGCTGCTAGAAGCTTCCTCCATGCCTGGCACAGCCAATCGTGGTCTGGCTCTGAAATCAGTCATGCTACTAAGCCAACTGAAGTAGTTGGTAACGCCTCTATGATGACATATTTAAGAAGGAAAAAAATGCATGAAATTCCTTTTTCTTCCTCTGAGGGGTTGGGACCATGTGGCTGACAGCGAGGGGCACAATGAGCAATTCCCTGATGTGGAGCCTGAATGGGATCAACCTTTCAGCACTGCGGAACTCTATAAAAGCTTTTCAATTGATAGAACTTGAGAACAAACAAATCTCCAGACACCAGTTGTCTCCTGAGTCAGAGAATAAGGAAAAGGTGAAGACACGTGAGGAGAACAAGATGGTGACACTCAGGTCGGTGAAAGTAGGGAGGGGGAGAATGAGGTGCTTCGGGCATTAGAGCTGAGATTCTTCTGCAAGGCGTGGTTGGGACTACAATGCAACAAACTGTTTCCCTGTAATTCATGGAGTGCATGGGGGGATGCAGAGGTCCACTCGCAGCTGTGAGAAAAAGGAGCTCATGCTGGAGCACGTGGATGCTGGAAAGCTGCAATCTAGTAAGAAACTCAAACAAAGAGAAAGAAGGTAGAGAAAGAGAACCCTTGCTTCCAAACTAGAACAACCCACCCTTAAAAAAATGACACCCCATGAACTAAAACGACCCTCACCATATAGTTCGGGAAGACTATTTTGCCCAGGGAAAGGACTCAATGTTACATGCAGGCTGGGCAGGACAGTTACTCATGAAAATTAGAAATACTTTGGAAAAGTCCACAAAAAACTGCCTCCCATGGGAAGGACCCCACCACATAACAGAAAAGACTCTTCTCCCTAGGCAAATTGAAGAAAGATTTTTAGAAGCGATAAACTGATTAAAACCCCCATATTTTGTCTTCCTGCACTGTCAGTGGGAAAGAAAGAAGGGCTGGGGGGTGGGTGGGAGGAGAAAGGTGTTCTAAAGGTTTATTTTAGTTTTCATTATCCTCTTTTAATTCTGTTAATAATTTTTTTTTGGTACCTTTTAAGTTTTGAGCCTATTTTGCCCTTAAAGTGTTTCTTCCCAATCCTTAGTTCAACTCATGAGCCTCTTTGGGTTTTCTTTCCCCCTCCTCTGCTCTACTCTAGGAGAGGAGAATAGGTGAAGGGTTTTTTCATGGGTGCCTGGTATTTAGCATCAAACCACTACAGCATGGTTCCTCTCTTTTTTAGTAAGGTAAGACTAATATCCCAATAAACATGTAAAACCATATAACAATAAATATGTGTCCAAGCCAGGACAATACGCAACACCAATAAAGTAATTGGAAACGCTATGGATGGCAGCTTCCCATCATTTTCCTCTCTGTTCCCCAACCACCAAACCTTCATTATATTGCAAAGATTAAAGATACTGCCTGTCCTGTTACAATAAGTGCCTTGTAAACCCCAAACATTAACATACTGTGTACATTCTCCTGATTATGAGCCAGTCAGTATGCCACCCGGTGGGCTGAGAACACGGGAGAAAACTATTTTCCTTTTTTCCCAGCCTGCTACTTCCAAGCAAGGTATTAATGCTTTCTGTGTTGGGCATATCCACCACTATGAGGCCTTGCATGGAGATGCCTCAGCATTTCTGTGTACATCCATGCCTGAAGCTCTGCTGGTAGACTGAGCAACTATCTCCTATGGAGGCTCACCAGTGCTGAGTTTTTCTTAACTGGAGCAACCTGGCTGGCAATGCATGTTCTGAGGGCATCGATACAGCCGAATGCCAGACAAAGAGTGTAGCCATGACTACTTTTAGTAAGATGTGCACTCAGAAACATACAATAAAATAAATTACTGGTGTTACAACATCACTATACAGTTCCACAATACACACATTTTCCCCCCCCTTCTCGGGTGTAGGAGGTTCAGGTCTCTACTCCACACCTTCTAGGAACAACAAGTAAAGGCTGTAACCCTTTTGCACTCCTGTTCAGCCACATCTCTGGGCACAAAAGATGGAAGACCTCTCTAGGTTCAATTGCTGTCCCAATTGCTGTACACCCACCAACCTGTACAACATGGATATATACCAGCCTCCCTGAGAGCAAGCCTTAAACTACTCCCTTAGGACGTGAGGCTTGTCAATCAGAAATCACCTTTGAGACCAGTTTTGCAAACACCATCCATTCTCATGGCCACAAGAACATCCTTTCTTATTTCATGCAGCACAGTGATGCTGTAGCAATGAAAAGAGGTCACCCACCGGACCAGATCTCAGGAAGATGTGACCTACTTCATACTCAATAAAGTCCATACAATTAGAGCTAGAGCAAGGACATGTAATTGTGGCAGTCATCTCCACTAATAGGAAGCAGGCTCATTAAATGAAGGTCATGTCAATTATCTACAGCTACTTTACATATGCAGTCAATTACCTTGCTGTATGATTTATTTCAGTATTTGTATTTAATGAAGATACCAGTTAATTGTTTTATTTCATTATTTTTAGTTATTTTAAGCAAAAATCCAGTAGTTTAACTGGCTATATTTCCAGCAGACAGACCTCAGGAATAACTGTGAACATGTACTTGCTTTTCTGCATCCCAATATGTGCCATGTGAGTTGAAATAACTTTCAGTAGTGAATAGATCCATGCTTTAATCTCCAGAAAGGAGTGTGTGGAGGAAGATAAAATTAGTAGCAAGTGACATTAGTTTCATGGCTTGCCATTTTCTAAGATCTTTACACAAAAGTTCAATTTACTAAGTCCTACTGAATGCCACAGGCATGAGTTTCTGCTTTATGCATCATTACTGGAGTGTGTGAACAGATATCAAAATGGGATGCATGTCAGCACATGATTTGCAAAGACTAAATGTACTGAGAACAAATAGTATTAACCTTTATCACATGCATTACTGGATGTCTGACATACTACTTATCCTTGAGGCTATTTATGCAGCAAACTATATAATTACATTTTATTACTGCAAATAAAGCACCCACCCCCAATACATATATATGCACACCCATATCCAATTTGTATTCTTGTAAGTTGGCACTTCTCATCAAGAAGAATAAACCTTTTTTATTTTTATTCTCATGTTGGTTTTCCCTGAGGTAATGGTATCTACTTAGTCTAAATGCCACAGACAGCAGAGACTATGAAGTATTTTGAAGTCCAAGATAAACAGCAAGCAAATTTACAAGTAGTGTTAACTTTAACTGCAACTTTTCGAATGAGAAATTTGCTTTTATGTCATGTTGCTAAGTACTGTCTGTGGTTCAGCTTCTGAGAGAAGCTCCAGCGATGTCTCTATTGGCCCTGGAGAAGCATGCATCTGTCTAAAGCACTACAAGGCATTTTTTGTGGCGTTCCAAGGTTTCATTGGACTCTCTCCTCAGTACATACAGAAATCACAACTTCTGACAACAAGAGGCGAGAAAGAACCCAAAGAAAATAATGGCAAAGAAATAATGCCATGACATCACAGTCCTGATCTTTCACAGAGCCATGTATCAGAGTTGCCTACAAACTTTGCTCGCACCTTTCCAGACACTCAAACAGCTCAATTCAAAGCTCTGAGTGAGAATTCAGCTGCTTTAATGAGTGCAGAGCAGAATCATTGCTAACACAGTTAATTATACTTAAATTGGTTAAGTGCAGGACTACAAGGTGCTCCCAGCAGGATCTCTGTCAGACAGATATCAGATCCAGTCTGCCCATACCAGTAAACAGGAAGGATGAGTTTTGACAGTATGTACAAGTGGAGAAATAGCAGACCAGATTCACAGACAATATCATAGGTTTTCAGAGAGACGACATCTTTAGAAGAGATGTGTACTTTTTTCATACTTTGACAATGGCAACTGATTATTGAGCCAAAAACACACTTACTGCCTTTCCAGCTGTTTGTACAGCATATCATATTTGGGATGCTCCAACTGCACAGGGAAGTTGTGATTCCAACTATACACAAAGAAATCTAGCTGCCAAATGAACCTGTGTGTGTGCCACCATTCACATCAAACACAATACAGTTCACCACAACATTTTTTGCCAAAACTTCATGTTGAGATCCCAAGGTATGCAATGGATGCCCTCCACAAATAAAAGCACTACCAACAGGTTTATTTCTGCTTTTCGGAGTATCATGGTTAGAGTAACACGCTGCACTTCTATTTCTATGTCACAAAAACTGTATAGTAGGGATGATACTTCTAAGTCCAAAACTTGTGCATTAGTAACTTCCAATTTCAAAACTGACTTCAGAAAACTGTATTTATCTCTTTAGAGTATACGACAATGTATGTTCATGCCATTACTGTGGTCATTCAGAAGAAACATTAAAGCAATTTCTGTGAAAGGAAGGTTCACCTACAGAATAGGGTACATATCCCCTGCTCCCCCCACTCCCCTCCAAACATGAAAACATGAAACCAATCCATTAAGTAATTACTCCATGCCAAGATACTATCTGGTTCCTCCATGGGGGCAGACAATTACAGTTCTCTGAAATAATTTTCTTCAATAGCCACTAGAGCTTTATACAATGCTAATTTGACCTGTGTGCAAAACAACATTAAGGCAGAACCTCAGACCTCTGAGCAGCATCTGTAGTTTGTCTTCTATTTCACTACGGTTCTTTGGTATGAAACACTGCACTGAATCATCACAGGACTAAGCTATTCTGCCAAGCACACACATGAACCTCACAGGGAAGTCAAGGATAATTGGCACCCCAAAGCAGGAACAGAACGAATCATGTTGCATGCAATCTAGCATGAGTTGGATCCCTTGAACAGTGACATGTGTCCAGCAGCCCTGGAACAACCCAGAAGTTCCTGCAACAGTTGAGGTTGGATCTCACAGAGTGCCTATAAACTACTGAACAGCATGTAAAGCATCCCACACAAGCAGCAGTTCTGCTGCACGTGGAAGCTTTCTAGGACTTATAGAACAATATGCACCCAACAGGAACATAAGCAAAGATTTGGCAAGGGAAAGAAATTGTTAAAAAGCATAATCATCAGATAGTGCAGTTACCAGTGGTTTGGGAAGGAAGTGCTTTCACTAGGGTGAGGGAAGGAGAGCAAGGGCTATACCTGCTTGTTGCAAGACTCTGAGGTGTGTGGCATTGCTATAAGAGAATACCTTACTTTTAGTCACAACCAGTACTTGAAATGCAGCTGGTCAGTACACTGTGATGTGCATGAGCCAGAAACCAGATACCTGACAGGTATTAACAGTACTCCTGCATTTGCTAGTGGTGTTTCAGTCATCTTTTGGCTGTCTGCCCTTGTGTGTGGATTTTTCTTGACACATGCTCAGTCCAGCTGCCAGCACAGCCCCTCTATGGAAATAATTTCCATACACAGGGCAAGGAATAAAAGCTTACACTGATGTACCAGAGCATTTTCCGGGAGTATTCAGGTCCAAAGTTACATGGGAGCAGAACCAGAGCAGAAGCAGAAATCTGTAGGTTTGCAAAGTCACCTCAATCAATGTTAACAGAATAACAAGGACTTGTATAACGATATAAGGATGCACTCATTGGGAATCTAATCCACTTCACTGGGCAGCCAGCCCTGCATATCTTGCTGTGACAACAGCTTTATCTTTGGAGATACCACTATTGGAAAATTATGTCAGTATGTTAACATTACTGTATGGAGAGCACTTTGGCAAGAAGTACTCTTTCACCAATGATACTTTACAATGACAATGTAACTAACCACAGATATCAGAGCATTATAGTTTTCAGCTTTTTTTTCCCCCCACCTTCTAAGTAGTTTCACATTGAAACAAGACTTTTGTACTTGCTGTGGCTGGTACTCTATTTTAAAAATCTGGGGGTCAACTTCCACCAGATTCAATATAGGGATACAGAGGGTCACATTGTATAACCAGTGTGCCAACACCTGAGACTGACCCAAGTAAGCTCTTCTCTTCCTCCATCCTTAGGCTAACACCAGTGTATATAGGCTTATGGACTTACAACACTGTATTCTTCCTTTCATTTCACAAGCTCCATAGAGGGAAAGGGTTTGCAATCACTAGAAGGAGTGAGGAGGTACATCTGGCAAAGATGCAAGGGTTTGAAAGCAAGCTTCATTAGTTGTACTGCTCAAAGTACAAATGTTTAATGGAATATATAGGTTCTGCAGTTTTACAGGAAAAATTAATTTATCCAATTTATCCAACTCCTGCCTCCTCCCAGTTGTACAATGGAGTAATTTCTTTCACCAAGGAGTGTTACACTGAGATTTCTGTGAATTACATGGACATTGGGACCTTCCTTTCCCTAATTAAAAATGAAGTTACATGGTTCCTGGCTTTTCATACTCGCCACCAGATATACCAGATTGTGGCATCATGGGGAATTATTTCCACAAAAATTATTGAAGTTCCTTGAAGTGATAACTTCCAGTGGACCTAATTCTGGTGGAGAGAGTCCCTGCCTGGGATAAATCCACAGTGTTCCATTCTTAGACTTATATTAGTTGCAAAGGTGACCCAGTATTTATGTGGTCAGACAATCAGATGGTCACAACCAGAACTATAGCTAATAATTGTATCAGAACAAAATGTGACAGGCTTCAGCAAAGCAGTTTCCTCAGGACTCCTGAGGAATACACGCATATTTGCTAATAAATTTAAAGAGAAAGGAAAATGCCTTTCTAGGTGTGCAGGCCAGCTCTTCTCTCACTGATTTAAGCAGATAAATAGCCTAGACATGTCTATAAACAGAAGTATGCAAAATCCAGCCCAACACCACCTAATGTTCCTCACTTGGGTGTCCTGTTTCATGCACAACCCCCCACTGAAGAAAGTGGCTTTGCTGCCAGCAAAGCACTGTTCTCACTCTAAGAGCCCTTAAGCTCCAAAGGGTAGGGTTGTATATGAGATTTCAGTCATTAAATAAACACGGCTCTAGAAAAACTTCAATACCTGTCCCTTCATGTAAGCAGATCCCACTATGCTGCAGGGAAGGACAGCTGTTCTTCTAATAGCTGGGGATGGCGGTGGGGGAAGAGAAAGTTAAAGCAAGAAACATTAAATTACACCATTAGTCTAGGAAACAGCTAAGTATTCTCCATCTCCCAAATATCTCCATAACATAATAGACTAGTTATAGAAGTCACCATGCTATTCAAAATCAAAAGCAAAAATGTCATACCAGAGGTTATTAGTAGTCATAGTGAAGAAAAAAGGTTGCAAAAGCTAAGAAATCTGGTACTTAAGCTGTTGTGACTCTCCAGTTGTACAACATTTTTTGGAGAACATGCCATCAAAGCCTCCAAAGAGCATTGAAAATACTGAATCTCAATGTACTTAGGAGAGAAGGAACCACAGCAGAAACTGTGTTTTCCCTCTGGGTAGCCTAAAGCCCACAAGTATTTTAAACATTTTACTCTAGATTGCACAGGAAGTCACTGCTGAACTAGAGGAGAACAGGGGACTTCTTGCTCAAAAACCCTCAGTTCAGGCACTACACAAGCTGCCTTTACCATGTGTACCATACATATATTTTGCTAATCTCTCCATGTCAGTTTAGATGGCTAACACAGAAAGATGCTGATTAAAACCTTTGAATATATGTGCTAGTTACCTTCCATCTGTGTCATTATTAGTTCCTGACTGTAGGTTAGCTATAGGGCATGGCATCATGAGCCTAAGGTGAGGTGGCAGAAACTCCTGCTATTGCCATATGGTTTTTTGTTTCTTCTCTCATTTTTCAGCTTTTAGCCTCACGCCTCCAATTTGGGGGCTCAACCACTACATAAGGGTAACAAGGAGAACAAAAGTAGTGTTAAAATATAAATATTCTTCACCATTAAAACCTCTAAGCTTGATTTGAAATGCAACACAAGTTCCTCATCCAGACCAGAGACTGCTTTTACTTGCAGGAGACTTGTTACCTAACTCAGGAAAGACCTATTCCCATAAAGTAGTGTTGCACAAGCAGCTATTTACCAACCCTACATAAACCAGGCAGCTTTCAAGGTACCAAGGATCATCCTTAATCTGGATAAAATAGAGAACAGCAAGGCTATGCCTACTGGTAATATGGGTAGCAGTACCATCACCATCAAAACGACAAAAGGAAAAAAGATGACTGAGCTCCAGTCATCTTTTTATTTTTTTCCAATGCACATCCACAGATCCATCTTTATGTTAAAACACAAATGGCTCAAGACTGTCCTTAAAAAAAAACTACGGGTCATGTTTTGACATATGCCTAAACATGACAATTTACAAGATATGCAGAGTACCAGCAGCTCCCCTGCAGTCATTTTCCAGTGAGTACAATTTGAATACTAAAAGGTCTGGTGGTGCTTTATGACTGAAGACTTGCTCCAAAGTGTTTAATTTAAAGTAGACATGGAAGTTATTTATTGCGTTTCCTAGGTCTCACTGCATACCTGTCCTTCCATTAGTTAAAGGTAGGGGAAATGATTTATAGTATTTCCAAGCATGAGTCTGTAAGTTTCATAAGTTACAGGAATCAGAGCAGGTTAAAAAATATACAACCATTTCCATGTTGAACAAAATTGATAAGAACTAGGTGATATGACTTCATGCTTGAGGTTTATGGATTTCAAGATGTTGCCTACAGGTTTGTCACTCTCAAAGGCAGACTTCTGTGGAGGCTTAAACTTCTAATTTATTTTTAAACGTTATTTCTGCCTGTTTTTTTAATGGAGGCATGTGAAATTGACTCACTTATTCTTTTGCAACAACCTTGTTCATTGGTGACACTCCTCCTACTTTTGCAGTTGCAATGGCAAAAAAAGTTTTGCACAGGGGACAGCAAAAATTTATCATTAGTGCAAAGTCAAGAGAGAAAAGAACTTAAATGAGTCTTTCAAGGAAGGCAGCTTTATTCCTTGTTTTAAATTTACATGCCAATATTAGCTTTTAAGGGCAAAACTGATTTTCAGACATCTCTTGCTAGTCAAAAAATCTGTATGTCCGTGAGAAGATGTAAAGAAGCACCTGCTTCTTCTCTTTGCACCATTTCATTGGCATCAATTTGCCAACGCTGTACCGGTAAATACTCTGCTGCTGTAATGACATGTGAAGCATTCTTCTTTGCCTCACATAAAATAAGAACAATCCTTCACCAGTCTGCAAGGAATAAGCTGATAACAACAACAAAAATCATGACATTGACATAAACAGTAGTGTTTATATCTGGAAAAGCAAAAATACAGAACTTCAAACGTGTTTACTTTTAGTTTTGGTTCAACCCATTATAATGGGTAAAGGGTGGTCATGATGTTCAGGAGGACATTCATAGCTCACCACAGTTTCCTGGCACAGGTTCTGGTTAAATCACTCTTGCCAGCTTGAACTTGTTATTGAATTTGCTTCCTTCTCACACTGGCTCTCAGAACAAATTCTATCAAACAGCATTTCTCTCTCAGCATTTACGGCTCAGTCAAACTGGTTAATCAACTCAGAAGGAATGTAAATAGCAAGTGAAGATTCAAGCCTTAATGGAGGCAGCCAGCAGACAGAATTACAGTAATTTCACGAATACAAGCCGCACGGAGTATAAGCCGCATTTCCGGTGTGTCGGCAAAGTTAATGTCTTTGTCCCTACACAAGCCGCACCTGATTATTAGCTGCTCTGTCGTTGGCAGTGAGGACCCGCGTGCAACAAAGTTGCCAAATAGTAACAATCGCGGGATGGCGGCATTTACTGCCTCGGCTCGGGCCGTGAGGGCTCGGGGCTGCTGACGGGGCCAGGTGGCGCAGCTCGGCGCTGCCACTCAGCGGGGCCACTCGAGGCCAGCCGCCGCTGGGCTCGCTTGCCCTGGCCCGGCACTGTCCCACGGTGGCAGGGGGCACGGAGCCCGCCAGCATCCGTGGCAGTGGTGGGAGGAGGGGATGGAGCCCCCCCTGCTCCCGCGGCAGGAAGGGCCAGGAGCCTGCCCACTCCCGCAGCAGGAAAGGACAGGAGTCTCCTCGCTCCCGCGGCAGGAGGGGACGGGAGCCTGCCTGCTCCCGCGGCAGGAGGAGGGGAAGGAGCCTGCCTGCTCCCGTGGTAGGAGGAGGGGAAGGAGCCTGCCTGCTCCCACGGCAGGAAGGGACAGGAGCCTGCCTGCTCCTGTGGGGGCAGCGGTAGGCAAGGATGGGAGCCCCCCACGTTCCCCCCAGGCCGCGGGGCCAGCAGGAAAGAGGCCCCGTCTCTCCCCCGGGCTGCACTGCCTGAAGGAGGGAGCTCCCCTGCCTTCCCCCCTTGCTGTGCTGCCAGCTCCACCCACTGCAAAACAGAGTAACCAATGTGTAACAATCGCCTAAAGTCGGTTTTTACTGGCTGGTGCTGGGCTTGGCACCCTGGCTGTCACTTCCGGGATTGGAAATGTCAGAAAATTATTCACATATTAGCCGCCCCTGAATGTAAGCCGCATTTCTGGTGTGGGAGCAAAATTTTAGTCATAATGGTGCGGCTTGTATTCGTGAAATTACTGTACCTAGAAATACTACAGAAGTCCTATCGCTCATCCCAACAGTATCCATACACTTCTGTGGTGCAGTGGCAGCTACGACTAAGGGAAGAGTCTGGCTTTACTAATCCAGCCTTTCAATAAAGTTTAGATTTAATTTCTTTTCTTCTCAGTGTATCATGTACTAAAAACTCAACAAAAGCACCATTGCTAGTGTAAAGATGGATAAATTAAACCATACTAGATGTTGCACCAAGCTTAAAAAGAAAATGGCATAACAGACTAAGGAATCCAGAGATCATAACCTTTAATTTCTTCATCTAGATGAAACAGCATTTCTCCAGGAGCAGTGTTTAAAAAAACCAGTGTTTAGATCCCATTAGATAAGGCACAATATGCACTAGAATTAGCACAAGATAAGGCTTAACTCAATTTTAAAAGACATATAGTACAGGATTCTGGGTTGAGTCCTTTACATGCTGAAATAATAAAGAGCATATAACAGCATTTTGCTCAAGGTTTTGCCTAGTTCAATTTTTTCCCCAGATTTCTCCTGTATTCATGCAAAGCCTACTTGTAACTCAGTGCACATACTGGAAAAGTTAAGGCTGATGTGGAACTCCGGTGAGCCAAGCATATTTTGGTATTACAACTCTCATGCACCCTGATATTGGATAAGCAGTTTGCAGTTGCCTCCTGACTTATGGCAAATATCCCTATATTATAGTTTCTCTGTTTCCCCACAGAAAAATTCTGTTCCCTCAAAAGTTTTGGGTTAAGCTCTTATCTCAACATAATTTACACTGACAGACTTCAAATATCTTAAGAAATTTAAAAAACCACACCTGGAAAGTTATACAGTACATGCAATTTACTAACAGATTGCATTTGCAGGGCTCTGTGATGCTGTATTATCAAATCCAGGTTTAGTTGTGTTGGTTTGCTTATTCCGGTAGGCATTAGATAGCTGAGAGCCAGCAGTTATTATAAAAACCCTAAAACATACTGTGTCTCTAAGAGTCAAACAGAAATAACTGTACATGAGATTACGAGTTCAGGAGGTAAAAAAGGCTCATTGGTTCCTTCTGTAATCAGGAAACAAATTAAGTAGGGAGCACTGCTTTTCTCTCAAATGCAGAGGAAGAAATTGCTATTGCAGGTTGATGCACAAAACAAAAAAAAAAAAAAAAAGGAGCAGATACTAGTGTAGTCCAAGTTGTTAGATTTAAGATAGCAACAAACAGCTACATATTCAACTTAACTTTGATACTTAATTTTTAAACTGACAAAATTCTGAATCCAGTGAAACCAATCCAAAGGCTGCTGAGTTGATATGTTTGGGAAAAATCAGAACTTTTTCTATTCCAGCAAATACATACTAAAGGACAGTACCCAACAACTAGATGTCAAAGATGGGATAGGGAAGAAACCAACCTTCAAATGAACTCAAATCCTTAAGGGACTAATTCTATATTGCATTGTTGGCATAGCTTTACAAAGGCTATGAAGCCTCAGCAACGGTTGTACCAAACACTTTTAAATCTGACTTGCAATACTTCTTTAGGTGTAGTCTAAATTAAACGAGCAAATGATCACTGAAAGTGATGCTCCTTTGCTTACCAATTTAAGCCACGTAAAGACTCTATAAAATTTAGTTACCTGCATTACTAGAACAGGATTCACAGGTAATCATCAATTACAGGGCTAAAAAAAGTCTGCACTCATACACTAAATTTATTCTGTGGAGTAAGGACTGGGATTAACTAATTTTAAAGGTGCAGGCTCCCTCGCCAGAGACAGCCTGAGGACCCGATGTGGTTCGTGCATCTCTAGGTGGCAGTAGCTGCTCAGATTTTGAGATACTGTAAGATGCTTATCTCAAATTCAGCAACCGGTATCCTTCCATCCTCCTAGAATTGACTTTCCTAACGTGAAATGTGACCCCCTCCCCCATTTCTTCATAATTTATAGTAGTCTGTAGCTGACTCACAAGGATTTCTGCATTTTCCTAACCAAGTACACAAGAAAAGAAATGAACTGCCAAAGGATTGAGGTAATTTATAGCGTAAAGCATTGAGAGCTTCTAGTCGATCAAAGGACTCAGAGAAACAAATATAAGAACAATCATGCCTTCTGTTCTCTACAAATGCCAGGGCCAGAAATAACTGTCCTAATTAACTGGTTTCAGAAACTGACTTCCCTGCAAAATACAATGTTCTTACCAAGGAAAGTATATAACTGCTACAGTCTTATGGCAGCTGTCAGCAGGGCATGAAAAATCACTAAATGAAGTTTCCCTTTGCTTCCTCTGGTTGTGCGTGGTGCTCATCTTTAGACAGCTGTATCTATTCATGGTGCCTAATTTATGCTGTAACAGGACATTCTATTACCACTGGTAACAGTGTTACCAAGAATCACAATCATATCAGGTCAGTACCACCCCAGCCTCTGTTCGCTAGTTGTAAAGGGTAGGCATTGCACCTAAGATGAGGTTGTCTTTTGGGTTTTTTTGGTAAGACTGTTTACTGGTCAGTCACGTCCATGGCATTTCCAGTATTTCAGACTGTTTCGTGTTCATTGTTGCTGTTGGGTACAGCAGTTGAACTCCACCAGTCTACAGTTGCCTGACAGTTATGTCCTGAATGTTGAGAAGAAGGAAAGGCTGAGCCTGCTGCTACAGATCACCTACACTTGACACATGAGACTGCCCTGCTCCACATGGACAACTCCTACAAACAGTGCTCCTCACTGGACTGCTCAGCACCTGGAACTGAGAACACGCAAATTCTCAGGTACCATGGCAAAGTCGCCTGTATGCACTGCATAGCAAAATCTATTATTTGCTGCTTATATTACAAGAGTATTGGTGATTTCTTGCTGGGTACCAGAAAGAGAAGACAGGCAAGACTATCTTTGCCTCAAAGAACCTGCAGTCAAAGAGAAGACTGAATAATGGATGGATAAGGGGGAAACAGTAAGATTTGTGAGTTGACAGATAGGGGACACAGCCTACCAGCCCCGTCACAACTCATAGATCAGGCAGTTCACCCAGTACACACCTGTGCTGCTTCCTAATGGTGTATCACAGCACACAAGAGCTGTTACAGAACCTTCCCAGCTGGAACTGAAGACAGTAGGTTATTGGTTAACACTTCATTTCAGCAACACACAAAAATAGCCTTCGCTTCAGTGCCTTTAAAAGCTTCTTTTTAAAGGGTGTTTACAACTAAGGATTACCAAGAATGCCAGTGTATGAACTGATCTAAGAAATGAAGGAGAGTTTCCCAATTAAGCAGCATTTCAGCTATTTAGGAGAAACCAAGTGCTCGCAACATATCCTTGACAGGTCAAGACAAGTTAGCAATTAATCTATTAAAAGCACATATCCTTCTGCAGTGGAACCTCCAACAATTCACACAATGCCTAATGTGAGGTTTCTACTGTAGGCACGGGGCACATGGTTAGAAGAACTTTTCAGCCTTTTATACAAACCAGGAAGGCAGGTATGAGAAATACCTTTTATTTTTTTCTTTAATAGGACCATACTTTTTACACAAGTCACTCAGTAGAGTGACTTGTTTCTCTTCTTCATGCAGTGCTTACCAGTAGAAGGGTTGAGAGGGTCTCCTGCTTCCAAGTTTCTTGTGACCTGCTTTTATATGTGCACTCCCTGAGAGAATTATTATCTGAGCAAAATGTGCAGCTTTTGTGTTTTCCTTATAGCAACAGCAAAGTAAGAGTTGCACAAATGCTACAGCTACTGCACAGACTTCTTAAGTGCAGCCTCTTTCAGCTCAGCATCATCATATATACAAAGCTTTTAAGCAAAAGCACAGAACCTTATTTTCCCCTATATTTTTTTCCACATTAATGAGCCTTTAAAAACCTTTGCATCCGTGCACTACATCTTGTAGTATTCCAGCATATTGCAGTACTTCCCAAGCACTACTGTTACAACATAATGCCTTGGTGCTTAACAGCATGTTGCTTGAAGTTACACTTTTTTCAGTTTAGCCTTGCTCCATCCAAGATAAAAGTCCTTTCCCATCGTCCTCCACCATTATATCTGGATTATTCAGATAAAATTTTTTTTCATCTTTCTGACCTGGTTTACCCTGATTTCAGAGCCACATAACAGGATCTACCCTGCAGTTCCTGAAAGCAGAGAGAACATGCAACATGAACAGAAGGCACACTGCTTACAAATGGGTTTTCCCAGACAAGGTTCAGTGAAGCTGAACACTAGTGGTAGTACTACAGCAGAAAATAGATATTTTACAGTTGAAACAGAGTCGCTGCTTTACTCTGAGAGCCAGGTGAGGGATCGGCATTCATTCCTGCAGAACATCACTGTCTTCTCCGTTTCCCCGGGTCTGTTTACACAGCCAGTGCCCTGGAACTCTGCACATAGGAAGCCGTAGCATCCCCCTAACAGCTGCTACCTCCTCTCACATGCCAAACTACACGATTTGCAGCTTGTATGAAGCCAAGAGCATCCCCTCTGCTTACGGTCTGCTATGCCCACACGAACTCTGGGCCATCACTGGGGTTGAGTTTTCACTTGAGGGCTTCAGACAGCAATCCAGCTTTGTAAGCAGAGCCTGTGATTTACACAAGTGCACTACTCAACACAAAAGAGTGGACAATATGATGATCTTCTTACTTGGGACAGCCCTCATGTAAACAGAGCAAAGTCTTCACTTTTGTGACCAAAAAGCCATTAAAACTTGGTGTTGTGAAAGTTTCTTCTGCCCACAAGCAGGCAGCTCATTACCCAGACCTTTGCTCGTATGTACAGACAACCAAGGAAATTCATTTTATCTATTTATCACCATGAATTAAAGATTACAGAAATACCGGCTGAAGAAAAACATATTGCCAGGATAGATTCTTTGCATTCATTAGAACTGTGTTACTAGAAACATAAATAAGTAATGACTATTGATCTTGCATAACCTCAGAACAGCAAACTACAATAAACTGAGAGGAAAAGGACATGTCTTAACTGGAATGCACAAACCAAGACACCAACAGCACCTCTCAAAAACAACCAAGCAAAGGAAGCGTGGCCCACAGCTGTAACACCTCATGCTTTCAATCCTAGGAAAAAAAAAAAAATCCGTGGGACAGCACAATGTTTCCACAGTATTAATTGAACCTCTGCTAAACAAATTTACCATTTAACCCCAGGATTTTTTTTCTGGGTGAAGACGGGTCTGACCCCCCGGTACGAATCCACAGGTCGGGGGCAGTGGCTGCTCTTTCCCGAGCCCCGGCACCTTCAGCCGCCCAAGCCGCCGGGCTCCCTCTTTGCGCCGCCCTGCCTTCCCTGCTCTGCCCTGCCGGCGGCACCCGGCGGGCGCTGGAAGCGGGACAGGCAGAGGAGAAGGATCCCGGTGCCGGTGCCCGGCATGCTTCACATTCCAACGACGGTCCAGCTTCAACAAGTGCATCGCGCCCCTCCCTGACGGCGCCCGGCCCTCCCCACACCCCAGCTCCCTCACACCGCCCACCCCACCGCCGGGTCCGGCCGGGCCCCACCGCCGCCCCTCAAGGAGGAAGGAGGCCAGGCCGGGCCCCGCCGCCGCTCTCGCTGCACGGCCGGGCCCCGCTCTCG